>CM076981.1:18412626-18695126 GCA_039105355.1 Benthosema pterotum | reverse complement strand
AATGCCAACCTGGAGCACTGTTATTTTCACTGACAACACGTGTGCGTGTGCTACTGGTAATAGGCTATGCTTGCCAGCCCATAGAGCCCCATTGTGAACCCAGGTGAGTACACTGCAGTTTTATGCTAGAAAGCTTGAGTATGGGTCCCCAGCATGTAAACTGTCGGACAACTAAACTTTAGACTCTGGTAGAGAGACAATTTTTTGATTCTGACGAATCACTCAGCCTTAAAGTACGGTAACCCTTACCTTGGACAAAGGCAACATCTAAGGCTCTCAAAGGGCACCTACAGATGGCTGCAATTCAAAACTGGCCTCTGTAAAACAAAAATGTATATAAAATCCTCCCACCCACCCCGCCTCTCCTCATTGTACATTTCTCTTTTCCCTTTTTACCTCCACTATGATTTTACCTCCATGATTTGCTGCTTCTGATTTTACTGAAGTAGTTGTGTATGTATGGTATTTGAATGCCTTAATGAAATGAACAAGTTGGCCACTATTGTAAACAAGTGTATGCTTAACTAGTGTGTCCAATCAGCTTTTTCAGATTTGATGCAGTTGTACTTGAATTGTACTGTAATTCTCCAAGCTGTTATCAGTTTTGTAGCAGTGTGTACTTGACTTGTACTGTAACTCTCATCTCTGTTAATAAAAATTTCATTCATTCGTTCATTCATTCATTCATTCATTCATTTAAGGCCATGGAGGTGCACTTGTCTGGGCTGTATTTCAACCTTCATATGCCCCGCCTACCTGTGGGGATAGGCCCCTGGCCAGACTGATTTGCGAAGTGACATTTGAGATGTGCAGAATGCAGCAAATCAGACTGGATTCCAGACTATAACATGTCACCATACCAACAACGTATAGAAGGCAAAAAAGTAAAAATGTCATCATGCATTATGTAGAATGTGATATGTCTTAGTAGGGGGTAACATCATGCTGAATCCATTTCAAGCATTAGTTTTGAAACAAACAAACAAAAAAATGAAAATGGCCATAGAATGTGCACAGATTTGCTGACTAGGCACATTTTTGAGGCACATTTTTGATGACACTGTTGAGCATGAGCATAACTGTATTTGGAGCAAAACTAATGCATAGATGCTGTATGGATTCAACATTAAATAAAAACCCTAGACACATTCATGCTACATAAAGTATGTCAAGATTTTGAACTATTTGGCCTTCTATAGGTTGTTAATGGTACGGTCACATACAGAATGATGCCAATTATGAAAATTAGAAGCTGGCATCTGGGCAGTTTCTAGACGCTGGGGACCTCTACTCAACATTTCTAACATAAAACCTCCGTGTACTCAACATACCTGGGTTCACAAATTCTGGCAAATGGGACTATAAGAGTACAGTAAATGAGATATAATAACCATCGCTCTCTCAGACTCATGCACATATTCACATAATATGTGCATGAGTCTATATACTATATTATAGTAGCTGTGCCGTCATGCTCTGTGTCTCAGGGGAGAGTTTGGTTGTAATATTCTACATTGTGCAACAATGTTCTGTACTTATGCACGCATGAACACAATTAAAGCAACATTATACGAACCAGCCAGGCCCTCTTACTATATTTTCCTTGTTAATTCAACCCCAGAGACTGATAGCGGGCCAACAGGCGGCTGCTTCTTCTTCTTCTTCATCTTCTTCCTCTTGAAAGGCTCGAGGTGGATGACAAGCATCTCGACAGCACATTTAAATGCATCCCACTATCTACATGCAGCAGTTTGTTGAACTAACCCCTCGGCACAGACGCACGCACGCACAAACGCAAGCACGGTCGTGCGTTCGCACACGCACGCGCTCAGCGCAGCAGACCACGGATTACACCAGGAGTGATTTATTCCTGAGCGTTACTCTATTCCACACACAGCTCCGAGACAGCGATGAGGCAACGACGGCAACGGCACCTCAAGTTATTTTCTCTCTCTCTCTTTCTCTCCCTTTCTCTCTCAGGCAGGCATGTGCTTGGGGATTTCGTTTATATTAATGTGCTGCGGGACTGGGGGTCTCGTCCCCCCCACACCCCCCTCCCACATTCTCTGAAGTACCTCCCATGTGGTTTCCTTTGCACCCCAACACGGAGAGGCATGTGTAAGTCTCTGGAGGCCCTGCTGTGGCTCAGCCTCCATCAGCGTGACTGATCGTATTTATCCCCAGCCTCCTCATTCCATGGGGGGTGTGACAGAGGGAGGGAGGCATAGCAAGCATTATTCCAACAGCAGCACCTCCGTCGGTAGCTACGCACCACTATAGTAGATCTGCTGAGCTGTGCAGCGGTGGCATCTACGTCTCACACCTGGCAACGTGCTGGAACATATATCCTAAATCGAAAAGCTCACATCCCTCTGTGTTTCCGTTGCATTGTGAGCTTGTAGATCGGGGGCACGGGGAGGGTGGGGCAATGCCCCCCTAAATGCCCTGACTGCCCCACCAAACATGATGACATGCAAAACAACCCAAATTTCAAAGATATTTCAAATCAAAGTGCTTACAATTAAAATGATCTGGAACACTATGGTATTAACTAGTCGCTCCACTAAACCAACACCTCATGATTCAAAACAGAAAACTCAGAGTCAGACCTTTAGCTTTACTATACATGCTGTGTGTGTGTTGCAACTTCAACAACAACTGATGTTATTATGATGATTACTTGCCTAATAAAAGTCTTGTAACCAAAAATGGTATGGGTGCGACTTCATCGCCCGTGGCCATACCATTTTTGCCTGCCCCCCCAATTGGGAAATTTTACATCCGGGCCTGGCCCAAATCGGGCCTTCTTCAGCCACTGGAGATTGGATACAAAATAACTCTTCACGTTTCTGATTTCCCGCCTAGCTCCGGGGGTGCCGCAGAGATGTATGGCGCTTGGTAATGAGAAAAACAAATAGATCACAGTCTCCGGCGTGTAACTGCATATGTCCGTGCGTGAGGTGTGAGCTTAGCCCATCAATAACTCCCGCAGAGATACCAACCGCGCAGCGCCGTGCCACTGTGACAAATGGATGGCGTGTGCGTGGCGTATGAATTGCCAATGTGATGATATAAACATTGCTATGCGTCCATGTGTGTGTCCAGGTCTTCCTCCGATATGAAAACTGCCCTAGGAGAAGTGTGGACCTACGTTGGATGCCACAAATGTAATGTCCAGAATTACAAGACGCATCATTGTGTCAAATACGTGTTCATGCGTCTGATCTGTTGTCATTAGACACGCAAACAGGTGTGTCTGATCACTGCCACGAAACATGCGGTCAAAGGTGGAATGTTGCTCTGATCCGCGACCAGTGGTGTCATGCTGGTACTATACCGTGGTACCTAGAGTTGCAACAATGAATCAATGAATCGTAATCGAATAACTAATTTAGTTGCTGATTAATCAGGCGATCACCTAATTACTGGACTTTTTGTAATTGGGTTTCCCGACTTAACCATAGTTTTACAGCGTTATGTGTAGCCAAACTAAAGATGAGTGAACCATATCTCTTCCCTTGCAATGTGATGATAGTTGTACATACATAGTAGCAGCTGCAAAGCAAAATGTGACAAATGTAGCTATGCTTTAACTAGATGTATAGTACCAGAATAAGCCTAAAGACACCATGAGTTGCTTTAATTCATTTAAAAATGTGTGTGTTTGAATAGCAGCCTAATCAGCAGCCAATCAAATGTATTTTTTCTCAGTTCCAACATGTCTAAAATAGGTATTTTAAGGTTGTAGTTAAAGAAGTGTGATAATCCGATGAATCGATTAACCGTTTAAATAATAGGTCGATGAATCGATTAGGAAAATAATCATTAGTTGCAGCCCTAGTGGTACCAGTATTTTTTGTTTCTGAGGCACATGTGTTGGGCACAACAGAATGGCATGCAGTGCGCACATGCACCAAACAGAAGACTCTGACATTTTCAAGTACTGTGCCAATATCAAACAGGCACTATACTTTGCATAACTAACATAACTTTAACTGTTTACCTCGGCGCACATTCACAATACACGGTAAGCAGCAGTATGGCTCCAGGGATACTGATGTGGTGTTCTCATACCCGACAACTTATGCCTCCTCCTCCATATCAATTCATACAAACTAAAGCAAATTTTAGTTTCGCTACTATAGAACAGTTGTCTTGTCTGATGTCTAACTGTCTAACTCACTTTTGGACCTGGAACATAACAGAATGGCGTGTGGTGTGCCATTCTGTTAATATTATTAACCCACTGAGTTAATAATATTAACTTAATTTTGTGTGTCTAAAACATTATAGTATTGTACTTGAATTAACTGAAACTAAAACATACACCAACATACACACATGCAAGTGCGTGCACGCCCATGCATTTGCACGTGCTCATGCCATGGTACCAGTAAAAATAATTAAGCATGACACTCCTGTAAACTAGGCACAAACAGTATCTGGCATTAGAAATGGTTACAACAAAAAGAGAGGCTTTTACAGCACTAGTTTAACAGTTGTTCTTCAATGGTCATAACCTGGTTGCTCTCATTAATACAAATAAAGGACTAGATCTGAAGCACAAGTCACAATATTTCCCCCCGTCTTCATCCTTATTTCAACCTTTAGATTTCTTGAGAACTTGCAGTGTATTTCTATGCATGTGTATTGTACCTGACAATAAAAAAAGGTTTTGATTCCTTCGGACCGAGACGGAGACATGTCATATAATCGACAGGCCACACTTGTCAGCAATTGTCATAACTCGAGTGACTTTGGGGGGTGAGTATATGGGAATAATGTGCCACTTAATATTCCGCTAATCCCACAGCAGAGTGCCAGGTCGGAGTGTGGGCTTTCATTGACCCATGAAGCAGGCAATTATGCCCACACTCCTCCAACGTTGTTCACTCGAATCCCAGACATAGCATGAAAATTACAAAGAATATTGACTCGGGAAAACAAGCGCATATCTGCGGCGGAGTGTGATTAACAAAGGCGCTTATTTGTATGCTTTGCGATGCCTTGACGGAACGAGAGGCTCGTTCAGTAAGCGCGAGAGCAGACCCATCACATTTTTTTCCACCCTCATCGACGGCCTTTTTCTCTGGCTCCACTTGCCATGACATTTTGTTACTTTGCCCGTAATTGATTTCTACTTCAATTTATTAATGCAGACCATGGAGTGCCTGGAGCACAACGCCAGCTATCTGGAGGCCCACCAGGAGCTTAATCTCCTAAAATGAGCTGAATTAATAGGGCAGTGCTCAAGTAACGTATTGATCAGCGAATCAATGTCTGTTTCTTTGCACTATGCTCAAATGATTAGCGTAAAATGGAACAGTGTTAAGAAATAAAACCCGTCCCGTGTTCAATCTCCACGGCTTCGATCTAGATCTGAATAGCCTTTCTCTTTCTGATTGATACAGTTTGCATCGTTTTAAATGAGCCTTTCGGATGGGGGAGGAAGACGACTCGTCGTATCACTGGATATACATTTTCCTGTGTTTTTTTGTTGTTTTTAAGTGGATGTTTTGTCAGGATGGGGTGTCGTATTTTCCAAACCACATGATACTCTTACCTCTTTGACGATCAGCCGTGGATTTGGACTTTGCGGTGATTCTCAGAGAAGTGGCTCCATGTATCATATCGTAGTTAGCAGTCTGCAGCCCACATGGTTAAGCTGGTAAAGCAATAGGATACATACATTGGGAAAGGACATAATTTTGTCTCCTACCTAAAGCATCTTACATCCAAAGCAAACAATATTTGAAAGTAAATCCATTGTCTCGGCCTGCAGTCATTAAAAACTAATGTAACCCAGTCAGTGATTAACAAAAAATGTGTGATTGCTGGTTCACAGTGCTTTTTTAGACATCATGATATGATGTGCAGATAACTTACACTGACTCATCAGACGTTATTGTTGTCAAGTGATAAATCAGAATGATGTCTTAGCCTAACAGTGTTGTTGAGACGCGCATCTGCGTTATTTTATATTTTAGCTGTAATAGCAACAAAAAATAACAGTGCAATGTGTACTGTATCTAAAGAAACTATAGGTGTATGCACTATAGAGTGCTATGTCTACATTCAGTCCCGTTTAAGTTATACAAACTGAGCCTATGCATATGCCTGTAGGAGTTCCAGGCTAGGACAAGTACTATCACAAGTGCTATGGGCCAAAACAGGTCTGAACAGGTGCGTTTTCAGACTGTGCCGGAAGATTGGGAGTAAATCTAGATTATAACATTTTTCTTGGTTCTTGGAAATAGCAGATCTACAGCCTGCACATCTGCACATTTGCTATTTCTGAATATTTTGATGCTTTTGAAAAGGAATAAATTATTCGAAAATAATGAATGTAACCACAATTTTCTCTTCTGGTCCATGGCAATTGGTATTTTCAAATAGGCTAAATGGCCAAATACAAAAACGTCTGATGACCACTTGATGAAGGCATTTGTAGAATTGGTCTCAGGTGAAGATGATTCGGCCTACGAATTACGTGAAATACACAGGCTATTGAACAACGAACAACAGCAGGGCTTGACACTAACACTTGCCCGCTTGCCCGGGGCAAGTAAAAAAAAATGGTGGGGCAAGTGAAGACTGCTACCTGGTTGCCCGATCGGGCAAGTGTGTGACTTAGTGCACTATAACACAACACAAGATATATTTGTCTTGAAGGCAGTCATTGCGGCCTGGGCTAATTAAGATGATGAGTTTTAACTCTTGAGTAAAAATGAAACCAAATGGACCCTTGCGGGTCCATTTGGTTTCATTTTTACACTCTCAAGAGTTACATCTGGTTAACCAACTTAACTGGGGACCACCTGCAACCCTCTCAGGGACCACATGTTGAAAACCCCTGGTTTAAAGCACCCAAGTAGGAATTAAACTTAAATGCAAAATTTACAATATATTTTTGGGGGGCAAGTGACCATGACCTGAGGGCAAGTAGAACCTGACTTGCACTTGCCCGATGGGCAAGTTCTTCGGAGACCTTAGTGTCAACCCCTGACCAGGCTTACCTCGTCCGGGTCGGTGTTAACAGGGGACTTCTGCTTCTGTGCTTGTGGTATTTTTTCTGTGAAAAATAAAAAACATTCATTTAATCATTAACATTTCGGTTATTATAGGCCTACTATACTGTTGTATAGGACAAAAATAGTCAATTTACTACTGTTTAAGTATATTATATTATTATATGTTGTCCCTGTGACTGTAGTCAGAATGCCAATCAGAGGCAGGGTCTGACTGAATGTAGAATAAATAGAGGGCCATCCATATTCACTGGACTGTAGAAATCACTAGGCCGACAGTTTGTTTAAAATATAGGACTAGTGTTGTGAGGACCACCTACCTCTCAAGGACCACTGGTTGAAAACCACTGTGCTAGAAGAAAGCTTGGTCTAGAGGTCAAATTTCATGTCCATTGTCTCCCTCTCTCGGTGGAGACTGGTAATTGCATACAGCCGAGATAGACAGACACACCTGTCTATAATTCTGCACGCAGAACATAGAAGTAGTAGCCTAAACCTAAACAGTCAGTGTATGTAAATGTTGCTAAGCAGCAACGTTGCCCTTTGGATTGGATATCAAAAAATAGCGATGAATTAAAATAGTAGGCATTAGGTATTCTTTGTGACTACACTCTCAGTACCTTCAGTAGCTACTCAGCTGTGATAGCATTAATTACATGCAACGTCTGCATGCTAGCACCAGAGCTGTTTCCAAATGACTGGCTGGCACAACAGGAACGCACACACCAACAATATTAATATTAAACCGCATAAAGTTATAATACAGTAGCCTGTGTTTACCTGTTGGCCTTGAGCTGGAAGGAAGCACCGCGGGAGTTGTAGTTGTATTAAGCACCAAGCTGCACAGTGTTGCTGCTTGGTCTAGGCTCCAGTTTGAGAATCACTCACTCACTGCTGCAGGCTAGGCCAGGGCTAGCTCTGGTCCAGAGCTCCACTGCCTCTGAGTCTAACTGCATTGGATCTGCAAGTCAGACTCAGAAGCAGTGGAGCTCTGGACCAGAGCTAGGCCAGAGCCATAGATTAGTTACATAAACTCAGAAAATATTGTCACACTGCCACTGTCACACAGCCTTGGCAGGTACACTATTTATTTAAACGTTAGTACCATTGTAAAGAATAGATTTTTTTGTCAACCTTTATTGCAATAACTGAATATGAATCCCTAAAAGGTCCATACTGTAATTGTCCCGTACCCATGAAACCTTGAATTCATAGAATTTCTTTGTCTACCTTTAGTGCAATAACTGAACATGAATCCCTCCTAAATTGGTCAGTCTACATCAGTAAATAAGAATGGCAAGGCAAGGGAAGCTCAGATATAACCAATAATTTATTGATGAAAGCATTGAGCCAAAAAATATAAATTTCTTTCTTTTCTTTTTAATGGGCTACAGCCTATAGCTATAGCCTACATGCATCAACAAAGATGATGTGTAAAGAAAGTAGTAACTACAGTATCGCCTGTCCTAGACTTAACACACTTGGGGACAGGAACAAGGGTCATGCAACCCGCCACTGTGGGGGCAGCAGTGGCTTAGGGGTAGAGTCTCCGGATGGTAACTGCAAGCTTTCCGGTTTCCTACCATCCCAGATCAGCCAACACAGGCAAGCTGGAAGTACTCTTGCTAAAACCACATAGACCACGCTCCACATGCCCTGACTCTTCTCCCTTCTGGCCCCAAAGCACTTCCCACTGCACTTGCAGTTTTACCCCAATGTCCTGTTGCAACCTGAAAACTGCAAGGGATGGCCCTTGCAGTAGTAGGCCTACTTGCCCTAGCCTTGACCTCCCACAGGCGTATGAAAAGTCTCAACGTAATACGTACAGTATGTATAGCACTTTTATATAGACTAAACACACTGTAAAGTATGTAGCCTTGGCATTCATGTAAACATAGCACTTGATAAGATTCATATACAGCATATAATTTGCCTATAGATTAACTGTTCTTAGCTTATGTATGAGCAACATTATGTATATAATGTATTAGTAGAGTAATTTCTCCCAATATATTCATTATTGCGCGTCAAAGCAGGCTCCGGGGAGAGAAAATCTGAATCACCATTTGAATGTATGATTTATTCAGGTATTTATACCTTGTTACTTTACAATGTTTAAGATCATTTATAGTACATATTTAGCTCCTGGGGAGTCTTTGTTTGTTGGTTTGTTTGTTTGTTGTCGTGTTTATCTCTTCACAAGCTGCTCGAAAACTAATTGCCACACGTGGGATTTATAAAGTTGTTTGAAGTTTTGAAGTTTATCTGCGGGTCAATGTTTACACTCTCAGAATTCATTTAGCACCCATGATGTTTGTTCGCACTTACATGAATATTAAAATGAAAGTATTTGCACACAGTATAGGGTCAAATGTCCATACCATAGAGATGTTTGATGGACTCTGATCATCACGCACACATAAATGCACGTGCCCACAGCCGCACGTGCATGCATTTAAAGTAGAATGTTAAAGGATGTCAGCTTCATTGTAATAGTAATGATTTATGCATCAGGCCCCTTTAACCGTACATCACAAAGTGTTGCACATTGTACAAACACAAGTCATCTTTTACAGGCTAGAGTGCAAGACTAGATCAGGTGATTTTTTTATAGTGGAACCACTTGGTCATCCAATGTGGTACTTACTTGGTTAGGGACCAGGGGGAGTTAAATTCTAAAATTAAGACAATTGTTAGTTACAATTTGTCTGCAATCAGCTCTGCTTGGTGGGAGACAACAGGAATCTGCACATTGGAATGATCCCGACTGTTAAAAAGGTTTAGCAGCTGGATAGTGGTCAGCATCATGCTGTCGTCAGTCGAGTCCCTTTAGACTACTGTTGTACAGTATGTACAAATTAATACAGATGGAATGAAATTGAGGGAAGAAGCAACGTTGCATTCATAGAGAGCCACAGAGCATTTCCACTCCACAGTATCTCTCTAAAAGCCCGCTTTCTACACCGTGGTGTGATATACGCGGTCAAGAGAGCATGCTGTTTTCTGCATGTGCCATACACGCTCTAATGGCTGTGAATGGGTCTGTGCTGGTTTTACGGCAGACCTCACCTTCATGTGGACTAAACAAAGTGGTTTGGTGCATAGTCACGTCACCCCTGCTGCCCACACCTGTTCTGCAACAGGCTTGTTCCACTCTAGCAGAAACGTCTATTAGTCTGTTGAGACCGGAGACCAATTCATAAAAAGGTTTTCTGAGAAAAAAAACCCATACATTTTCATGTCAATGAGGCCCCACATCGCAAAAGATTTTGCTCCAGGGACCTTTCAGCAGCAAAGATTTGAGTTAAAATGTTTGGCATAAAGTGACACGGTGCTAGATTGTACGATATCCAACCAATGGGCTATTTATATATACACCGGTATATAAAATGTAACAACACAAATGCTAATGGGTTAAGTACCATTGAAACCCTCTTATCGATTTACTGGTTGAAAATAATTTATTTAATAAAAAATAATATAAATATATTTCTTTAAACCAAACTCAAATAATAATGGTAAATGGACATCCAGCACATGAAACATTCAAAATGCACAATCCAAATGGCTGCAAAACATTCAACGCAATAAATTAAGGGATCCAATAAATGACATACCGTAGTACTGTAGCGCACATGCACACACACTACAGACTGTAGGCACGCATGCAACACACACACAGGAGCAATAAACAACCACATATATATATATATATATACACAGTATATACCTGTACATAGGGCAGACGTTAAATGTTCTTATAAACTTGCGGATTATGGACTGGGAAATCTGTGAGAGATGTAAAACATTAGCTTAAATATTCTAGCCAATAAATCTAACAGATTACATTTACGAACCTAAGATGACATGTTGTAGATTGTATGTTATTGTAGAACCTTAGTTTAAATGTAGGGGGTTATTGTAGAATCTTGGCTATCCCTGCTGCCAGGTGCTCAGCGGTTGGCTTCTCTGCAGAACAGCCAACAGTCAGGCCTTCTGATGCCATGGCTTCTGCTGTGGTCGGTCCTATGGCTGCAAACTGCAAACAAAACATACAAAGAAAAACCTTTTAACTACATGAACCCTACCCTCTGGTCCTCGGTGGGGACTGATCCACACATATCATTGATATAAAGGCTGGGTGGGGGGGGAGTTAAAGGAGGAGGGTTATTCAAATGTGTCCCTGAATATGAAATCACACTAGGAAAGAATTTGAGATGGAGCATTCAGATACGCCCCTTCAGAAAATCAGAGATATCTCAATGTCTCAATGTTTAAAAAACAACAACCGTTTGGTTTGTCAAAATACACCAGGGAGGCTAAAACACCAAACTATTTGAAAAATGTCAAATTCATTGTGGATTCCCTTTAAGCGAAAAATAGGTGAACAGGCTACTAGACAAGCTACTTCCAGACCTACAGACCTCTGGGGACCCCACGACGAAGGACAGGCTCCAGTATGTGAAGCGGTGAATGTTGGCCTGATAAGAGCACTGAATACCAGTTAATTGCGTTTTTTTCCATTCAGAACTAGTACCTTAACTTGGCTGAGCTGGTCACCGGACAGCCTCCGTACGATCTCTAGGCAAAACTTGACTCCCGATGGGCTAAAGAAAGCCACACACGCCGGTGTGCCCTGTGAATTCACAAGACATATTAGAAGTCTGGCCATTTAGAAAGTGTGGTCTTGATTGTACGGCATAAGTCATATACAGTATCATGGTCTGTCCATCTCTGTGTGCTGTATGGACCAAATTCTCAACCCGCTGGACCAATCAGTGTCATCAAAATGTGTATGCATGCTGCAAGCAGGCCACTGAACCTTTTCACCTTTTGTTCATACAGTATGTTTATGCTTATCCCAAAGCTCCAAATTTGGAGAGATACCTGTACATAGTTCACTGATATCGGTCAGGCTAGGTCTACTGTAACACATTCTACACGTGTAACTTTATTGCCTGCATGTGATTGTGCGTGCTGTTGCAAGTTTGCTGCATCAATAGAAGTTATGTGCAATGTGCATGAATGATGTGAGTTGCAAATCAAGTCGCAAAGTGATGTTAAAGGTCGTTTAACCTCATTAAATGCAATGAGATAGGACTTTTCTGTATATATGTATGGGCTGTCAAGGCCAGAAAGTTTTTTCCACCTATTAGGCTTTCCCAAATAACTTATGGGTATGATGATGATCACACCTTCCTTGAATACCTTCCATAGTAACAATCTAATCTTGTGGCATATAAATTACCTGTTCTGTGAAATAGTTCTTTAAGTTCTTCTCCAGATCTGGATGCTCAGTGGTTTGATAGACAGTCAGCGTCTCCAGGGGCACTCCTGAAACCAAGAAAACCAATCCCACGGGAGCATAATTACCATCCTCTCATAATTGGTGCGGGACCAGTGGGGATTTTGTCACCTTGAGTTTTAATTTTGGAGGAGGAAGGAAAATGCTTACCGTTTCCCCTCAAAGCCGTGGGCAGGACTTCTCTTTTGATTGAACCACAGGGGAAGAAAAGTGGTAAAATATTTGTGTCCTCTCCTAAAAGATGAGATTTTTTAGTTACAAGGGGCACATTGTCCTTGGGGTCAATAACACACTTCTTGCGGCTATAGTTGAAGGTGGGAAAACAAATTCAAGCACGTACGTTCAAGGATGAGGCGCGAAAGAACATCTGCCGTCCCAGTATCCTCTCCCAAAGGATTCAGACCTAGATTCTGCACTGTGGAATATACAGTAACACACAATGAGTCATGTACAGTACAGTACAGTATCATGTTCATACCAACGCACCATGAAATACAATCATTTCCAAAATGATGATATGGAAACATTTCATTTTTTACGATTAACGTTAAACAATTTTTATGGCATGGCTCTGTAGGGGTCAAGTCGTCTAGTCGAGTGTGTGTGTGTGTGTCTGTAATCAGAATCATGGCTAATATCACAAACCGCTGGCTGGCACAGGGCTAGATGTCTTGTGCTGCAGCCGTTGAGAACTCTAAATTTATTCATTGTCAGATTGAGAGTTTACCTACATGACGTTTGGGATCTCTTCTAAATGGAATCCATGCTATTATTAGACCCACTTAACCATTATGAACCCTAGCCTCAATATTTCGGGGTGAAGGTTATGTGAAGAAAGACGATCTAACAAGTTCACAACACATCGCAACGCATGTGTGAGCTTGCAGTTTGGCTATTTTTGGCAAGTATAATTGGATAGAGAGTGGGAAATGAGGCTAGTATAGAGCCCTAAGGGACTCCCTAGGGACTAAGTAAATATGGCCACAAAAAGCACAGCATCATTCACAATGCAAACAAACTTGAGAATTAAAATACATAAATAAATAAACGCCGTCTCCGTCGCTCTCACCTAACGCTGCAGTTGCCCTCCCGACCACGTAGATGGACTTGGAATTCCATTTTTCTTTCACAGAATTGTTCCACTCTGGAAAAGGTATTGGAAATATGATGTTTAGTTTAAATAATTGTAATGTGTTCGACATTATCATTGCTGCAGCCATCAATCAAACTTTTCTTGCTGCAGCAAGAAAAGTCAGAGACAGTGATGAATACTAATCGAAAAAACAACATAGCCACCCTCCTGCGGACATCTGATATTTAGATACTTTCACCTCCAAACTCCGGGCTTTGAGCATTTTGGCTTCTCCTCAACCATGTTTTTAGAAGGTGAATTTACTCTGATGCCATCGGGGCGTCGTTGTATTTTACGCCCTTGTAAAACTAAGCGCCATGTAAAATTGTTCATTCCCTGGGCAATAACTTTTATTATGCTCTCTGGGCTGTTATTTAATCATTTTTCATTTAAAGACCATATATATCGTATTTCCTTGGGAGTATCTGTTTGTTCATGTGTTATTGTACTTCTGTGCTACTGCTTGAAACCAGTGGTCTCTACAGGGATTAATAAAATTGTTTGAAGTTGAAAGTTGAAACTGTCTTGACTAGACAGACATGAATGGAATCATTGTACACTAACGCAGGGGTTCTCAGCCTTTTCCATGCCAAAGCTATCCATAGTCAGTGGGCCTCTCTATAGTGAAATGGCTCTAACATTCTTCTTTTGCACAGATAAAATATCCTCCCACAGGCCCATGCCATCTTCACCTGGACAATAAAGCAGAAATATTTCGTTTTTTTTTTTTTTTGGCTGGCCCAAAACAATGTGTTTATTATCATGTCATTGTCATTTTTGAAAAGTGTATGAGGAAAATGAATCAGTGAGCTGGAATCAGTGAGCGGGTGTGGCTGTGGCACTCTACCGGTATATAGTACGATTTTAAATGTATTCTCTTTTATTCTACAATGTATAGTTCTGGTCCATGCCTACATACACGCGTCCCTAAGCTGATAGGATCACATAAAACCTTGCAGAAATAGATGTACTATTTTAGCCAATTTCAAATGTTGATTGAAATATTTATTTCAATATTTTTTATATTTTTCTCATAGTTTGTGGAATTACAGTACAATTCAAGTACAAATCAACACAAAACTATTAACTATGAGTGAACAACCGCATTAAACTTGTTTACAATAGGGCCCAGCATTTTCATTTAATCAAAACATATAGGGACATACAAATAAACACTGCTATACAGCCAAAGGCAGGAAATCAGGGAGGAGGTAAAAAGGGAAAATAAATATATGCAGTGTGGGGAAAGGGAATGTGTGGGCCAATCAAATTACACATAGACTTATCGAACATAAAAAAAACAACTACTCTTTTTTAATCAATAAGAACATGGCAGTTGAAAGTGATTAAACAGGCACAATAATGTTATGAACTGAATGTTTTTTTTCCCTTAGTCCCTCTTGCCTTTGGCACCACCTGGTGGCCACTGAGCCACTTCGAAAGGCATTGGCATACAACCATTGCAAACGGCAAGCTTGAAGGCAGGCCCATACTAACCTTCTCTTCTTTCCTCTGTCTGTAGACACATGTTGACGGCCTCCACTGCTCTGGGACTGGTAAAAACCAGACCTCCATGTTTATCTGGTTGAAAGAGCTGTAAGGGTAGAGCAGGGGAAATGCACTTGTCATCACTACATCTGCAATGACACATGATTAAAAGGACACACACAAGAAAAAAAATATTTACCTTATCTGTCAAGGTGTTTAAGGAGACAAACTTGAAAGCCAGTACAGGAATTAAGGTTGCTTTGTGCCCATGAGATGCCAACTCCTGCAGAGTAAAAATGATACGTGTCATGCATGTCAAACTGCTGTGCAATAAGCATAAGGAAGGGTAAAAAAAAAACAAGTCAATGACAGAGTGATAACAAGGTGAACTTCCTATTGTAGCTCATTCATCCAAACAGAAAAGTCCTTTCTTAGTGTACTACACAACGCCAAGTTCACCAACGTTACAGCTGTACCAAAAGCTTGAACTCTTTCAAGTTTTTTGTTGCATGAAGTTCGACTGCAGACATGTTATGAGATACTTTCTGTCCTTGCAGGCGATTCTTTTTCTAACATCCCAAAATCTGATGGCAAGATGGCTGTCGCCCATGTCTGAATATCGCCAATGAGGATGGACAACACAGACAGATTAAACATGTGAAATTGGAAGTGATGGCAAGCCATGGTACAATAAATTAGCAGACAAATTTGGAACACTGTAGAAATGAAGCAGAGAAATTGAGAACAAACAGACAAATAAATAAGTGGCCTTTATTTGCCAATTATAGAAGAGGTGGAGACTCCTGTTAGCAATGATTACCATCAGAAAATAGTGTTTTAGTGCTTAGCTTTACCAGTAACAAAAACATTTTACCTTGGTACAAACACGCAACACACACATCTTTCATTTTTACTCTGTACTCCACACGTCATCGAACAACTTTCAACCTTTTCTTTTTGTTTAATGCAATGAATGATGAAAACTGCACAAGTGCATGGCACATACAGTATCTATAGATTATAGATCATCTGCTATTTTCGACACGACACAATCATACAATTACGTATTCAGTGGAGTCTATCAGCGTTTTACCTTGATATAAGGGTCAGGGCCGGAGCTTCCCTCTCGTGGTTCTTTCAGAAGCAGGACGTTCATGTCGATGGAGGTTGCTGATCCCTGCAGAAATGGAAGAGAATGAAGCAAATGGTTCCAATGAAGGTCAAGAAAAGGAGGAAAGTGGGTGTGTAAAGCAAGAAAACCTCACACCCAACTGTCATGTGCTGATAACAACGTGGCCGTGGCTGCTCTGGCTCTGTGATAAACTATTATTCTGTGTCTGAGCTAAGCTAATACAACTTTGTCATCATGACACATCAACACAGTAATGTAAATAAACTTCATTTGCATTATAACATTGGCTTCAGGGAGAACAGGCAGCTCAATCACTTCTAGAGATAAAAAAAAAAAACATATTTTACAGTAAAAGAAAACCTGAAAAATGACAAACGAAAGCAGATCATTATAGTCCATAATCGATAAAGAAAAGTGATACAATGGCAGATAATGTGCTTATTCTGTCCAGCTTGTAGATCTGCTGTTTTGAAATTGAAATAAAAAGGTGAAATATCTGTATGATTTTTTTTTTAACATTCTGACAGCACAAATGCATAGGCCTCCCTGGCACAATACATTTCCAAATAGAGGAGGTTAGGTCAGGACGAACAGGAATTAGTTTGGGGATAAATAACATGATAATATTTGTGAGCCACTGGCAATATATACATTTTTATTATTTAAAGACAAACAAAGGCAGCATGTGGACCACAAGATTGCCAGTTTAAACCCAGGATCCCCTTTAAGTGCCACCAAAATGTGGAATGCCCTACCAACAGTCATAAAGGCATGTGAATCCCTTGACTCCTTCAAAACCGCTCTCAAAGGGCACCTACAGATGGCTGCAATTCGAAACTGGCCTCTGTAAAACAAAAATGTATATAAAATCCCCCCACCCACCCCGCCTCTCCTCATTGTACATTTCTCTTTTCCCTTTTTACCTCCACTATGATTTTACCTCCATAATTTGCTGCTTCTGATTTTATTGAAGAAGTTGTTTTATATGTACGGTATTTGAATGCCTTAATGAAATGAACAATGGCCACTATTGTAAAGTGTATGCTTAACTAGTGTGTCCAATCAGCTTTTTCAGATTTGATGCAGTTGTACTTGAATTGTACTGTAATTCTCCAAGCTGTTATCAGTTTTGTTGCAGTGTGTACTTGACTTGTACTGTAACTCTCATCTCTGTTAATAAAAATTTCATTCATTCATTCATTCATTCATTCATTCATTCATTCAAGTGTCCTTAAGCACGACACTGAATGACTAATGGCGTCTGATGTGCAACTTTGTGCCTTGCATGTTTTCCTCTGCTATAGGTGCACTGTTGTCAATATTTACAAAATAAGGTTGCATAGTTATTATAAGCAGACATGGCTAAAAGTAAAAAATAAATAAATAGCAAGATCATGGAGGAACACTGATGGGTTGGTTGGAGCTGCAGCTGACATTATGCAGTAATAAATACTTAACATGGCATGCTGGTGCTTGGCATAAGCTGAAATCATGAAGACACGGTGCTGACAACTGACCAGCACCGTGGGTAGTTATTATGGGTAGTCTATGGACCGAATTGCAACTCGAGATTCATCCCATTTATATAAGAATGAAGAGTGCATTGCGGCTATACTGGTAACAACGTATTCAATCAATCAGATCACCGACAAAATAGCGCAGTTGTAATCATTCTATTTAGCCCATTAAGTGGCATGCATTGATCAAACAATCCCACCAAAATAAACAATATAAAGGAGAATCTTGCATGTAAACACTGTACTGTACCTCCACTTCCTACAGTCGATCCACTACTGTGCTGTCATTACGGGAGGTGGAATCTCCTTGAGACTTGTATTATAACACACCGAACGCATTACAACAATTATACGAATTAAATGTAAAATGAGTGGCTACTAGTGCAATCACAACGGGTTATCAATTGCCACACAGACGCTTCGAACATAACAACATCTATATACAATCTAAAACCATGTCCTTGCCTTTATATCACAAATGGTTTATTCCGTTTGATCGACGCGAGACCTCTGGTAAAACCAGAGCCTTGCTCCGTGAAATACAGAGTTACGCCAACTTCGTTCACTTCACGGGGCCAGTGCAATGGCGGCTCTTCTACATAGACTTGTATTGGATAGTGACAACGAATAGTGACAGCCGGAAGTTACCGAATGCATTGGAGCCTATGGGCTCGCGCGAGTACTAGAACCACGTGACCAGACTATATTCTGCCCCCTCAATGTCGCAACTCTGTCTATTTCTAAGAGCTCTGGTTAAACCAGAAGTCCTGGCTCCGTGTGATGTGAAACTAAGCGGCCATTTTGGCTCCCAGAAGACACGAGCCCAACCAGCAGTAACGTACATCTGGAGCCACAACGGCGGCCTCAGCGTCACAGTTTCTCAGTCAGCCAAGCATTACGTCTACTCAGAGCCACGCAAACTCCGTTCAATTCATGGGGCGGCTCTTCTACACAGACGTCTATAGAGCTCAGTAGTCCCGTCCCTCGTTGAAAACAATGTATTTCCGACTCCAGTTTGTCCCTCTTTCTTTCGGGCTGCACGAACAGCGTCCGAGCGCTCAGTCTCTGACCCCTCAATGTCGCAACTCTTCTACTAGAAGATGGCTCTGAGTTTACCATACAAGTCCTGCTGCCCCGCCCCCTATCGCTGTCCCAGGCATTCAGCCAGCGTGGTGGAAGAAGACAACACTGATAATACAGCATGGCCTCTTCAGCTAAAAGACGAGCAGTAGGTCTGGGTGAAAACCCCCACGAGGACAGCGATAACAGCTCGGACGACGAGGGTCTGGATGACGATGACTCCGGCGACGAGGACAGCGAGGCGTCAGAGGAGATCAATGAAGTAAACATACTGTACTCTGACTGCACGCATGGCCTGTTAGCCAAAACTAGCTGGTAGCTAAGCTAACCCAGCTGTCATCTGTAAACCATAAGGCTATATAACTTTAGAAGCTGCTAGAGTTGTAGTTGCTGCCATAGTTTGTTGATCAGCATGTTGATTTACACTTTCATATAATACCTGTCATGACATGCAGAGTAGCTCAAAGTGCTTTACAGAGAAATATAAAAGTAAAGCAAAAACATTAAACAACATTAAAATAATAGTCTAAAAAGGCAGTGAATCAAGCAAAGGTTCTGCAAAACAGTGAAAAGATGAATATAAAAGGCATCACAGATGCAAGTAAAAGCAGAGAGAAGAAAATGGACTTGATTTGTGCTTTAGTTTAAAACTGTATACAGTGGCTGCCTGTCTGTAGGCATGTTGTTATGTTATTGTTATGGAATGTTATCCTCTCGTATAGCATATAAATGCTTACCTGTCTCTTGTTGTCGTCCATTAGGAGGTTGTTGTCGACTTTGAAGCTCATAACATTTCACATACCGACTACAACGGAATTAAGAAGCTCCTGCAACAGGTATGTGCTGTGTGGGTGATGTCAACGCTCACACTTTGTTACTGAATTAAACGGTAACCATAGCATGCACATGGGGGTGATGCTAGATTGCGATTCGTTTGCAATACTTAAACAATATAATGAACATTCTTGTCCAGTATTTATGGTTATTCTGCTGATTTAAAATGTTGTATTTAAAGCTCACGGTGACCTCCTCTTGTCCACATGCAGCTCTTCTTGAAGGCCCATGTAAACACATCAGAAATGACAGACATCATTATCCAGCAGAACCACATCGGAAGTGTTATCAGGGTAACAGTCTTTTGTATTATTTTATGTGAATGTTTTACTCAAGTGAAATCATTGATACTGCACTGTAGTAATACTCCTTGTTGTTTGCATTTCTGCTGTGGTAATGGTGTTGTGTACACTGGCCTGTAACGGTATATATGTCGGATTCTAGCAAGCAGAGGTACCAGAAGACAGTGACGATGATGATGTCGATCCAGAGGAGGTGTTTGGCTTCATCAGCATGCTGAACCTCACAGAGAGAAAGGTAATCATAGCACTAGACACTTTTACAGACTTTCTATCCGGCCCAGATGTAACATTTCCGAAAATGGAATGAAAAATCGGAATGAAGCTGTCCCCATACCATTTTCAGTTAACTTCTTTACAAGATTTAAATATTGTACAGGACTTACAGGGAAGTAAGCATCAACAATAACATCAGTTGTTGTTTGCTACAGACACAGCATGCATAGAGCTAAGAGTTTTCTGTCTTGAATGATGAAATGGAGTTGGCGTAGTGGTGCCACAATTCTAGTTAGTTAGTAGCAGTAGTAGTGTTTGAAATCATTTTAAATATAACCATTTCATTTGAAATATCTTTGAAATTTGGGTTGTTTGCATGCCATTATGTTTGGTGGGGCAGTCAGGGCATTTAGGGGGGCATTGCTCCCCATGCCTAGATCTGGCTCTGCTTTCTATCAACTGTCTTGTCTGTTGTGCTCATGTGAACGGCGTCGCTGCCTGGCAGGGGGTCCAGTGCGTGGAGGAGGTGAAGGAGCTCCTCGTGGACCAGTGTGAGAAGAGCGGTCCCCACAGTGTGACGGAGCAGCTGGAGCAGATCCTCAACGACACCAGCAAGCCTGTGGGTCTGCTGCTGAGCGAGCGTTTCATCAACGTCCCGCCACAGATCGCCCTGCCGCTGCATAAACAGCTCCAGTGAGTGTCCCCTCGTCTGTCCTGGTTATGCCCAAGGAAGCTTTTTACAGAAGGAAATGTCATGGTCACGTGTATTAACTATTGAGACCTGTCACATAATCTGTTCAGGAATATTAATATGCCAATATGCACTGTACAGTATTTGGACAGGAAATGGCAGACAATAGTTGTCATGTTCAGAAACGTACTTTTTGCTCTTTAGATACCTCTATAAAATTACAGTGTACACAGTCAAAGAACCACAGATTACTTTACAAAATGTCTAAACTTATTAAAAAATGTTGTTTGTTAAGATTTTCACTGGGCTGTCACTGACACCAGTGCATTCCTGCTGTAGTTTAGCTCCCATGGTGCGGTGAGTCTGCCATCCGTAATTCCATGATGGTGAAAACAATGTTGGTGACCCTACCTGGTTACGCCAGCTGCACCGTTCATCTCTCTGCCTGATTTTGGGGGGGCTCACACATGCACAATCAACATGACACTCGGCGGGGACGAAAATTAAACAAAGTTCAACCAATATGTGACTTGATTTGTCTGCGGAGCTGTAGCTGTTGGTCACATTTAGGGGCAGTATTTAGATACGCTGTGGTACACCAACTGTGTGAACTCTGTATTGGTGAAACAGCGCCATCTGTTGGTACAACAGTGAAACTTTTGCCCCAACGTGTATGCTAAACAGACACGTATAGAGAGATAGGGAGTGGGTGCAATACTCAAAGCATGTTGCGGATAGCAGTTCCGGAGCATTAACGAAACTTAAGTGAAATGTAAATTATTTTCCAGAGAGGAAATTGCAGAAGCACAGAGGACAAATAAGCCAAGTGGAAGATGTCACTACTGCCTGATGATCAGCAAGACGTGCAAAGCGGCAACCAAGAGCATCCCAGCCAGAGGAGGCGCTCCTAAAGAAGAGCTGGAGTTCCTCAATGCAGAGGAGGAGTTCTTCTATGAGGTATGAGTCCTTTTAAACAGAATCTGTCAGAGTTGTGAAAATAATGTAGGCATTTAGAACATAGACATAAATGTAGACACTCTTTCTGGCTCTAGAGCTTATGTGCTCAATGGAAGGCAAAACATTCCTTGAATTCCTTGTGAATCCCTGTGGAAGCAGGCATCTCGGAGCTAGCATGGCATGGAGCAGACTAATATCACTGTATTGACATTAGTCTGGAACTTCTGTGTTCAGGTTTCTGAGAGGCAGGTCCAAACAGATTCCAAAGTCACAGCAAAAAAAGTCTCACTTTGAATGGGCTTTGTGTGGGCTTTGATTGGTCCATCACAATTTTGGTCTGAGAATACAATTCAAACTGAGGAGTGCCAGACCCTATCTTCCCTATGGTCACTTTTAATTACGCTGGTATGTACAAAAAAAAGAAAATCCAGGCTTCATGGAGAGGGTTATATAGAGAAAATATTTTTGGGGGGCTCGCTGAACTGGCCTATTTCATACTTCATCGTAACACTTTCACATGAAAAATAGCTGGTTTCTAAAGCATCTGATGCCTTAAACAGGGATGCCAGGCAGTTGCAGGGCTTAAAGCTCTGTCCTGGGGACTGATTTCAGTCCTGGGGGTTTTAAAAGGGTTGTTTAATGAGATCAGTGCAGATTTGCAAATGATAAAAAAAACACTCTTGAGATTTCTGGGGCTTTAATCCAGTTGATAATTGCTTTTTTTTTTTCTTTTAGCACGCCACAGTGAAATTCAACTACTCTGTGGAGGAGGAGACAGACTCGTGTCTAAGTGGCAGGTGGTCCTTCGATGACGTGCCCATGAAGCCCTACAGAACAGTGATGCTGATACCAGCAGACAGAATGCCTGCCATCATGGACAAGCTCAAACAATACCTCAGTGTGTGAATCCAACAACAATAAACACTCTGAAGACTTATATGTACAGATTCTCAGCCCAGTCAGTGTGGGCTATTTTTTGGAAACGGTCCCCTGCAAATATTGTGGAAAACACCCCCAAGTGAAAATGCTTTGGGGGAATATCAGCCACAGTAACAACTGTGGAGGTATATGCCTGACTCTAAAAAAACAAAACATTTATATGCCATGTGAAAACGATTTCTCTTGGTTACGATTTTGATGTAAATTTGCTTCACTAATTAAAACGCAAAAACTCAATTTATTACTTCAAGACAAATGTAAGGTCATACTGAAAAACAATGTATTTACAATTCATATCATTGCATAAGAAATTGTGAAACATTTAACGGTGCATTAAAGACATGGTTTGCACAATTTATTTTATACCACAAAGTTGTCAAACAAGACTAAAAGAACAATTTCATCGTGTCATTTTGTGAAAATTCTGTAGTAATGTTGAGTCAGAGACTGGAGTCTTGCAGAGCATCATTGGGGTCAGTCTTTTTTTTCCTTTTACCTGAAGTTGCAGCAGTAGATATCACAGCACAGTTCATATTGGAGCAACAAGTGGCAACGGAAGCCAGTGGGCAAAGGCATGGTACCAAAAGGCAATCTAGAAGCACATTCCCAACATTGCTTGTATTGTAGAAGCAATGTTCAACACGGGACACCCATTGCGTGACAGTATAAAATGAGCATACACAACTTGAGACACATGTCCCCTAACCTCAAAGCCAGCCCTTTTGCTTCTCACCAACAGTGATGTAACTACTGGATCTTCCCGCATGACAACAGCAACTCTCAGAGGACAGCATTTATAGTTTAGTGCAGATTAGTAAACCCAGTGGATGAACACCCCAGAAAATGGAGCAGAGCCGTGGGGACAAATTAAGAACAAAGCTGCAGAGAGGGATAGACGTGGTAGTCTTACTATGCACAATAGATAGGTCACACCCTGTATTGTGTGTGTTGCTTTACCTGCAAATGACAAGGTCCTGCAACCAGCCTGTGCTAGCCACACATTTTATTATGTAAAAATAGGAAATTAAATAAACACACTTTGTGCGTTAACTCGCAAATTAATGGGTAACACATTCAAGATTAAAATGTTTTAAGGACTTGTGGCAATAAGAGTAGGAGCAGCTTCAGTGAGGTTGTCTTAAAAGCCCAGCCAAGGGGCTTCTTATCTCATGGGCATCTTTCCCAGGAAAGAACTATTATATTTATCTGCATGTATTCTGTTCTGCAAGTCAAATCAATGCCCCATGGCATCAACTTAAGTTTCTGGGACTGTACTGAAGTGCTGGGACAACCCGAAGGCCATACAGTACATAACATAATCACTGTCTGCCCCATCAAATCATACAATGAACCCTTGTTGCCCTCTGGATGGTGGCACTGTTGGAAGATTGGAGTGATTCACTATGATGAAAGAGGTTGTCACAAACTAACTTAGTATTGATTTGCAGTGACCTCCGATTGATGCATTGTTCCTTAAGAATCTATGAGGACAAGTTGACTCAAACCAGACAAATGTCTCTAAGCTACACAGCATATGCCCACAGAGCAGGATGGGATGTTAACGTCTGAATGCATTTCATGTGTTTCCACCCACTAAGTCAGGGGTTTCTTTAATTTGTTACCTGCACAAAGTCCTCGATCATGTGTAGTGAACTTTCATGTTCCAAACATGAATATACTGTTACAAGCAAATCGTTTTGGCAACATATGGAAGTTCTATGTAGAGTTACGTGTTCAAATTGACGTGTGAAGCCTTCACTGGATCGCACATCTGTCATAGGTTTGCTCAGCAGTTTGCTCAGCAGCCATGCAGTCCTTGTGGGCGTCCTCGGTGGTGGCTGAGCAGGCCTTTGGCTCTTCTTCACAGCCGCCAGTGCTGTCTCTGTCCAACACGTGCTGCAGTAACTCTTTGCTCTCACTAGAGGGCATGTTGTAGTAGAAGTACTGGGGCGCCATCTGAATGAACCTTGAGTGGAGACACGCACACACAAAATAACAGTTCTACAAGCTTGCCAAGCATTGCATGGCCAAAACATATATAAAGGAATAATTTACTACCTAAACCAATCAAAATCTACAAAGTAACTCAAGTTTTCAAATAAATATATAGTGGATTAAGATGGTAAGTGTAATTACATTTATATAACGTTTTATCCAAGTCATTTTACATAGATTGTGCAGTACTTTCACACACATCAATGCCTTGCTCAAGGACACTTCAACTAACTAAGATACTAACTCTGGGGAGCCTGGATTCAAACCAGGTTCCGATCCGTTCACTCTATCCGTGATCCAATGCCGCCCCAAGTAAAAGTACAACATGTAGTAGTGAAGTAGAATTTAAAAGTATTGACAATTGCAAATACTCCAGTAAAGCAAAAGTACCCCTTTTCTAGTTCATTTCCAACACTGTGTACATGATGGGAACTACTTTTATCTTTTTTACAGGCTTTTGAAAACCTACTAACTACTATACACACAACCACTACAGAATATGAACCATTTTCTTCCAAAGATCACCAAATTGTTATGGATTTTATTTGGAACCCAACTTGAAAAGATTGTACTGCAAGCCAGGAACCACTACGACAGAAGATCTGTCAAGAAAGACTTTACATTTTTGTTTACGAATATCCCAAAAATAAAAGCCAAGTGTAAATTGTTCCTTGGATTCGACAAAGAGAGAGAGAGAGAGAGAGAGAGAGAGAGAGAGAGAGAGAGCCAGGAAGTGACATGCAGCAAACAGTCTGGCCAATCCGGGAATCAAGCCAGGGACTCACTGTCAGGGGCTTATGGGTACACATCCTAACCACTAGCTATCGATTCACCCCCACCCAAAAATATATAGACCACAATCAAATAGGATGAAAAAGAAAAGAAGAAAAAGAATGAATCTGCGCACACTTACCACTGAAAACCACTGAACTTTCAAGTAAATATATACGGTTGAAGTGGTTAAGTGTGATCAAATTACGTAAATAGCTACATTTACAGTTTACTTACGTCTCAGGGGATATTTCAGTAACTGTTCTTATGCAGTTGTTCTCTGACAGCGTATACTCGTGGAACACCACCCACTCGGGCAGTGCCAGCTTGTGTGCCCGGTTGCCATAGCAGGAGAACGGGTGAACCTGCGCCATGTGCTTGTGCGTGAGCATGAAGTAGTTCCCCGATCCGTCCACGTCTCGAGCAATCTACGAAACAGGCAAATGTAAGTTGAGAGAGAAACGTATCTCAATTATATGTAAACTTATGCAAATTATTCCTTTAAAAGTTCACGAGTGTCATTCATGCAGCCACGTTGAGTTTATGTCAACGCAGTAAAATGTTTTATTGCCGCGTCCAGGCTTTGCAAACAGACACATACTTGCATGAAGAACCCGGCCAGCAGAGCTCTCTTGATGCAGTCTGTGTTGGACTTCGCGCCAAAGGACGGCTTTGAGATGGGAAGCTCGATCCGTTTCAGGATGTCGGTCAACTCGGACCTAATGGCGTCGGCTGTCTTGAGGGCACCGTGGTTGAGGAAACGGTCCTGACACCACTCCTCATCAGAGTCTGTGAAAACAGCACGTACAAAGCCAGTCGGTCGAATTCTGACATTTAACGATACAAGCTCTTTAACAACAGATAACTTTCTAGTACATCATTTTTGTTGTCTTGTTTCACATTTTTGTAGTTGAATTGGCAGCATGGAGGAAACTAGTGTCTATTGATTATACATTATGGAATTTCTCCATGCTGTATATTAGATCAAAGTTCATTTGCCCAAATCCTTAATTTTGTTAGTTTCAGTTGAATAGACCTTTCTGTAACCCGCTCCCCAATCTGATATGGTCCAAACACAGCATAATGTGATTGAAAAACCTTTCCAATAGTATTTCTACATGAGAAAACATTGTTATTGTTTTTTAAAAGAAACATCCAAACCATTTTTCCTCTGCATAGGAAAGGCCTTGTTGGCAGATTTAGAAGAGATTTTAAAGGTCTGGTTCCAGAAATGAACCAGTAATGTGTATGTCCATGACATAGGAATGAATGAGCCATCTGGAAAAGTGTCCAAACCATGGTTGGACACAGGGGAGAGGGCGAGGCTTACGGAAAAGTATCCAGTGTCCAGTCATACAATACAGTCTCATCTAGCACCATGTTGTGATAGCCTAGTTTATAACGGTAATGCCAGGCTCGTGACCTAGCAGGATCATCATAGCATTGCATAATCATCAGCATTGCATAAATTCAGCTCTTTTAATAATTATACCGTAGCAATCTGTTTGATGGCTGCAACTTACATGGCTCTCTTTGGCTTTGCTTGAAGGCATTGTAGATGTTTATGAGGGTAAAATGATCGCCGTCAGGGTGCTGGAACTTCCTGTGACACAGGACCGCCTCGTGGGCCATGCCGGCAGGTGGCTCCACAAAGCAGCTTGGCGCTAAAACACAGAAATCAATCGGTATTGTTAAGTGCGAGCTTCGCCGATCAAGGGGCCATCTGCTTTATTGAGTCCTTGTGCATATGGCGAAGCTATGCTGCGGTCCAAGTAGTGGCATGTGGCAAATTAGGTAGACTGCACAGTATTCCAAATGCAGCCAAGAGTCACGTCCATACACACCTGAGAGCATAGCGGCGATGGTCAGCATCTCGCTTACGCATTCGAATTCGCAGGATGCCAGCAGAGCTTTGGCCATCTGCGGGTCCAGCGGGAACTCGGAGATGATGATTCCGATCTCAGACAGGTTGCCGTCGTTGTCCAAAGCCGCGAGGTAGTCCAGCTCTTCCAAAGCCTGCATCAGACCCTCGGGATCTGAGCAAATGAAATGCAACAGTAAATAGTTGCGTTACACATGTACAAGGCAACAACACCAACATAAACAGATTATGTGGCAATGCATTTTTGAGGTGCAGAATATTCAGTGATTTCACTTAATTGAAATATCCCTTATTTTTTATTTTGTTGTGATAATCCTCCCTACTGTAGAGTGTGCAGAGTTTGCAGACCTTATAATGAGTTCCTCCCTGTCCCCAGTGAACCACGGGAGTAAAAAATAGTTTTATTTTGGGAGATATTAGGCGAATATGTGAAAATAGTCAGCCGCCCAAAATTGGACTAGTTAAACAGATATGCAATTGAAATGACCTACAGAAACTAACTTCCACAAAGAACATAATACACTGCCTCACCAAAAGCATTTTCTGTGCATTATAAGCACACAGTCAAGTGAAAAGAAATACTAGATCTACCAGCTCATAACATATCGAAACTTTGCAAGGCTTTGCAAGGGTTTGTAAAGGATTGAGTATTTTTGGCTCAAGGTGTAGAGCAGTGGTTTTCAACCAGTGGTCCGGGGACCACCAGTGGTCCCTGAGAGGATTCCAGGTGGTCCACAGCTAAATGATGGACAGTTGGTAACCAAATGGACCCTTATACTGTAGATCTGTAACTCTTGAGATCGTAAAATGATACCAAATGGACCATCCATTTGGTATCATATGATCTCAAGAGTTAAATCATATTTAAACATGTTAATTACTTGATTTTCAAGAATGTAGGCCTACACATTTAGAAAATGTAGAAGAATTGTTATTTTTACAAACATTTTGGCAGTTCTCTCCTAAATTGGACCAAAACTTGAAAATCCTTAGTTTTGGGCCAGAGAGACTGAACTCAACATCAAATGGTGAAAAAGGTTGAGAACCACTGATGTAGAACAGGGGTTTTCAACAGGTGGTCCTTGAGAGGGTAGATATTTAACCAAATGTAACTCTTGAGAACGTAAAAATGAAACCAAATGGACCCTGGCGGGTCCATTTGGTTTCATTTTTACACTCTCAAGAGTTAAAATATCCATCATGCGAATTAGTCCAAATCTACACAACTAGAAGATTAATGGTCATGGACAGAATCAAAATAAATCTTTAGTTTTGGGGTCTGTGGGTCTAAAAATATCCTCAATTGGTGGTCCGTGGCTCAAATGCTGAATAAATGGTGGGCCCTGGGATGAAAAAGGTTGAAAACCACTGGTGTAGAGGGTTCGAAGGAGTGGGCCATCCTACAATCCCCGGATGACCCTGATCATTGGAGTATACGGTGGTGGATTTTACTATGCAAGTACACAGAGATAGAACACAATATATGAGCAGCAGCAGAATATGAGCCCCATATTTGGCCTGTACGCTTACTCTTCATTGTGCCAGGGGTTTGCCAGTGTTCTAACGAGACAGACTGTGTAATCATTAATGAGCTGGCCTCTTTCCTCTGCTCTGTGCTCTGCCCAGCCTTGTGGTAGGTCAGAGCACAGACAATGGGTGTGTGACAGGATCCTGTCAGCTCAGCTAAAGCATGCCTGACCGGGCTCAAAGAGTTGCAGTATAGCATTGGACGCCTGTATTGCAGATCCGTCTGCACTACAACCACAACTACCACCACCACCACAGGCCCAGAACAGCACCGTCCACAGTCAACCACAGACACGATCAGGTTGACCAGCCTTCTTGGAACGTGAAAGTCGCCTGGTTTGATCCCCACAGCTCCTGGCATCATGTCCGAGCGTCGCCAAGCAACACACCGAACGCCTGACTGCTCCTGATGAGCAGGTCGGTTGCCTTACATGGCGGCATCCGTTGTCAGCGTGAGGAATGTGGATGATGGGTGCTATAAATTCACACTACATATAAACACGCTGCACTGGTGGCCCTGTGTTTTGTGCTAGGACTGAGCAGCAACCTGTGGGAATCAATTTGCCTTGAATCGACACGCTTTACATTGAAAGGGCTATGTGTGGAACTGCTTTCACGACGGTGGCATACCCATTTCTAGTTATCTTTGCATAACGGTAATTGGTGAAGCAGCAGGTTTAAAACGGAAACACATTATGACTTGTTTCATTATTAAATCTGCGGCTACACCAGCAACCTCGCCACCTCTTTGGGAAACTTTAACTACAGTTCCTGTGCGTATAGAGCCAACTGCTCATTCTATCACTTACGGCAGGGATGTAAAACACAAATGCACAGCAGGTCAAAATAGAAAAATTGGTACAAGTTGAGGGACGGAACCACCAGGCTGTGTTTCAACACAAGTTGAGGCACTGGTTTAGAAGGACATTCCAGGAAAACGGCAAAAAAGCAATTTCCATCAAAAAAACAATGTCTCTTAATAAAAAATAAAGACGTAAAAGATGAAACTGAAAAAGCATTATTAAAAGCCCAGTTTGCCTATGATACTCACTGCTTTATAGTAGAATGAGAACGTAGATCAATTGAGTTGGGAAAGTAAAACAATGAGTGCATTCATTTCTTATATTGGTGGGTGCAATATGGGCAGTTTTAATACTACTTCACTATCATCCCGCAAAGATAATTCACCCGCGGGCCTCGAGTTTGACATATGTGACAGAAGTAAGAGCTTCTACTATACTGTGCATTGTGAAATCACCTGGCCTGTCGATGAAATCGCAGTGTCTCAGACCGGCTATCTCCATCCTCTTGAGGAAGAGGGCCGTGGACGTAATGTTGGAGCCCAGGATCTGAGGTGGGTTCTCGGCAGGAAGCCGTCTCTCCTCTGGATATAAACAGAAACATTTACCTGTGGGGGGAAAAAAACAACAACAACAGGGGCTAAGTCAAGACAGAGTTTTTTCATAGGGACGTAATTGCCATCTGGGAAGCAAACAGGATCTGGAACACAGTCAGTGCCCTTCATGGCTGATTGAGATCAGCTGCACTTCGCTAATGTGAATCACCTAATCTCAGTGTCGCAGGCGAGCCGACAGATTGTCAAATATCGATGCGTGTCCTGGTAATCAGGCTGCAGGCTACAGCAGCACCATGTTGCTTCAATCAGTACTCAAAACAGTGGTATATTTTACAGTTTTAGGTGCTTATTTATTAGGTCAAAACATAATCTTTGATTGATTAAGAACGTTGGTGTAATATACCTGCCGGTCCAGAGAGCTGCTTGCGGATGTCTGCTTGGCACCTACTGATAGGCTGAAGTACTTCTGAGTTAGCCCTTATTCTTGGGTTATACACCTACAGCAATAGAAACAAACACACATTTCATACTGTAACAATCACATACAGTATTATAATACTATTGTAAGCAAAAGAATGACTGACAAAGTAATACATTCTGACGCACAAGCATCAACTTACAGATTTTTTCTCGACTCCTGTGTCAATGACAAAGCCGATGGAGTCCACTGCCCATAACATGCTGCCTCCCTGTCGGCCTGAGAGGAAGACCCTTCGGGACTTTCTGGGGCTTGGTTCTCCGTGAAGGGGCAGTAGCGGCTCTCCTTGCCCCGTGCACAGGGCCACGGGTACCATCTGACCCAATTCAGCCCCCAGTCTGGTGCTCTCTCTCCGGAGGATACTGTGGGCACACTCCACCTCCTGTAGACAAGGGTAGAGCGGGACCATGGGACTTATTGTAGGCCTGAGAGATTCTCATAACTAGCTCCGGAAACATGTCACAATCCCTTACAGCCCTTACAGCTACTTAAACAGTCAGTTCTCAATACAAAGTGCTCGCCGCAGGGCCACAGATGATACAATTTTCCTCAAGCAGGTTTTATAATTCTTCGAGCATTTTAATACGATCGCCAGCCATGTAAATAAAGTCTAGGCTAAGCAACATTATCCAAACTGATGTCTTATTAGTTAGATTCCTGTTGCTCCGAGTTCTACATGGTCTTTTTGTTCTATTGATTGTCTCTTGTTGAGACATTGAAAACTGTTTAGTAACTTGTAAAGATTTGACCCCCCAAAAAATAAAGCAATGAAACTGCTGACACCGCAGCCCTTATCGACAAGCTTCCAGGGTCTGAATTCAGAGAGATAGAGATAATAGAGAGAGAGAGAGAGAGAGAGAAAGAGAGAGAGAGAGAGGGAGGCCCCCTAAATATAGGCCGTTGTTGTCATTGTAACAGAGTACGCTGTCAAACATGATCAGTAAAAACAGTGAGTAGTGTGGGATAAACTAGGTGTCATTCTGGGTGGATGGATAGCAGAGACAAAATGAGACCGGGGCAGCAGTGGCTTGGGGGGTAGAAAGGCAGAATGGCTGTGAGGTTCCCACTGTCAATTAGTGCATTTGGAACGTTTTCCACTTAACATTTGGTCCAATTCATTTTCAATTAAAAACTTAAAATCTTGGAAACTCGGCTGCCATTAACTCCAATGATGTAGTTAAAACAGGAACACTCCATTGACGATATTCAGTTGTATTACAAACCTTGAATTATGCTCTTGCTATTTATAGTACATCTAAAACATTTTAGGGGAAAAATGACTTGTCATTTACTTTTATGGATAAATTAAGCATTGTAAGCCTCGCTTCTAAATAGGTACATGTCTGTATGTTTTAATAGTATGTCTGTGTATGTTTCGCATATGCACACAAATGCGGCGGGTGCATGTCTGCGTGCACATGTCTTACGGGGCGACCCCCCACTTCTAAAAGTCCCACTACAACACTGCTCCTTCCAAGAGCAGCTCACCTGGGCAGAGGCCAGGAACACAGCGATGTCTCCCTCCTCTCTGGTGCGATGGATCTCCAGCACCAGCCTGAGTGCCGAGTAGAAGTAGTCCTTCTGGCTGCTGCTGCTGTAGACCACCTCGGCAGGGCGCGGGGTCTCCAGGGAGACCACGGCGGGGGCGTTCCCGTAGTGGCCCTGCAGCCTGGCGGTCATGGGCGGCGCCGTCAGCACCACGGCCCGGAGCTCAGGCCTCTGGAGCAGGATGTCCTGGAGCAGACCCAGCAGGACGTCCGTGCTCACCGTCCTCTGGTGGGCCTGGTCGATGACCACCACCCCGTAGCGCTCTAGCAGGGGGTCCGACATCATCTCCCTGAGCAGCATGTCGTCAGTGCAGTACCTGGATGACCAAAGATATGCTAATGACATTTAGATTTAGTACACCGGACTTTGTGTGTGTAATATGTGCTTTTTGATATGGTTGGTAGCAGTGAGCTCAACCTCAGACAGTGCCTCTGATGTCATCGGCACTGGGGCTCACTTATTTTCTGGACTGCAATTCCCATAATGCTTTGGTGTGGATAGAGGGAAGGTTCTCTTGCCGAGACAACATGTAGTCCAGGAAGTAGTGTCAATGACATCAGACACACTGGACTGACTGCTAAAATCTAAAATATCAAAAATCTTACACACATCTTATTATTACAGGTGTGTGATTACAGTGCAGTGAATACATGCTGTGACAATCCACTTCGGTTTTATTCTCTGAAAGGCGACAACACAACGAGCCTGCATTTAAAACCCCATCACAGTAAACACGTGAAGCGGCTACACTTGCTCGTGGTCAGCTCTATAAACGACGCCCCGCTGAACTAGCCTCGCATAGCCGTACGGCGTACGGCGTACGCATATCTGCTTGGGCTCATTTGCATGGCCGTTGCAAACGCAGATAGGACTGGGCAATGCGAGGCAACCGCTGAACGGAAAAGCTAGCCACACACACGTGGGCACACACACACACCTCAAGACGGTGTCGGAGGAGCAGCAGGTCTGCTGTGGGACGGTGTAGCCCACTTCGTGGCCGATGTTGACGTCCATCTCGTCGGCCACGCGCAGGGCCAGGTCCACCACCTCCTGCCTGTGAGGGTGGGTGCACACCACCACACCATGCTGGTACTGGGCAGACAGGCAGAACTCAGCACACCACTGGGGGATCTGGGAAGGTTTGGAGAGTCAACAAGACTTGGTTTATTGCCATGACCATGGCAATTGCCTGGAATATTACGGGGGCATATTACGCAGAAACAGGAAAGATAAAATGCAGTCATCAAAAATAAAACATTAGACATTCTACAACATCACCAGTAATTGTTAAAAGTAAGAAGGCAGATGGCGAACCTCTCATTAACACAGTGGTAGTGAGACTAATGAGTTAAACAAGCTTATGTATATTCTAATCCAATCTTAAAACGAGAGAGAGACGCACACGGGCGGCATGCACACGCACACACAAAAAATGTCATCATCCAGTAAGAAACACCAGAATTATTATCCGTATCCACAGTCACACCACAGCAACTTCAGAAATCCACGGAGGGGAGTCGGGTCAGGATGGTGTCAGCAGCATGGCCAGGGAAGAGTAAATAAAAACACCATAACAAACAGCGACAGGGGGATATACTAAAAGGTATTATCCCCCTCTCCATAATGCAAAATTGCTTTGGCAGCATGTAGCGGCTCCTGTGAGTCGGGGCTTAACAGCAGGAGGTCCCCTAACACCCCCGATCCTATGCTGCAGGAGCCTTTGTGTGGCTGCCTGGGCTGGCTGTTCTACACAGACTCCCAGGCCCTGATGTGATGTAGCCTGGCTGGGCCTGCCCTGTACTGCCCTGCACAACAGCATTTGCTGAGCTGGACAGCTTGTTCACACACAGGCATAGGCTACCTGCCTGGCCTGCCAGGCAGGTCTCTCTTGGAACAGGCCCAGGGATGTAATATATAGACGTGTGGTAATTGTAAACAGTGCTGGACAAGTCACAGTAACTTAGACATTTATATTATATCGTAACGTTTTATTTTATTTTACAGTAGGTACAGTTCTGCCTCAGATGGATGTAGTGTGATCAAAGGTAAACAGGAAGATGATTTGATTATATAAAAAAGGGAATCAATCCAAATCAAGGGATGCTCCTAGCACCAGAGATGATATTGTGCACAATATGCACAGGGTCCCTGGGCCAATGGGAATAGGGGCCTCCTGGATCCAGAATGTTCACAAAGTCAGTCTTCCAGCAAGCTTTCAACTGAGCAGACTGGACTTTCCATTCCAGAAATAAATGCCATTATTGCACTTTTTTATTTGATAACACAATCCATGATGGTCTGACAGTGACAAACTAGATACCTGGGTAAACTAAAGTTTAATTTGAGCTTTACTCAAATTGAGTTTAGTAGGAGGGGGCCCTTTGCGATTTTGTGCACAAGGCCCTTTTTCACTTGAATCCGTCCCTGGCTAGCACTCAATTTGTACAGTAGACCTGCATTATATGGAATCAACTGTACAGCTGGATGACAGTAGGATGTGTACTCAAAATGCAAGCCTTAATATCATCCAAATGAATGCATTAATTACATTTGTCTCCGATCTAAAAAGCAGGAAACTTAGCCACTATTCTCACTGGCCTAGATTCTGAAAACAAAATAGCTGCCATGTAATATCAGATTCCATGTCGCTATGTTTAGAGAGTAGTTTGGGGACTGAAAGTTTCCCTGGAAAGCAGTCCCGGATATAACATTTCCCAATTGGGGGGCAGGCCGCAGGCGAAAATTATATGGGTTGTTTTGCATGCCATCATGTTTGGTGGGGCAGTCAGGGCATTTAGGGGGGCATTGCACCCCCATGCCTAGATCCGGCCCTGCAGCCTGGGTCAATTAAAAACTTCCTGGAATATAAAAGACAACTTGTCATCTGATCTGTGCACATGATGGACAAAGAAGGAAAAAAAAACAACTCACTTGTGTACTTTCTCCAGTCTTTACTGCCCCGGACACAACAACGAGTCGATTGTTGGCCAATGCCTCCACGAACTGGCATCTGACTTTCCACACCGGCAGCGCTTTCCTCTCTTTCAGCAGCTTGTAGTAGCGAGAGGAGAACGGCAGTCCGTCGAACTTATTCAATTCCAGATCTTCTCCGAACGCAAATAACGACTGATCCTCCTCCTCGTCCTCCACAAGAACTCCTGCTGCTGCAGCAGCTGCTGCTGCATCATCATCTCCTGAGTGAACTTCGTCTCCAAGCAATGATCGATCGTCTCCTGACATGACGTCTGTCATGCTGATGATAGTGATGGCACAATAATAAGTCCTGGAAACAAACAGTTTTGTTGACGAGAACGATTCATGGATAAAACTCCACCACTCGTCCCATCCGCTGCCAATGATGAGTGATCCGGAACATAGTTATCACTCTCGATCACCTACTTTTCAAAAGTTAAAAAACAAAACAAAACTATATTTATTGTTTTCCTCTGTGTATTTTGTTAAAACCTTCTTTAAAAATAAATAGTTAGGAGTTGGCTGTGGTCCGGACACGGCTTGCGCACTGGTGAAGCCCAGTAGCAGCTCTGCTCACCCTCAGCCCACACAGCTGATCAGCGTGGCTACACACGCCCAGAGCCACAGAGTTACGCAAACTCCGTTCACTTCATGGGGCCAGTCCAATGGCGGCTCTTCTACATAGACTTCTATTGAGAATGGGGACAAGAAATAGGGACAAGTCGTGGAGCCAGCACTATGCAGAAATGCATCGCAAACAGGCAACAGCCCAGCTTTAATTAATGATCTTAAATCACTTTATTTTAGATCGTTTTGCAGTAATAGTGCAACATCGCAGCGTAGATGTAAGCCTGGACATTACAGATACTTTAGTCGCTTCTGTACAATGCTTTAAAAAACAGTTGGCAGGTTGAGGTTTGCACACATGTCTATAATGTATTTCCAACCGCAGGTTGTCCCTCTTGCAGGCTGTATCTATACGTTCGAGCGCTCGGTTTCTGACCCCACAATATCTCAACTCTTCTACTAGATGCCTCTGCGCACGCCGACACACGTGTATTGATTTGCATACCAGCTGTTATCGCTCGGCTGTGATACGCCCACAATGCTCCGATAGACTGACTGAACAGTAGTATAAATAAATTATAAATACATAAAGGTTTGCGTCTAAACACTTTTGGAGTGTGCGCCATGTTGTGTTCGTGACATTGTTGTGGTTTCGTATTTGAGCTTTTTGAGGCTGAGCCACTGTCAAGTTATAAATTGTTTGCTGTTTTGACAACTGTTTTGTAGAAATGTTGTAGAATTGTCCTCAGGGTCTGTTTTCCATGAGAATGAACAAATGATAGTTTCCTTCCAACCCCTGCTGAGTGTTACTAACTTAGGCGAATTTCTAAAATTGTTATTTGTGTCATAAGCCTCACCAACATAAGCCCAAAGAAGATGTTTTTGACCAATATAACCCATATCACAATGAATGAACAGTAAGCAAATGTTAAAATGCACTCAAATATACTCAAAACCTTCCCATCCAAAAAAAGCCAGAAAGCTGGGCAATAGCAATTCCTCCATTCATTAAGGTGGATCATGAACAGCTGTAGGTGGAACCATCAACAGCTAGCCATAAACCTCTGCTGAGGCCTGAGGGCCAGCCAGCCATTTCTTCATGTGTTCATCATTCAGCACTTTAACTTGTGAGAAGTAGTGCAGGACAGGTTCCTGCTGCACAGTCTTTCATGGTTTGCCCAAGGTAAAAGCTTTTTGGTTTGTTTCTGATGTAAATTATAAAATTGTACATCTGTTGAGGATTCCTAGGATTAAATTAAAATGCGATTAAACCATTTTCATGTCCGTTTCAACTATTTCCAGTCTGTTGTTGTGTTCATGCCATTTGAGTGTTTCCATATCCTAGTGGACTCATAGCCTGGTTCAATGTCTGTCATTTTAGTTCTGCTTATTTGGGCTCTATGGAAGAAATTGGGGATCGTCTACATGTCTTAAAGTTGCCAATTATACTAATTTAAGGCCCGTCAGAGTCATGGTGCCGGATGTTGCATGTTTGCTCACTCCAGTCCATGCCACTATTCTCATGGTTGCAAGGTTGCTGGTTTGAACCCGGGCTCCCCCAGAGTTTATATCGAAGTGCCCATGAGCAAGACCACTGAACCCCAAATTGTTCATGATGTGCTATAGGGTTGTGCTTTGCATGATTTACACTGCCTGAATGAATGGGTGAATGTGACGCACCATCGATGTAAAGCACCTTGGATAAAGGCTCTATACAAATAGCCCTTTATAACGTTCATTAACATGAAACTAGTTTGCTGTGCAAGACAGTGCTGACATTTTAGCTAACATAAAAGAGGCAGGCTGCTTGCAAAGGGATCTCTTGACAATGCCTTCAAAATTGGCCTGACGCTGTGTCTGTGTGTTGCATAATATTTTGTGCACAGAGCTATAGCTGGAAATGATCTCGCCCTTCCTACTTGCACTGATTCTGAAGTATATTGATTGAAAGGCCTGAGCACCCACTTTTTTGTTTCTTTTGTGCTCTAGTTTGTAAACTTTGGCTCAGAGCTATCGGCAAATATTGGCCTTATGAAGACAATAGATTCAAGTCATTGGCTGTCTTAAAACCCAGAATGTTTTGTGTCTATACAGGATCCAGTATGGCCGAGACTGCCCCCACAGCCACCAGGAACAGCTACTGCATGGGCCCACTGCTGAAATGAATTTACTTGTACCGTCTGCATCAGAAAGTGGACTTCGGGAAATGGCCGGTCAGTCACCACACTACTATAAACTCCACTCATTCAAGAGTGGCACTTCCTGTGGCTACTCTGCATCACTAAACAGAGTCAAAACCTCAATGGCTTAGACTACAATGATACAAGACATCAATAAACATTGTTAAATGACACCAATAAAGAACAGACCTTTACAGTTTCCTAAATGGGGTAGTTGAGACAATGCCTAATTTTATACTTGGTGACACCTCTAAAAAGAATAGCCTGGACCGGGAGCCCGATCCCAAAGACTTCCCCCACTTCTTGTTTCATATCAAGCCTAGACTATATATCAATGGAGGAATAAAAATCTTTATAAAAGTGTCTGATTTGAATAATAGTTGAATATGGTCTTTGCAAGAAGACCATAGTTCTCTTCAGACAGTTGATAGCCTGTAGGATAGGGGTTTAATTGAGCGCTTTGGTGTCAGATATCAAGTGGGTCATCTCTCAGCTTTTCACAATGGGAGTGTACTCACAATGCCAGCAGGGCTTCATTGCTCATAATGGGATAAAGTTCATGTAATATCATATTGGGCCTCTACTCTCTCCGTCCTCCTTGTGGAACCTTTAATGTAGCTATGACTTCATCCCATCACCAGGAGTTACTTGCACACTTGCACATGGACACACAAAACGGGGCATTATGATTAAAAAAACTTGGATAAGCAATGAAGAAAAACATAATCAAGGTACCAGTACATACACAATGCACCAAAACATGGCATAACAATGTTGGGTGCACCACCTTCCATTGGTCTGTAGATGGCAGTAGTTGACAGGTATAAGAATCACAGCAAAGAAGCGCTGTAACAACCACCTGTATGCCATCCACATTTTCTACACACAGCATTATGTGCAGAAGGAAGATATGGAGAGAAGGGGAGAGACGTACAGCAAAGGTCTTCATGAACAGGACTCAATCAGGCAATGTGCTATCCTGCCACAGCAGTATGTGGTCCACTAGGTCAGCCGGTGGCCCCTACAGTGCCAAATTAGCCATTTGGGACGTGGCTCAGGGGCCCTTAGCTCTCAGATGCCCTTTGGGGAAATTGGATGCTGCAGTACTGTTTTTTTTTTTTTTTTTTTTTTTCTTCCCAACATTCTAGTCAAGATAATTAAAAACAAAACTGCCGTCAAACCATATACAGTTGCTGCTGACAGCTCGGCTTCATAGCACTATGAAGCCGAGCTTTAACTTGATTGATGAATAAAATATATTCATTTTTATATACTGTGAGGCTACCACGATAACACCCACTTAATTAATCCTTTACGTCTTTTTAAACTGTTCTCAGCTGTCACCAAGAAGGTGTATGCTATGCTATTCGAGATGAAGAACATCACAGATCGAAGCCACCTCTGGGCAGCATGCCGTTCCTCCGCTGGAGAGGAAACTTGAAGTGGATCGTCTTGACCAACAACACCTAGAACGTTTCATGTCCATGAGAATCCACTCTTGCAGGGGTTTGCAAGCATTGGAGTTATTCCATATTCTTCTTTTAATATGGATTAGTCGGGGCCCTGGGACAAGATTCTACAATATAATGTTAGAAAAATACCCAAAACAGTCAGTCTTTGGCAAAGACTACAGTTAATGACATTTTCTCAGATTTCAGTGTGTTAAATGAACGCAACAGTTTTGTTGTAAATTGTAATGCCTTGGGATAAAGTACAAAAGTATTGGCATCAAAACGTACCGGTACTTAAAGTGTTTGGGGTGAAGTACAAAAGTATTGGTATCAAAATGTACCTAAAGTATTGGCATCAAAATGTACTTAAAGTGCTTGGGGTAAAGTACAAAAGTATTGGCATCAAAATGTACTTAAACTGCTTGGATCATAAACGTGTGTGTGTGTGTGTGTGCGGTGGCGGTCAGGGAAATAGTTGTAGATCCGTATGATGTTTGGCTGCTTCTGTGGGAAGACAGACATTGGCAGGAATCAGAGTTAAGAACATTCCAAATGTTTGTACCGAGAGACTTCTGTAATGGCAATATTCAAACTCACAACTAGTTTGGTTCCTGGACCCCCTTGGCAAAGGCCTATTCTCTTGCGTGTCTCGAGTTAAAATATTTGGGTGCAAGTGCTGTAATGTGTAAGATAATGTTGTAGTGTTGGTCAGTGATCCGTTCTGGAGATGCTGCCAGGTTGTGGAACATGATTAAGTCAATGTGATTGATGATAAACTAACAAAGGAAGCTTTTAATTGGGGCAAACAACACAATAGACCTTGAATATAGGAAATTTGATTTGAATATAAAGTTAAATATGTTGCTCGGTTTTCAAAAAGTTAATATTATAAAATAAGATCAAACACACCTGGAGGGAAGATCCAAAATTGCTACATTGTTGAATGATATAAACTTTTGTTATGAAGATTGAAACTGCCAAATGATCTCCAGGAAATGGAACTTTAATTGTAAGGTTGGTATACTTGTTTAAACTGTTGGATATTAGTGACTCACAAATTTCTTGGGAAAAAAAACTGACCAAGTACTTGGAGGAAGCATTGTACGACCAGCAAGGATATGTATTTTGTTTTTGTTGTAAATATGTGATCAGCAACACTTTACAAAATAACTTGAATATTGTACTTGTCAACAGAATGCCTATAATGTACATTTATTACAATCAATGGCTAAAATGTATTTGTAAAAACTATCATTAAAGAATTTACAATTTTGTTATTGCAGTAAGGTAATTCTGCCTCACTACGATCACTTTTGCCCATGTATTCTCAAGACGAGAATCTTGTGAATTGTGTATTCATTGAATCAATCATTAACAAGTAAACTTGAGCCACATCTCAGTATTTATTAAAACAATTTTACTAATACTGCCAAAGAGTTTTAAAAAAGAGCCATGTACAGACATGACAAAGAAAACCATGTGGTTTTCTATACATTTATGTATCAAACAATCATACAAAATGCACTTTTTTCTTTTACGTGAAAATGTGTTCACGGGCAGCTGATGAGCATTATGGAACTGGACAATAACACTAGCTATTCTATCTACATACATGAACACATGGCATTGCAATAGCAAAGTAAACAATGTAAAAACTAGTGCATCATTTAAAAAAACAATATCAAAAGTAACAATCACTCAACACCGAAGGTCTGTTCTGCAACTGCAAAGATACCAGATATGTGTCAAAAACCATGTCTGACATCTGATGCCTGGGTATTTGAGTATGTGTGCTTAAAGGAAAGGTTGTGTGAGCAAAATGTGTACTGTTTACTCCGGACTGAGTACAGTAAACCATAATACTGCTGCAAAATGTAGTAAAGTGATATTAAAGAGTAAATAAAATCTTCACATGTAGATGTCTGTAATATGTATCTAGCATGTGGAAACGTTTGAAAGACTCATTTGGAGAGAGCGATGACTTAATAGCAAAGTAAATTGTGTATGAAACTGCAAAGAAACGACTATAGTCAAGTTGACTGTTTAACCGGTAAGAAATGAATAAGTGTCGCAAACGTCTAAAGTCAAGTCCACTCTATGTAGTCTAGAAGGCAAGTCATGTCCGTCACAAACTCTCGGACTGCACCGGATGAGCAATACACTTAATTTCATGGGCATTTATTGACAGATCAAGAATTGTTCCCCTTGTCGGGTGAATCATCCGCCTACTCACAGAAGTGAATGCTAACCTTGTTGGTCAAATGCAGGATATCCGCATCTTGACCCTGCGTGTCCGGTGCCGGGTGGCTTGGCTTTGGCCACTGGCCGCCTGTAAGGGTTTGGTTAGTGACGCTGTATGACTCAATCCCAGGCACTATCGCACAAAGGGCCCCAACCATCCGTCATCCAGCCAGAAAGGATGATATCCAAAGTACACATGACCTTTTTTTCGAGCAGAGCAGTGTATAGCGCAGTCTCTCCAAGGGATGAATGCATGCTTGATCTCAACTCGTAAGGCCTCTTGTTCGGTTCACACCCTCGTCCCTACATCCCTTAACTGAGTTGGCCGGGTCTTGTTAAATGAACATATCAAAGCTCTGACATATTGCACCCTCACACCGTGACCGTTCTGTTGGTTCCGCTGCCCTCTCCCTGCTGACAGTACACTTAGATGAGTCACGGTCGCCTGGACAAATCTGCAACCATCTCTCTGGTACACAGTATAATCCAGTGTCAATGTTACACTGGGAGTTTACCAAGTAAAAATGGTACGCTCAAACACTTTCAATATGTTGTCTGTAATAGACCTTGCAGTAAGCCCCGACCCTCTCCCCAGTGTCTAACCACGCGTCGGACACTTTCCAGCTGGGCTCATTCATTTCATTCAGATGTAAATATATTGGACATTACATACTGGTTCACTTTTGGAACCAGACTTTCACAATCCCTTCCAAATCTGCCAACAAGGCTGTATGCGATGGAAAAATATGTATGTGACATTTATTGTTTTAACACAATAACAATGTTTTATCATATAGGAAAACTGTTGGTTGAGAGGTTTGTTATGCTTAGCTGTGATTGGACACAGCTAAGTCCCTCCCCAGTTTGGGGAGGGACTTACTGAAAGGTCTATTATGCATTTTCAAAAATGTAAAAAAGAAAAAAAAAAAAAGGCCAGTCCACAAGTGTCGGACTGTGAAGCAAAACATTTGTGAACTGGTAGTTTTGGCTACTTTTTGTGCAACACCACGGTAAGTACAAAACAGGACTCAACAGATACATCGACACTCCCGGGATTGTACTGTGTAATTACATAAAGTTATAGCCCAGTCATATTGTTCACAATCATATTGCGGGACCTCTGTATTATATCACCAAGGCAAGCCTCTCTCCTCCTCCCCCGGTCGTCTCAAGGCTTGCCAGAGAACTGTGTCGATCCAGAGAGCACGGCCCCTTTACAAAAGCTGTCATCATCCATCAACTCTATTGGGCCTTAAATTAACTGTAAGTGGTCTTCTGAAAGCCAAACGGGGGGGAAGTTGAGCGATGGGCCCGGCCGTACGTGCCTCCCTGAAACGGCAATCCTCTTAGCACTACATTGCACAATGAGATTATCACAACATTATCATCATTTATCTGTGACGCCTCGGTATGTATACCTCTCCTGTTACCGTAAAACATCAGTTTTTTTTCCCTTCATCGTTCGTTATCATTCCAGTTATTTTCACTGATCACGATTTCACAGATTCCAACAAGAAATCAAAACTGCAGGGCGAAGGCAAACGTCCAAAGTTAAAAAAAAAAAAAAGACAGAGAGAGGAGGGGGGGGAAGAACAACATCCCCCAAGACGCTACCATGATGTAAAAGTGTCTGTCACAGTGCACCGTGTGGTAATAAATACACAACATAAATACTTTACATGTACCTGAGCTCAGACTCATAGCACCATTCAGAGACAGAGCACCGAGGGGAGACATCAGCTCTCCTCTTTTTCTTTTCTTCATTTTCAAAAAAACTCGCAAGAAGCCAACATCTCTTGTTAACGTTTTCTCTTTTTTTTCCAGGAGTTTTCATAGTGCAAAATTGTCTTTATTATTGTCTTTTTATAATCGCAAATAAAATCGACGTCCCTTCCAGGCAGCTCGATCTCAGCTGCTGTATTTGATGTTGGCGATTATGCGAGGCTTTGGTAGTGTCGGGGGTTGCTTGTTGGCAGCCGGTCTGGAGCAGAGAGGCCAGAGAAAGAAATCGAGAGAGAAGAAAAAGGCAATGATCTCTTTGTTAAAATACACAATCACCGTCGGGTGGACACATTTCTAACTGCACATTTCACGCATTGTGTTTATTCTATGTAAATGAATGCTCTGTTCATTGCTTTCATCTTATGGCCCTGAAGGGATCTAAAGCAGTGGTTCTCAACCTTGGTTTCCCAGGTGACAATTCAAAGGCATTTAAAGGGCTAAAAAAAAAACCCGAAAGAAATCACTGAAAATATAAGAACTACAAGCTCACAGTGACTTGCAATAATCACTGTCAGCATTCAGCTGTGGAATCGAGTCAAATAAAACTGGATGCAATGCCTCAACTCCTATATTCCAAATGCTTGTCAAGGTTGGGGGGATGTTTACTAACTGAAAGGGTTTCATGTCAAGGACTACAAATTGACATTTATGAGGCTGTGGACCCCCGTTTAAAAACAAATAAAAAAAATCAGTGGTTCCAAGGACCCCCAGTTTGACGTGCATTTGGCTCTCTCTGGGACCCCCAATTTATGTTGTAAACTCAATGTTAATTAAGTCGGTGTACAAATGGAACACTCTGAGTTACAAACCCATAAGGGACCATTTGATCCCTAACTATCGTTAATTTGGATACCCCGTGGAACTCCCTCAAGTACCCCTAGTACTTTGGGAACTCACTATCAAAAGCAGGGGTTTTCAACAGGCGGTCCGGGGACCACCAGTGGTCCTTGAGAGGGTTCCAGGTGGAGGGTTCCAAGTTGTTTAACCATTTGGTTTCATTTTTACACTCTCAAGAGTTAAAATATTCATCATGTGAATTAGTCCTAAATGTACACAACTAGAAGATTAATGGTCATGGAGAAGAAGCAAAAGAAATCTTTAGTTTGCTAAAATGTCCTCAAATGGTGGCCCGTGGCTCAAATGCTGAATAAATGGTGGGCCCCGGGATGAAAAAGGTTGAAACCCCCCTGATCTAAAGGGAAAACAATGATAAGGGCGTCTGAGAGCGTCACCTGTTGTTGGGCTGCGGCAGCGGGCGCAGGGGCCTGGGAACCCCGGGGACCATCATGGCAGCATGGCCGCTGACCGTAGAAGGCCCTTGGAGGACCACCGAGGGTCCGGCGTGGGGGGGGCGCTGCCGCGCTGCAGAGGAGGGGTTTCGTACCAGAGGAGAGCTCCGTCCCAGTGGGTCCGCGGGCAGGGGCTTCTGGGGAGGCAGGGGCTTCTCTAGCTCCTGATAGGGGAACAAACACACACACACACACACACACACACACACACACACACACACACACACACACACACACACACACACACACACACACACACACACACACACACACACACACACACACACACAATACAATGTATCATGACTTGTGGTTGACGGCCCACTATCTGAAAAAAAAAAAAAAAATTCCTGGGTACATCCATATACAGTAATTTGTGTTGTTTTCCCCTTCATTGGTCCACAGACCCCCAATCAGTCCATCTGAAAGGTTTTGTTATAGGGACCCTCCCCCATTTAAGATTGTGGTTCAAGTTCCTCCCCAGCAGGCTGCAAACATGGGTAACGGATAATGTTGTTAATTTTCTAATGTAACAAGATTACGCCCTACAAAACACCAATAATATTAGTTACTTTTGTCATGATGCTGCTTGCGTTGGTGAAGGGAGATGAGATGATGCCACTACTATACTTTTACCTTAAAAAAAGTATCAGACGTACAAAGCCATCTAGCGTTGCACCATTGAAACAAACATCTTCAGTAATAATAATAATTTCTTATTGGCATGATAAAACATATGTTTATATTGTCAAAGCAAAAAAGCACAATACAATCGAGACATGTACATGTTCAATAAATCAATTTCTATGTACCAAGAAAGATCACTAGAACAAATCACCAGCAGGGGGCAGTCAGAGCCAACCCAGCAGAACTGCAGCATGCTTGTTGTGTCGCATCCCTCGGTCACCATGGCAACGCTGCGCTGCTGCCCATGATCGGACAACATGCGATGAGGAGGAGAGATGTCATGTGGTTCTAATCTTCTCTGATGAGGTCATGGTAAACCCTACCTTACTCACTCTCCTCTCTGCATCTGGCCTGCGTCTCTCTCTCTCTCTCTCTGTCGTCCTTATTCTGCTCTGTTCTTACAGCTCCTCCAGCCTCACTCATACAATAAACGCTACACAGCAGAGGGTCTTCAACGTTTTCAAGGCCAAGGAGGACCCCCCACTATAGTAAAATAGTGTGGCGGGTTAAACCTTCTCATAGATTTCATAAAATAGTTCTGTAGACAAGTTTGACAGCACTATCAAGTGAGCGCAATGTACAAATATATGTTTTTTTTTTTTTTTTAGCTTCTCTGTTAAAGTGTAATTATGAGACATTTAACCAATTAGAGCCTAAATACTAGCCTAAATAATTTGCTCTTGTTTCCGTCAAACACAAAACCTCTTAGCAGATATACAAGCTTGCAAAGTCAGGCATTGTGAGCTTGTGGATCGGCAATTTTTGGAAAATGTTCCTCTCACACAGACTGCCTTTAACTAACTCTCTGTGGACCCACTATAGGTTTCCCTGGACCCCCTGTTGAAGACCCCGGTAGTACGGTATGACAACATATATACGAAGGTAGATAAACTTTAAAAGCATCTAGATTTGATTTGAGCCCTCATAAAACGTGATCCACACACACGTACATTGAAGTTGGCACGCGGATGAAATATTCATATGCGCTGCACGCGAGTTGGCTTTTGTCAGTCACAAGGAATTAGCAATGCGTGGCGTGAAACTACACACGTGTGTGGATACCTTTTTTCCGTGACTTCAAATAAACCGAAAGGACGATCATACAGTACGTCTATAGTGGATCTGTATAGGTTGCGAAATTCGAGAGCTTGATAAAAATATTCAATAATATTCAATGCAAATTGGCATAGTATGAAGTCACAAAGAGAAAAACAAGACCTGAATGTGTTTCCAGTGATGTCACATTTTTTGACTTCAAACCGGGATTACGTCAGTGCAAGGAGGAGTACTGGTTACAAGTTCGAATTTCTGTTTTTTTTTTTTTTTTAAGTGTTCAAATCAAATCTGAAAGCTCTCGACTTTTGCGACATAATCCGCGCTGACAACATAATCGTCCTCTCCATCTTATACATAAGCCTTGCAGGAGCAGAGGAGGAGGACGGAGGAGCCATACTGTATAGCAGGGACGGAGCAGGATGAGGAGCTGAAACGCAGCCCTACATCTGGACTCCATTCACCTCCTCATCGCGGCAGAGAGAGAGAGAGAGAGAGAGAGAGAGAGAGAGAGAGAGAGAGAGAGAGAGAGAGAGAGAGAGAGAGAGAGAGAGAGAGAGAGAGAGAGAGAGAGAGAGAGAGAGAGAGAGAGAGAGAGAGAGGTGCTGGAGGGAAGCCTCCTCAAACATCTCCCCCCGAAAACAGGACAGCGGCCAAGCGGCAGGACCTTGGGAGCTCCGACCGGTTCTTTAAAATATCATTCCTTCCACCATCTCTCAACGTCTGACGGGGTCCTTAATGTGATGTTTCTCTTCTAAACCCTGACGCTCCCCCCGGGAGGCTTCTTTATGCCATCCATAAAGTGATTACGAGCGGCCGTGCCTCCCCTTTGCATCCATAATGCCAAAAGCCATCAAGATATATACTCCTGCCGCACTCCCCAATAAATCATAACGTCCGCCGCCGCCAGCCGCAGACCCATTCTTACGATGGGAGGGGAAAGGGGGGAGATGGGGAGAGGACTGGGGTGGGGTGCGGTGGGGAGCTCAGATCAATCCAAAAGCACCAGAGCAAGTATCAAATGGTGGTTCTAGATGAAAGGCAGACAAATCAAAACATGAAGGGTCTATTAAGCGGTGATGATGACGGATGGACATAAATCTCCGGATCTCGATTTCACCCGAGAGTAGCAAAGTCCATTTGACGCAGTGAAAAAGAAAAAGAAAATCCTGACGGCTGACGGTTAACTTAATTTCCATTTTTACCCTCTCAGAGGCAAACAGACCCTCATGATATTGATGTTGCAATAATCAGTCCAAATGCATGGCTCCCTTTCCTTATATCCCAGAGAGATGGATGAAGTACTTTTGACTATAGACAGAGTTACGACATCTCCGTTCAGTTGCTGCCCACCATAGACTTCTATTGAGTATGGGGACAGCCATCTGTGATTAGTCCTGGACCAGAAGTAGCCAGAAATGCATCAGGCTCAGGCAACAGCCCAGCTCTAATGATCTTAAATCACTTTATTTTAGATCGTTTTGTAGTAATAGTACAACATAAACCTTACAGAGACTAGTAGTAATTAGTCGTTACTGTACAAAACCTCAAACAACATGTCACAAACATGCCTAAAATAGCTCTTAATTGCCGCCACCATCATTGAAAACAACGTATTTCCTACTCCAGTTTGATTGTCTTGTCGTGGGACGACCCCTGTGACCCCATGTATGGAGCTGGCCTGTACTGACATCTCCATAGACTAAAAACTTTGGCCATAGCTGACAAATAACTCCATTCTATGGGCATAACACAGGATACAGACATAAAAACTGGGTGGGGGCATGCATTTCTAACCTGCATCGTTCCATGTAGGCCGCGCAGTGCCAATGCGGGCACCGCTCTAGTTTGATGAATTATTTATTAATCACCTACATCTGCAAAAGAAACCAGTAAAGCTCTTTAAACGAGTTCAGTGCAGCGTTAACTACAATACTTGCCTCCCGAAGTGTAGTGGAACTGATCTATCAAGTCTCAAGGAATATAAACACTCAAGTAAGGTAAATGTAATGTTAATAAAGTACTCCAGCACATGCAGTGCTTGAATAAACGTACTTAGTTACTTGCTTTCACCGATGCCCAGAGCAGAGCCACGGCCAACCCCGCTGGGAGCTGCCAAGCAGCTGCTACAGATACCAGCGCTGTCGTCTCTGATGCCAATGGGCACTGCTTTTCAATTTCACACCCGCACATTAAAAAGAGCGGGGAGCTGAGATGCCTGCTCGTGAGAAATCAGCTTCTTCTCACGTGTTGTCGGAAGTGTCGACACGCTTTTCGCCGTGTCTGAAACCACCGCTGCCAAAACAACAACACCACAGAACTTCGATCAAAGTTGTACTCAAGTGTCCGTTCGAGGTGCATTTTCGAGAACACTAAGAGCGCTACGTCTGATCTAGGGGACGCCGAGACGTTGACACTCACTCAATCAACGCTCGCTGACGCGTCGGAAAAAATCGCCCGCTGGGGGCGTCAATCTGTGACCCTGACCGCTAATCCGGGGGAGAAGAAGGGGAAAGTCATTAGCACTTTCAACGCTCCACTTAATTAGGCTGATATTGGGTTGCGGCATCGCGCTGACCTCTGCGCCGCCCCCGCCAGCCCCCCCAGGCGTATCGCCGCCATCCCCGGGGCGACGCTATGATCCTCCAACATAATTAAAATCAAATCATCGGAGGGCGAGAGGAGCTTTAGCAGCCGACACCCTGCTGAGGACGCGGATCAATTTGGCTGCTGTTTTTCTTTACTCTAATAACACTCTGTATCTCTGTCTCTCTTTCCTCCCACCCTTCCACAGGGTCCGTTAAGTCCCCTGTGTGGATACCGCCGGGTCATACGGAGGGTTCTGTGTCCCCTGTGTGGACGGGTCATGCAGGATTAGAGGAAAATAAGCAGCCCAAAGGATCGGTTTAGTTTTCAGTTCACCTTAACACTGACTCACTTCATTTTTGTTGGCAACTGCACTGTTAAGAACCTGTATAGGTTAGGTTAAAGGGGAAATCCACACCAAAATGCATTGGGCCTCCACCTACCTTAATCCTTGTGAGATCATACCGGTATATATTTTGCCCCTAATTTTTGTCATAGATGGGCCCTGCTCTACATTTCACCCTGAGGTCCCCCTCCCCTGCCACAGCTTGCATTAGTGCATGTTGTCTTTATTCTAAAGAGCATATTTTAGTAGTTTCAAACTTTTACATACAACATTACATACTACAGCACACACTACTTGACGTGAGTTTCGAGGAGGGGAGGGGGATCTCAGGGGGTATATGTGAAACAGGGGCCAACTAGGACAAAAACCAAGATATACAGTATGATGTCAAGGTACAGTAGATGGTTGCCCAATGTGTTTTGGTGTTAATTTCTCCTTTGACTCTGAAAGCGTCAAATATAAATATCGGTAAAGATAAATATATCGAAAGGGGCAGCCAGCCAGACGCCAGACAGAAACTTTTTTTTGCCCTTAGGGAAAATGTTGTCATCACATCAGACCAGTCAGAAAGCATCTAAGCGTATAGAGAACAAGAGCAGAATAAGTTGTAAGACAAAAGTAAAAATAAATAAAGAATAAAACGGCATGACAAAATAATCATATTTTGTGTTTCGCTTCAGGGTCTGTGACGGTGTGTTGACAAATTGACATCAGACTGGTACAGCAGTGTATCGTGAAGGGCAAACACTACCAGCGTAATGGGCAGTGTGTGACCATGTGGAATGACTGGAAGTGCCTGCAGTCGTCTCCCCGCGAGCCTCAAGGATTGTTTTTTTTTTTGCCTTTGGCGCTCAGAGCCAAAGTAAACAAAACAAGATGCATTCGTTCTGTATCTGTTCTTCTTACTGTTGCGGTCAGGCATAAGACCCCTCATCTCCACATGGTCTATTGGTAAACTAGCTAGAGACTCAGTGAACACAGTCTGTTCAATCGAGAAAGGTCACCATAACCAGACCGAGAGAAGACAAACTATGCTCCCACTGCACACAAAAACAAAAGTGGAAACCAAGCTACACTTTCTGACTAACTGTCCACTGTAGCCAGACATCAGAGACACATGCATCCCTACAATCACCTACAGAGATTTCGAACACATGACTAACTAACGAAGAACTCACACGTCTGCTGTGCGTAGCACAACAATGTGCAAACACATCAGCAAGATTTGTGAGATGCTGTGACAAGAGAAGGATCTGAAATGGAACACAACAACCCTAAATAAGAATCATTGCACGTAGTCTTACATTGATTGTTCTTGGTATACAGAAATTGAATTCTTGGATATTCTGACTTTCAAATCTTGATATTTTTTTTTGTTTTGAAGCATTCTTATACTGAACTTGTGTTTTTGTTTGCTTTGGCAATGGAAACCTATGCTTTCTCGCATGAAAGCATCACAAGTAGCATCAAAACATCCTCGGAGCGTGCTCGTTCTGGGGAATTCCACTTCTGCTACTTTTGCCTGTATTCGAATTTGAATCCTTGATAAGTAACAGCTCTGGACATATTAGGTTTGTACCAGACTGCACTAAAGTACACACAGTATAATGGTACATATACATGCATACGTGCATGCTAGTACCACAGAACACGTTCTATAATCCTGATACTAATCCGCCTATTTTAAGACAATGGATTAAGCGGATCAAACATAGTATGTACTGTACATCTCCAGGTTTCCTGGTATGGCACGAATTTCTGGAGATGATGTATTAAGGATGAGCTCTAGGCCAGCTATACTGCAAGCAGCTCCCTCGTTTGACGGCATTTTGGCATATCGCGGCCATCATTAACGTTCGCAAATGTTTGTTGTCTTTGTGTCTAACTCGTGGGAGTACACAGACCCTTCAGGACAGATCGCTGCATGTTTTTTAAGGCCGATCTGAACGCAACAGGAGTCAAACCGCTCATGGCGTTGGGCAAACACACAATATGCTTGGGCAAAATGAGTTTGGACAGTGTTGATTTTCGTGGCAGTCCCGATTTCAACTGGCAATGTGTTAGAAGACCAACCCTGTGGGTCTAACTGTCCCCACGGATAGAGTTTCACGAGGCTCAAATGAGCCGTGACATAATGGCACGCCAATATGAAAGTGAAAACAACATCACTTCACTAGTTTGGCATCGTAGTCATTTGGGAGGTTTGATGCTGATTTTGTTAATAATCTGGCCCAGACCTCACAGGAAAACAATGTTGATTTTCCTGTCTACAAAACAGCTTGTGTGTGGGGGAGGGTCACAGTGGCACAGTGGTAGTGCTGTCGCCTCACAGCTAGAAGGTCCTGGGTTTGATTCCTGCTAGGGACACTATGGGTGCTGCGGCGTCTCCGCTCTGCATCATCAGCCCGTTATGTGCTGTGGGGTTGGCCTTTCTGTGTGGAGTTTCATGTTCTCCCCATTTCCCCCAGGGTAGGTACCCTCACAATATCATGCAGTAATCCTGGACTCTAGATAATATCAATAATTGGCACTTGATTGCAAAAAAGCAGCTTGCATGAGGTGCAAAATTGATATCCTCCCAGCTATCATTTTTATGCCGAGAATATTGGACCCTGCCCACACACAAATAAATTAGGATTTATTAGTTGATTTACACCTTTCCGTCTGCGATAATAGCTGATCTACATGCTTGTGAATAAATATACAGTACCCTACATATAAACCAGGCCTCACCCATGTCTGCAGTTTTTTATATGTTAGTGGTTTGCCATCAATGACCTACATTTGACCATGTATGCCAGAGACCCCCATAAGGGAAGATGTTTACGTCTCTAGCAGTGATTCAGAACCTGTTTAATTTCCCCCTGGAACTCCCAACAAGGGACCCCTGGGGGTCCCCGGATCTGATAACTGATGCTCCGACTCACCATGACCATCCTGCAGGTGCTATGGTGCGGCGTCACCACGCTGCGGAACGACGATGCACCCCGGGGCGGGACGCGGGCGTGGGGAGGGGCCGGGGCGGCCCCTGCCCCTGCCGCCGCCGTGGCCCGGTGGGGTGGAGGAGGGGCCGGGGGTCTGGACCCTGGAGAGAGGGACAGGGTGACGGACAGAGGGACCACGGGGTGGTGGTGGACCACGCTGGGGGGACACTGGGGCAGCCGGCGCAGGTTGTGGGAGGAGGAGGCGGTGGCGGGGAGGCAGGGGGTTGGAGGTGGGGGCTTCAGCCGGCGGTCCTCACCGCCGCACCCATCAGCCACGGGGACCCCCAGGTGAGGAGGCTGTGGAAAGACCGGAGACGAGAGGAGGACAAGTCAGAGATGCTGTGGACAGACGGGAGGGAGGGCATTAAGGCCTAGATTTTCGTCACCGCTAAACCCCTTCTCGCTTAACTTCTTCGCCTTTTTAACATATTTTAAGCAAACATTTTTCTATCGTTAAAATGACCAGTCTACAAGCTCTCAATGTGTGAACAGATTGCCATGTTGAACTACTCCAAAAAGTCTTTCAAAAAAGTTAGGGATAAAGGGTTTAGCATGTGACAAAAATGGAGCCCTTAGTCTACTTTCCAGCCCATAGAGCACCACTTTTTAGCCATATACAGATACATTTTTTGCTTTTTCTTCTCTATGTCGCTTCTACTTGCTGCAGCTGTTTCCCTGTAGACAGACCCTTGCTTTGCCCTGCAGACTTTGCCCTGAAACTCTGCATCTGCCCTAAAAGAAGGTTTCATCGTGCATCATATAGCGTGTGCTGTCAAGGCATCAATGCAGCAGTGGCGATTGGCAGAGAGTGTGGCATGTGAGTGCGGCGACCCCGAACAGATCGCCGACCATATCATCCACACCTGCCCCCTATACTGTATAGACCTCCCTCAGAGGCCTCTTTGACCTGGGACCAGAGATGCTGGTGTGGCTCCACGACACAGAGTTGGACCTCTGACGTTACACAAAATAAGAAGAAACATGTGAAGTGTCAATCTAGGGGGTTTTCATGATGCTCAATCCATTCCAAGCATAAATGTGCTGACATCATCACATTTGTGATGCCAGCTATGACCGTTTTAGCCCAGTGATTGTTTTCTTGTAAAAGCAAAACTAAGGCCCGGAATGAAGACCTCCTAGAATGGACATCCTATATAACGCATGATTAAAAAGCACATTATTATGAAAGTTGCTCAACATATGCAAGTTAGCATCTGGCAGTTCCTACATGATGGAGACACATTCTGGCGAGAGGACAAGTCAGATATGCTGAATGTAGAAAGACGGAGACAGAGACACACGCACATACGGTCAGAGAGTATGAAACACACACTGCACCACCTCCACCACCACCACCACCCTGCGTTGTCTGTTTCCTATCAGCCTCAGTCATGTTAACCTCCTCCCCTCTCTCAGCGCCTTCCTTCCCTTTTCCGAGCCGGCTGTCGAGGACGCATAAATCAAGTGCTCCTGGCGGTCCATTTTCTCTCTCTCTCTCCCGCTTACTCCCTAGGTGCTGCTCAGGTAGCGCACGCACGCACGCACGCACGCACGCGCGCGCGCGCGCGCGCGCGCGCGCGCGCGCGCGCACACACACACACACACACACACACACACACACACACACACACACACACACACACACACACACACACACACACACACACACACACACACACACACACACACACACACACACACACACACACACACACGCGCACACATACATACACTGTACTTGCTCCCTAGGTGCTGCTCAGGTAGTGCATCAAAGGACTGAGACAAAGATCACTGCTACGAGCACCATCAGTTTGCTCTTGTGTGTGTCCGTGCAGAAGATGTCCTTGTGCACGCTACGCACACACCACACACACACACAGATGCCTTTGTATGGGCCGCAGAACGAATGCAGGCCAAAATGTGAGTCTGCTTGTTATTCAACACTTGGCCAGACTTGTATGTATGTGTTGCGAAAATGTGTGCACCCAAGTGCTTCACATACTCACACACGTACACGCAATGTGCACACGCGCCGCACGCTGTACCGATTTAACACAGCTCCTGACAACTGGAAAATGACCTCACCTGCACTCAAGCTTACATCAAACAGTCTTACATGCTTTCTCTTCTTACCGTACAGCGCCCCAACGAGAAGCACATGCTGCCGTAACCGAAAAGCCCCACCGATATCCCAACCCCCCCAGCATCCCGTTAATGTACAACAGCAGACGCGGCGTGTCTGGTTGGCGGGCGTCTGCTGCGCGTGCCAGCCGGCCTGCCATGCAAGAAATGTCAAAATCAAATCAATCAAACATCTCCTCCCACCGGCTGTGTCAATTTGAACCAATGTTTGAAAAATGGATCACAAACAGCAGCCTCCCTGCTATCATTGTTATGATAAAGCCCAGGCAATCACGGCGTTGTTAACCCGTTTCGACCTGATTGATAGATTCTACAAAATGTCTTCTAAATCGTGACAGCTTTCTGGAAAAAAAGTATGTTTCTATCATATCGTTGATGCAAACTATCTCACGTCAAGGACGTCAACGTTATGGGTATTCGGTCGCTGAAGCTCTGACTCAAAGGGCTACATTTTTCATTACGGTTAAACCCCTTCTACCTAAGCTTCTATTCAAAACAACTTTGAATAGTTCAACTACCCAATCTACATTGGCATGTTGTGAGCTTGTTGGCTGGCCGTTTTAACCAAAGCGTTTTTCAAAATAGTTAAAAATAGGCTAGTTTAGAGATTAAGTGCAGTGACGAAAATGGAGCCCAACATGTTTTGTGCCAGAGAGAATATTCAAAGAATATTCGAAGATTTGTGTGTCATTTTAACAATTCTGAAACAGTTTGTATATCTACCATTTTAAATAATGTTTAAAGTGGTTAAAAAGCAACACAGGCAGATGCATTCCAGGTCTTCTCGGGTTAAGGCAACGCGGCTTAGACATTGCGTACGCGCACGGAGCAAGAGGTGGCGCCGTGTTTCACAATTATCCTACGAGCGGCAGTCGGTCGGACTCCCGTAACGAGAACGGACAGCCCGCGTGCATCAACATTCCCCGCGTGAGACGTGCGCGCGGCGTGCGGATAAATCAATTTCTGCCCCCTAAACAGGCTGCCGTCTCTAATGACAAGAAATGTATTGAAGTGCGTCGCGCGCCTCCACGTTGTGTTGCCATTATCACGGCCCTCCGCTGCGCCGACCGCGCCCCTTAATTGGATTTGAACGAGCTGCCGTTTATGTGAAAACAACATGCCACTCTCTGGGTAGAGAATGATTTAGCTTTTTTTTTTCTGAGAGAGAAAGAGAGAGAGAGAGAGAGAGAGAGAGAGAGAGAGAGAGAGAGAGAGAGAGAGAGAGAGAGAGAGAGAGAGAGAGAGAGAGAGAGAGATAGTGGGCATATTATACTGTATAGGCAGATGAGCTTCTCCTTTCAAACACACCAGTGTTTGGAGACAGTAAATGTTATATTTAAAGACGAAGTGACGTGTTTTTCGTACTTCTCCTGTTCTGCATGTGTTTATGAAGTTAACATTACTCTGTTAGAACATTCACGTAAGTCTTCCCTGCGTATTTTTAGTTTCTTCCTCAAAGCTGAAAGCCTTTGAGTCAAAAGGCACAATCGAAATAGAATATTTTAGTGACATCATAAGCGTAACCCCTCTCACATTACCATACAAGAACAGATGTGGGCAAAGTTTACAGCCCCCTTCAGGTGGGTGGTGATAAGGTGAAAGGCATACTTAATGAACCAGTGGGGTATGGCCACATAAAATCAAGATCAAACACTTTCTGTACACTTTTTTTTTTTTTTTTAAGAAAGCTTCCTCCTAGTATAATCATAGATGATGATTATATTTTAGGGGGGAAACTAATCAAGGCACTCCATTTTTAGTAAAATGCTGCAATGTAGCAACACGCTGTGGCTTAACTATGAGTTCCGCTATGTAAAATGTCACTATTCCTCCTAGTATAATCATAGTAGCTGATGATTGGTGGGGGGGGGGGGATCACTGCACTCCATTTTTAAAGTATACTGTAAGTGCAGCAACGTAGCAACATGTGAGTGAGTGGTCGGTATATACTGTATATTATATATTGTGGCTATGTATGTCTCTGTGTGTCTCACACAGAAGTGTGTTTCTGGAGTTTGCGGTGTGTGCATGTACATGTCTGCGAGAGTTAACCTTGAAAATGGCTCCATGAGCTGGGCTTCTGCACACTGGCTGGTGTGGGTTAGGAGGACTGGAGGGTCGGCTTGGTCCCCCACTCACTGACCTGGAGAGGGAGGCAGCATGAAGAAATCACAGTAAGTACACAACGCGTGGGTTTGTCGTGGCTGATGGGGGTTACGTTTCTCGTTTAGGGACACTTTGACTATAGGCCATTTATTGTAAAGCTATTGCATGTTAGTATGGAGGCGTGACTCTGCTCATGAGATATCAGATGGTCTATGTACTGAGACATAGGTCTGATGTCACATTTGATATCTCAGATTATCTGTGCACTGAGACACAGCTGTGATATCAACAACCCCCCAGATCAGAGCCTAACATAAGACATTACAACAATATGACTTATGCCAAATACATCAACCACAGAAATACCGAACACTTCAGTCTATAGAACACCTGATCGCAGATACATATAACAGAACTAGGTACAATATGGTACAATCCAAAAAATCATTCAGTGGGAGTGCATGGCTTCTAGCTGTGTTTCCTGTGTTTCCTTTTTTGTGTTCAGGTTGCTTTCATGGTAGAATGTCAAAAGGCGGACAAGTCAGTTGGTGACTCATGTCGACAGGCTCATATGACTCACATGTCCTTGGCAGAAAACAGGTTAATGTTTTGAAAGGCAACATCACAGAGAACAACACAGAGAACACAAACAATAATATTCAAAGATTTGCACCACGTTTTCGCGATTTTTCAGAAATAGCAGAGATACAAGCTCATAGCGCGCTACTCGGTGGCGCGCTATGAGCTTGTAGATCTGCTATTTTTCAATAGTTAAAACATAATGCTTAGAACACCAAAATGCGTTCAGTACACTAAGGGCTAAAGGTGCTTTCAGACTAGGATGGTTAAAGCGGCGTGATTATATGTAAAGCAGGGCTTGACACTAACACTTGCCCGCTTGCCCGGGGCAAGTAAAAAAAAAAAAAAGGTCGGTCAAGTGAAGACTGCTACCTGGTTGCCCGATCGGGCAAGTGTGCAACTTAGTGCAACACGACATGCGCTCTGCCTCTGCCTCATTGCGCTCTGCCTCTGCGTCTTTCCCTGCTTTCTAGCTATCTCTCCTGTCTCTCTCCCAGGTCCATTTGGTTCCAAACTATCATTTTACTGGGGTCATGGACCCCTGAGTCTGAGACCACTGTGGGAACCACTGATTTACACTGATTTACAACTTGAATATTTAGCTGATTGTGACTTTGTGTGACAAAACAGTCTTTGAATGTGAAAGGAAATGTTTAAAACACCAAGTAGAAAGTAAACGTAATGCAAAATTTACGATATATTTTGGGGGGCAAGTGACCATGACCTGAGGGCAAGTAGAATCTGACTTGCACTTGCCAGGTGGGCAAGTGACTTGGAGACCTTAGTGTCAACCCCTGTAAAGTGAACGCAACATCGTTCAGGCATCTTGGGTGAACCACTGGGGTCCGTTTGGTTACACTCCCAAATGTTAAACGACTGTGTCTACAGCCGAGCGACTGGAAATGAATATCCTAGTCTGAACGGGTGCACCTTCACAGGAAGCTAATGGCTTCATAGCTCATAGAACAGCATGTGTCATAGTTAAGGCATTGTCTAAGGCTGACTAATATATGCTTCTTAAGAGTCATCTATTGTCTGCGGTTGGCGCAGACATTTTTTTTGCCCTGAGCCCGGTTGCTAGGCAGCCCCTCGATCTCATAGTATTGCGGTTGAAATGTTAATATTTCCGGAGGAAAATAGCTAGCACTAGGGAACGCCTTTTTCCCTCCTCTCATTTGCGGAGAGCTACAAAACAGAAAGTGCTTCAGTGGTACTCCCTCCAATTCCGGTCCCCACGAGCAAACTTGTGGCCACACAGTAGGAATTCTAAGTGTTTAAAGAGCTGTCCCAGAGAACAACAGGTGTGGCGGTCAAAGAGCACCTGAGCTTCTCCATGGTGTTCTTCTTGTTGGAGAGCAGCACACCCAGCAGGCTCTTCCTCTTGATGCAGAAGAACAGACCAGCAGCCAGGAAGCTGAGGAGAGCCACCAGGATGCCCACCGTCACACCGCCGTTGTCTGTACACACACACACACGCACGCACGCACGCACGCACGCACGCACGCACGCACGCACGCACGCACGCACGCACGCACGCACACACGCACACACACACACACACACACACACACACACACACACACACACACACACACACACACACACACACACACACACACACACACACACACACACACACACACACACACACACACACACACACACACACACACACACACACACACACACACACAGACCTTTTTAGTTTAACTCTTTGACAGATTAGCAGAAAAGCTAGGCTCACTCCCATTAGGTTCAATAGTAACTAAATAATTTATAGAAAATCCTCTGTTGTGAATTTCTGCAAATGAATGATATCCAAAGACAGCTTAAGGTGTCTACTTTAAGGGGAAAAAATAAGATACAGCCAGTATTTTCACATTTCACTGTTTCCAGGGCTTTATCATATCATTTCTCAATTAAAGTTGTAAAGTGTGTGAGGTGTTTTCTGGGTTTTGTGGTCATGTCAACACCTAAAATACCTTATGAGATGGTGGCCAGCAAGTTAATCAATGCTTATAGATAAAAAAGTAACACGCGTTTGCGTGTGATAAGCAGACAATAGAATAACCAATCACACTAAAACGCAAGGTAAATCTGTTCATATGCATTTAGGCCACGGAACCCACCCCCAAATTATACCATTTGCTATCTCTGGGCCTGCAGTTTAGATAAAATATCTCTATGTTGAGCAGTTAATCGGACGGCAGTACAAAGGAAACCAAGTTTATAGGTGAACATCAAACCTAGAAGTTATCCTAAACAAAACTGTTAGCAAAGAACAAGTTCAATAAGCAAAGAGGTAAACATTGATCTATTGTGGTTAGGCTGTGTGATAGGCAGATAGACAAATTAGGTGAAAGTGCTCTTTGAAGCGGAATAAATAAATATATGTCAATGTGTGGCATTTATATACAAAAAGATGGTTTGTACAGCCACCACCCCCATCCCAAAAAAGAATGTATCTGCACTTGTGTCCTTTATTTAATACTCTAACAAACAACCATCTTCTGTTGTTTTCTTTTCTCTGGTACTTTTTGACAGAAATCCCCAGAAAGTCTGACAGCAATGCCGAAGCTATTGTTGTTGTTTTTCTCCAGTGCATCACTAGATTAACATAACACATGTTTCTGCTCTGTATATGAAAGCAAAGTGCATAAGAAGTAGATGAGCTACATCAGCCCTGGTTCGTGCTATAAATTGGTGTTGTTTTGCAAAAAAAAAAAAAAAAAAAGCTTGTAAACTGCAATTTTCTGTGACATTTCGGGAACAACGACCAAAGACTCTTTGCATGAGGTAGGAATAATAAAGCCATGAATACTAAACAAATCCAATGTGTCCCTAAGACTAGTGGTTCTCAAAGTGGGGTTCAGAGGACCTCCCCATGAGTCCTTGATGGGGTTCCAGGGGATGCTCAGCAAAATAAGAAACACTTTAAATCACTTTAAGCTTAATCTTACTCAAGCTCACAGTGTGCCCTGATGCAATGCACCAGCGTGAGCTTCTAGACCCGCGTTTTATTTATTTATTTATTATCGTATTTTCCGGACTATAAGGCGCACTTAAAAGCCTTTAATTTTCTCAAAAATCCACAGTGAGCCTTATAATCCAGTGCGCCTTATATATGGATTGGTTGACTGCAGTAGCTTCTATTCTATGTTAACTGTAGTAGGTTCTATTCACTGCGCCTTATAATCCAGTGCGCCTTATATATGAAATCAGTTTTAAAAGGTGCGCCTTATAATCCGGTGCGCTTTATAATCCGGTGCGCCTTATAGTGCGGAAAATACGGTATTATTATTTATGCGGCTGCAGACTGGCGACAGATGTTTACCTGCGAATCTCACCGGACCGCTGTCCACACTGCCCCCGAAACCTGCCTTGTCACAGAACGGAGGAGCCCAGTGGGCCTCGCAGTGGCAGTTTTTGTTGTTGTTGCACACCTGCAATATCCAGGAGGAGGAGGAAGAAGAAGAAACAGAAAAGAAAATTGATAGGAAATTAATACAACCTTCATTTATGTTTCAACCCATTGTGTCTAGATTTCTAGTTTCTGAATAACATAATATTCAAAGACGTTTTCACGATTTTTCAAAAATAGCAGAGATACAAGCTCATAGCGTGCCACTCGGTGGCGCGCTATGAGCTTGTAGATCTGCTATTTAAAACATAATGCTGAGAACACCAAAACGCGTTCAGTACACTAAGGGTTAATTAATTCGCTATGGAAATAGCATATCAACAAGCTCACTACGTGTCATAGTGATAGCCTGGCTAAAGCCAGACCAAATCAGATGTTGGCAAAAAAACGTTGCCCTCAGCAGATTGGTCTGGAATAGCTCAATTGTATACCCATTTCCTACTCCAGAAACTTGGGTTGGCCAATCAGGAAACAGCATTCAACTGCGTCCTGATTGGCCACCCCAATTTTCCGGAGAGGAAATGGGTGTACAATTGAGCTATTCCAGACCAATCTGCTGACAGGCAATTTTTCTTGGGTATCATAGTGCAGCATGTTGTGCGTTTATAGATCTGGAATATAGGTCTTTGAATTTTCATATTGCTATATATTACTAGTTTTAAAAAAACGTGAGTTAGACTCACTAGGCTCCACTCAATGCAGGGGGCAGACGGTACCCATATATATAAAACAGTTGGGTCCTAATGCCTCTCTGTGTAACGGTCCCCATGCACACCGCCAGCGGCGCACATATAGTTAACAGGTGACAAAAGCGTGGCCGAGTGAGACTTTACGAGCGTTGGCTCCGTCCGCCAGACCTCAGCCAATGACGTCGCCGTGCGCTAACAGATACAGATGTCTGAACATGCTCCATTTACCACCCAGACGTCACCCTCCACTATGTCACCAACCCCATATGTCCACATGGCATGAACTCTCTCTCTCTCTCTCTCTCTCTCTCTCTCTCTCTCTCTCTTCCTGCTCCATATAAGGGCGGAGTGGCGAGGTCCACTGGGGATCTCCGGCTGGTAATAGTGAACAGCTGTGGGCTGCTCTCTGAGCGAGGACTCTTACTCTGATCTGTGTGTGTGTGTGTGTGTGTGTGTGTGTGTGTGTGTGTGTGTGTGTGTGTGTGTGTGTGTGTGTGTGTGTGTGTGTGTGTGTGTGCTTCTGACTGCGTTTGTGAGTGAGATGCAGCTCCTGGATGTGTACAGCTCAGTGGTCTTATACCTTCCCGTTTCGATTAAGGTCACCAGAGTAGCCTGGTCTAGCCCTCAATGATTTTGGCCTTGGGGGGCGGGGGTGTCGTGGGATCCACACGGCGGAAGTGCTGCGCTCTGATTTGATCTCACTAACGTGTCATCATCCCCGGCCCCTCCCCCTCCCGTCCACTGCTGTTCTACGTCACATCATTTAGAGCGACGCCCACCCCGGAAGGTTCACTCCCCCCTCAAGGCCACTTTCCAACGCGCGTTAGTCCAGGCTTTCCGTTTTCGCGCAACGCGAATGAAAATGAAAGCCTGGGTGTCGAGGCTAAGGTCACCAAGACAAGAGCGTCGCAGAAACGGACGCAGATCTGACAGCAGATCTCAGGAGGAGCGACGAATACATTCTCTGGCAGACGCAGCGCTGCTAAGGGGAGGTGGAGGTGTGTGTGGGGTGGGTTATGACACTCCATTTACCACTCCATTGATCACCGGTACAGGCGGTGCAACTGGCATTAACACTAGGGCTCCTGGCATGCGCTGTCGGGAAGACACATCTCTAGGAAGAGGGGGAATCCAGCAGTGACCAACGACTAGTTGCTCACTAGTTCCAACCATATTGCAACCTACCTTCTGGTCGTGACTAGTTGCAACCTGGTTGCCCACCAGGATGTAACTAGTTGCAAGGGTTAAGGCAGGGGTCAGCAACCTGCGGCTCAGGGGCCGCATGCGGCTCCAGAACACAGCCCCAGTGGCTCAGTGGCTGTAGCATTATTACATACAGACACTGGGGTGATCCACACCAAAATAATATAAACATTTCAGTCACCCAAAACGCGTTGCGCTGTCTGACAGTTGCCAGTTAAAGTAGCACTTGGCCATGTCAAAAAAGCCCAGCAGTTATCAGAGGTGGAGCTTTCAATCTGAACCACCCATTTTAAAAGGTTTACTCAGTTTACTATGTCATTAATATACCTTAGAGATGTTGTGTGGACTAGAAATGGAGTTCTATAAAACAATTTTTTAGAAAGGTTTGTTTCACCATGTTAATAATTTTTCTTTGAGGACCTGAACCAAATGGACCCGCCAGGGTCCATTTGGTTCGCATTTGCACACTCTCAGGAAGAAAAAATAATAAAATGCAGCTCCAGACAGATTTTGAATTTAATTTTGGGTCGAAAATGGTTTTTTTAACATCTCGGGTTGCCGACCCCTGGGTTAAGGTAAAGGTAAGGGTTTAGAGATAGGGTTAGGGTAAGGCTATAGGTTAGGGCAGGGGTTTGGTTTTGTAACATACTGTGTGTAAGTACACAGTACAAAGAATGTTTGCTTTCGCCATTACAAACGCAGTTTCTTACTAGTCGTGACCAGAAGCAACTAGTCACAACTAGTAAGAACCTGATAGCGACAAGTAAGAAACTACTCGCTGGTCGCTATTGGATCTCGCTGTCTCTCCACACCTGTGACTGGTTAAAACTCACACCGTGGCTTCCGACCTGCGCTGCCGGTTACACATCAACCGCCTGTGGCTTCCCTAGTGTGAGGTTATAGGGTTAAGTTAGGATTTAGGGTATAGGATGTCTGACTGATGCGGAAATGCTGTCTAGCATCGGCAGTCAGCGGCGCCATAAATTGCACGCATTCGCTCTCCCAAATATGTTTGATTTGTTTTAGATGTGTGACACCGCGGCACGCGGCCAAATATGAATGAATCACCTCGACGCTTTGATCAGCCTCGGCCCAAAGACGCTATAGACGGGTGGCATTTCAGGAAAAAAAAAGTGAGAAGTGAAATATGAAATAAGAAAATCCAATACTTCAAAATCCCCCGACGCAGTCAAACAAGCGTGTCTCTCTTACTCTCTGCCGCCGCCAGCCCGGGCCACGTCTTGGCAACGACAAATACAAGCCTTGCTTTTTACATTTTCTAAAGCTGGGAGTTTTGGGACAAGGACGACCGACCGCCTGGGAGTCAAAGTATGATGAATGGCACATAGCGCCCAACATAAATGAAGCCATTATGTCTAATTGATTGAACCTTTCAGTAGGCTGCGGATGATTGATGGCCAACGGTTTTGTACCCTGCACGCGCCGCCGTATGCTGGGCGTTGCGAACTCTCTCTCTCTCTCTCTCTCTCTCTCTCCACCCCAGTGAGCTCCCAAACTGCAGCCGGCACGGCGAGCAAATAGCTAAAGCAGGTGGTGAGGACTGTGAAGCGGAAGCCAGAGTTATACTTAGACGGGCCGCGGGTGCAGCGCACCGAAAAATACCCCATCCACTGAGCTCACATTGCATTGTGAGCTTGTTTTGCGATGCGTGACTCTGCCTTGAAGTCCAGTGAAGTCCAGTGAAAATCCAGAAGTCTCAGCATGTGTAATACTCATACTCACCCCTCGACTGCTGCATTTCGCAGAGCAGTCGTGGACGCCGAAAACGCTGACGTTCTGGCACTGTCGGTTCAGGCACATCTGGAGGGAAAAAAAAGACGTCAAACGTTAGCGGCAGGCAGCACTGGATAGGACCAGGAAGGAAGGTAGTCGACCTGAAACTGAAACTAAATAAAATAATAATATAGTAATAATAACAATAATGTTCCGCTACGCACCCTAGAGGTACCAGAGCTGCCCCTATGGAAATCACGTAACACTTTGACTGCTCCCCTCTTTCTCAGTTTCTATTCAAAGCTCCCTGGTTAAGTTCTGTCAGCTATAAATTCCTAAACTGTAAACTGTATAATTGTACAATTAAGACAATTAATAACCAAATAGTACATAGAACATAATAAATAAACCACACGTATGTCTCGTTGGAAGTTGTTAAATCTTTAAAAGCACCCATGTCTGTCCATAAGGCTCTTAAACTGTATTACAAAATAGTATTTTCAGTTGTTTTTGGGGAGTTTTCCCTCTAATTTGCCTTCTTTCTTCCCTGTTAATAGTAAAGCTGCGGTTAATAGTCCCAATCCCTCCCTAGCAGTTCACAGAGGGTTTGCCACGGAACATCTTACAGCCTTTGATCTTATGGCGTACGAAGGGAAAGCCTAAATGCTGCTAATGAATCACTGACAGTCCCCTTTGCAAAGAAACCACCGCCATGGAATTATGGGACATAACCATGTATGTTTCATTTGCATTATTTAAAGTATTTTTTTCCAAGCCATTTAATTATGAGTTGTTTGGTGTGGATCGAGGACTTCTTGAAAGCAAACCCACCCAAATAACTCTTGCGTGGGAAGCAAGGGTTATTGAGAAAGTGTGGGGAAAGAAATTTATGGAATTATTTAATTCCATATTTTGTGGGGTACATACTGTATGTGTGCTCATACATAGAGCATGTGGTCCATGTTGAAAAATGACATAACTGCACACACATTTTAAAACAAAACATCATCATTTACATCATTCAGAAAATATAAAATCATGGAATGTGTCTGTCGTTTCTTTATATGTTTCAAATATTTCTTATGAAACAGAATTATGTTGCAATGCATGCCAAAAACACATAAATCGTTAATCACAATCATTATATTATTGCAAATCCTGTGATCCTGTAGATCAACAAATGTTCAGGGGGAGGAAAACTACACCTTTACCCAGCCATATGCCTAAATCGCGGGTACCATTTTAAACCAAGAGATTTTATGGAGACGGGAAATTGTATGTAATTCAGGTCAATTCTTTCTAAGATCAGGGTTATTATAAGTCGTAAACAAAGACATAGCTGAGAGCAGAGGAGTGCTGGACTGTGCTGGAAGGGTGGAGGCTGAAAGAAGACCCAACTGGACTAATGAGATCGATGACGACTGTATCGATCCAACTCCTCCATAAGCCATGACTAATGATCCAAGTCCAGTATAGACATCTGTGGAACATTGGGTACACATCCAGTGAGTGTCTGTGTCCTGCCATGCCAAGGCAGCCTGTCCCATCCTGGACTAATAGATGTAAGGTACGCCCCAAACCAGCCCACATCTTAGTCCCCATGCCTGATGTCATTCCACACCGCCGTCATTTTTCCAAACCGTCACTGCCCACGCAAGGTTTGGCCAACACACAGTTTCGTTGACATGCTGTCATACTGTGTGACTTTCTTGAGCGGCGCCAGCCCCCTCCAACGCCTGGTTTTGTGTGTTGTGTGCTATAGACGGGTGGCATTTCAGGGAAAAAAGTGTTGTCATGTGGCAGTTGAGCTCTATGACATATTGTGTGTGAATCATTTTCAAAAGATTTAACAACCACATCCCTGGCAGATAATATTTTTCTTTTTTATTTATCCCGTGAATTTGTAACCCATTTTTTCCACCCAGTGTCAGTGTCATGTGATCCTGGACTCAACAATCGCTCTGCCAAAACTGGGGAGAGCAATGGACTGATCTCATGCTTCCTTCTATACATGAGGAATCCAAGATGCTTCTTTTCAACTTGGACGTAGCACGTGAAAGGAGTGCGTTATTCCAACCCATTCTGCCGTCCAGTGGGAGGCAGTCTAGAGACCAGGATTTAGAACGTATTTTTCAAACACGGATTCCGTGGCCAAATACACACCAAACCCAACGCTGCTGACATGACACTGTTTGAGAAGCGCTGATCCAAGCCCATTAAGCTGACATTACAGCAGTGGTTTTAAACCAGTGGTCCAGTGGTTTACCACCAGTGATGGAAAGTTGGTTACAGATGTAACTCTTTGAAACCAAATGGACCATTGCGGGTCCACTCGGTTTCATGTTTACACTCAAGAGTTAAACTATTCATCATCTGAATTAGCCCAAGTCTACACAACTAGAGACTGTAGAAGATTAATGGTCCCAAACTCCAGCCTGGAATTGTGGACACAAAAGCAAAAATAATTCTTTAGTTTGGGGTCTGTGGGGCTAAAATGTCATCAAATGAAGGTCCGTGGCTCAAATTCTGAACAAATAGTGGGCCCTGGAAGCATCAAAAATGTTGCAAACCACTGCTTTCCAGGACTCACCCGGCCGTCTCCACACTTGGTCCCGGTCAGCACCAGGCCGGGGTCCGGCATGTCGTCACCCAGGTAGACGTGGGTCCCCCGGCACAGGATGCGCCCCCCTTCCTGCAAGGGGATGTTTGTTTCTATGGATACGGCGTTGGTGCCGATCACCGGACGGTTGGCACCGCCTTGACACTGGATCTTGCCACACTTGGCATCTCTGGAAAACGTACACGGAAAAGGACCAAAAAAGAAAAACATGAACAAACAAAAAACAATAGCAATGTGTTAATAGAAAATGACACTGTTTTGGAGAATAACACGTGGCTGTGACACAACAGGACAGAATGACAACCAGGGACAATAGCAATGTGTTTGTAGAATAGAACACCTCAGTGTTTCCCCCAAATCCACATCTAGGCTAAATGCTATCAGCCGCTTCGATTAGGAAAACAACAACTCATGCAGATTGCTTTGTCTTTTGCTCCTAGCACACAATTTTGTGTTCGTTTTTTGTATACATAAATTAACATCCTATTACCTATTTGATTATACTAGCACAGCGTCACACAAAAGCAGAAAATCGAATAAATGCAAGTCTTGTTACAAAAATAAACAAATGAGCAAGGCCTTTTGATTTATAAGGATATGTGGCATCGACTGACGGCAAGAAATTGCTGACGTTAATTCAATTTCTAGAGTTAATTAAATATTCGCCAGAGGCAAACGGATAGAAACGGTGTCATCTATGCGTATCGTAAACAATGCAGAGCTACCTCCGTGACCAATCGATTACTTATGGCCTACAATTCTTATTATGAGATGAGTCTGGGATGACCCAATGATATTCTATAATATTATCCATAGAGAAATAAATGACTTCCAGTGACCCCGGGGGGATGAAACGGGTGATGCCAGGACTTCGATCAGTACTCTGTCAGGAAGCAACGCATGGTGCGAACGGGTCACTGTTCCTGGCAGTGGTGCAGAGTGAGGGGCCGTTCACACATTAGAGTAGACTCACTCAGAGGTTGTATGACACACGCCAAAGACACAGCTCACAATGCACTTCATCACATGATGTGAAAACACAAGACACGGGACGCAAGAGTAACCTCAGAGTGTGTCTAATGCATACCTGGGCATTATGCAGCCCGGGGGCCCAATGGTGGTTTTCAACCAGTGGTCCGGGGACCACTAGTGGTCCTTGAGAGAGTTCCAGTTAAATATGGAAAGTTGGTTAACCAGATGTAACTCTTTGAGAGCGTAAAAATGAAACCAAATGGTCCAAATTAGCCCAAGTCTACACAACTAGAGAATGTAGAAGATTAATGGTCATTTTGATATGGATGTTTGACTGTTTTGTTTGTGAAATCCAGCCTGGAATTGTGGACAAAAGCAGAAGAAATCTTTAGTTTTGGGGTCTGTGGGGCTAAAATGTCATCAAATGACGGTCCTCTGTGATTCAAATACTGAATAATTAAGGGCCCTGGTGTGAAAATGGTTGGTCTTCATTAATACTACGCAGACTTTAGTTCAGCCTTTAGTCTCGGCCCTCCACAATATTTTATTTATCTCATTTGGCCCCTTGAGACAAATAATATTGCCCACCCCTGGTCTCATGTATGGATGGCTCCTGAGACTGACTGACTACCACCTTCGTTTGAACACAAGAGATGATCCATCACACTGGTTTCCATCTCCGCGTCATTACAGCAAATCACACCAATGAACAGTAGATCGATCATAATCCACCTGCCAAGGGCATGTATACATTTCACCCTTCTCAAAACCCCGTCGTTTGGGGTTAGGGTTTAGTCACTGTCCAATGCCAATCCAAATAGTTAAGCAACTGTTGCTATGCAGGTCAAGCTTTCCTGGTCAAGCTTTGCTCTACTAACATGCCTATTGAACGCCTATTTTATGCCTATTCTCCAATAAAAATGTTTAATTCCTTTCGTTACTATAGTTACATTAAAGCTTTGTAGGAAAACTCACATTTACCAGTTAAAGGGGCATTCATTGATTTGGAAAACCCTCTGGTCTGCCATTGGCAACAAGATGTGCACATGCACACGCACTACAGTGTACAGTGGATTGCACACATACTCCTTATATGGTCACCCGACTTTATTGTAGGGAGAATTCGCCAACAATAAATAACAAAGTAACAATATTTGAAAACATTTACTGTACCTTTAACCTTTAGTTGCCCAAGCCCACAGTGAGACATGCTGTGAGCTTGTAGATATGCTATTTTCAAAATAGATTTTGACTGTTTTTTCCCTTGTTTGACATTTAACCATGACATTTCAGCATGACATTTTGATGCCAGTACTATATGGTAGTATATGTTGGTATTGCTACTTTTAAGTAAAATAAAAATATCTGAATATTGAGTACCACTGGCCAAGGTCAACTACCGAACAGAAAAAAATGCACTTAAATTAATTCTGCACACATCTCGTAAATATAACGTGACCTTTTTCCTCCCCCGCCATAATTGAGGAATACATTCATTTTTCCGTGTTTAGCTTGTCTCCCTCCTCTACAGGTAAAAAAAGGTCACGTAGTAAAAAAGGAATCCATTAATCTTACCTTGCTTCACATTTGGCGAAGGACCCCTTGGAGTCTTTCCCGCAGTTCCCATAGGGATCTCCGGCAGAGTTGACCCTTTCAAAGCATATTCCCGGGGCTGGCTTGGCTCCTGCATGGCACAAATCACTGCATATTATTACCAGCAAGACGCCTCAGGGCGATTAGCAATGTAAGGGCAAGGTTGTGTGCAGGGGTGTTTTTGCCATTAGGCAGACTAGGCAGTTGCCTAGGGCGCCATGAGGGGAGGGGTGGGCACCGGAGCAACCACCAGACATGCTTTAAAAGGATAGTTACCCTGACCCCACTAAAACCACACAGGTAGTTACCCTGACCCCACTAAAACCACACAGATAGTTACCCTGACCCCACTAAAACCACACAGATATTTACCCTGACCCCACTAAAACCACACAGATAGTTACCCTGACCCCACTAAAACCACACAGATAGTTACCCAGACCCCACTAAAACCACACAGGTAGTTACCCTGACCCCACTAAAACCACACAGATATTTACCCTGAGCCCACTAAAACCACACAGATATTTACCCTGACCCCACTAAAACCACACAGATATTTACCCTGACCCCACTAAAACTAAAACCACACAGATAGTTACCCTGACCCCACTAAAACCACACAGACAGTTACCCAGACCCCACTAAAACCACACAGATAGTTACCCCGACCCCACTAAAACCACACAGATAGTTACCCTGACCCCACTAAAACCACACAGATAGTTACCCTGTCCCCACAGTGTGATACACTGCTGTTCGTGGGTCTGACAGATGCCGTTGTAGCAGTATCCGTCCACTAGGTGGCAGGCGTGTCCGTCGTGCAGGTATACGTTGGCGGGGCAGTGGGGGCTGGCGCCCGTGCAGAACTCCGGCAGGTCGCATGAGTTGCTGGACTCGCGGCACGGCGTGCCAGCCGGCTTCAGCTGCAGAGTTGGATGGACATGCAGGGAATGTTAGAGGGGGGTCTGGGCAGGGTCGGATTGAGTACAGGGAGGTCTCCCGGTGGGCCACGACCTGTAGGGGGCCGGTGGTATCATGGCATGATTAAAAGCACTGGTTTTCAACCTTTTTGATCCCAGGGCCCACTATTCATACATAATTTTGACCCACAGAGGACCACCCTTTTGACCCACAATTTGACAGACCTTAAAACTAAAGCTTTATTTTGCTTTTGTACACAATTCCAGGCTGGATTTGGGGAAACAAAACAGTCAAACATACAGACCAAAATGAGCATTCATCTTCTACATTTTATAACTAGACTTGGGCCAATTTAGATAAAAATTTTAACTCTTGAGAGTGTTAACATGAAACGTGGTTTCATGTTTACGCTCTCAAACAAAATTGCGGATCTACTAGCTCTCTGGCGCCTTGGGAGCTTGTAGATCAGATCATTTAGCTTTAACTACTGGAGATGTAGGACGCTCCCTTCGCTATCGGCAGATTCTTAAAATCCAAAATATTCATGTATTTTCAAACATAAGAACGTATCTAGTAGCTCTACTGCATAGTCAACAGTAACACCATCGACCAAAAATATGCACACACACACACGTGCGCGCACACACCCATCACACACACACACACACACACACACACGCATGCACACACACACACACACACACACACACACACACACACACACACACACACACACACACACACACCTGACAGTCCTGACAGCATTGCCCATGGGCACAGACAGCATCTCCCTTCAGGGTGCAGGTAGTGGCGTTGCAGCATGGGTTCATGCACTCCTTCAGAAAGACAAACAAACAAGGGAAAAAAGAGAACACAAGACAGAAACTGTGGTTGATTGGCTGATTGATTCATTCATTGCTTCATTGATTCATTGAATACCTTATTAACAGTTTGCAAAGACAACGACAGGAGCATACAACACCCAATAATAAATATCTCTCGTTTCCCTTGGGGTCTTTCATTGTCAATTCATTGTGTTAAAGGAGGAATAACATGAAATTCAACTGTGTGTTTTTAGTTCACTTTTAATCAGTCTATTTCAGTTAGTTCAGTTTTAATCAGCCTTTCATATACAGTAAACACTCTCAGAAACAGCTCGTTTGATTTTGGCCTCATAACGATGTCATCAATGCATCCTGCTTATTTGTATAATTTCTCTACTTCAGTCTTCAGTTCCAAATTTGCATTTCCACTTTGTTTATTTTCTAAGTTGACACAGAATTTAAACAAGCCTTGTTTTATCTGGCATCAGTATTATAATGACTCTACTATAAAAAAATATCCTCCATATAAGCGCCTCCACCACCTCAGGACATTGTGGTACTGCTTATATATGGTTAAAAATAAGCTTGGGTTAGAAATAAGCTTGAGGGACATGTACAACATGATGTCCATGCTCAGTGGCGTTTCTAAGCAATTTGGAGCCCTAGGCAAGATTTTCCCTGGAGCCCCCCCCCCTGGTAAGGGGGGGGCTCCAGGGAAAATCTCCTGTAAAATGCCCCCCCCCCCAATATTTTATGTGTTACTTTTTAAATGTTCAATTCTGTTATAGAGGATAATGTATGTATCCATATTAGTCTTATTCGCCTGGTATCCTTTTAAAGCATGTCTGGTGGTCGCCCCCACCCCTCATGGCGCCCTAAGCAACTGCCTAGTCTGCCGAATGGCTGAAACGCCCCTGTCCATGCTATTCCTCCTTTAAAGATAGAGTGCCATGATTTTTTTTTCCAACTTAAATCATGATCATCAGGAATTATTGTTATATGAAGAGAAAGAATTGAAGAGAAAGGTGTACAGTAGTGATGCGCGGGCCGGCCCGAACCCGGTGGGTCCCGCGGACCCCCGCGGGGGGCGGGCGGACGGGTTCATGATTTTTAAGTAATTATCACCCCGCGGGCGGGGCGGGCTGACCCCGCTGCACATGCAAAAAATAAAACAAAGAAATCACATGCTCTCGTTTTGTTTTTATTACCCTCTCAGTGGTGGTCCTCAGACCACCTGTTGAAAACCCCTGAAATAGACGAAAATATGACAGGTAATTAGTGATGACGAGCAGTTGTTTTTACTACCAGAACTTGCATTGAGAAGACGGAGAATGTTCATGGAGTGGGACACACCAGACCTAGTACAGCATTAGGCCTACCAACAGCCTCACTTCACCGTGGAACAGTGCCATCCTCACCGCTTTACATTCCCGCTCCTCTCCCTGCTTGCTAGATGCATGTTGTGCATTCCAGCATCTAGTGAGCGCGCATTCAGCTCAGCTGGTTTGAACTTGAAGCACGTAGAAATAGATTAAATCCTGGAGCCCTTGATTCCATTCTTTTTCTGCGCAGCCGGCCGTCGCAAAGGAGACTGGCTTGGACGCACAGCTAATAGAGTATTAAGCCTAATGGTTTCGTATGTGCGTTCTCGGCTGTTACGCACGACACGAGAGGGACCCTTCACATGCTGTGGCAATGCGTGTCGATCTGGTTGTTTTGATTAAAGAGATGGCAAGACGTCTATCATCGCTGTATGCTCTACTTTAAATGTAGCCTATGGTTCATTGTTAATAAATCAATGCGAAATAATCGCTGCATAAATGTTTAAATGACCCATTACTGTATAAGCGACAGGTCTTAATTGTTGATACAGAGTTTAATTTGTTTTGTGTTATATAGGCTATTCTGTTTTATCATTTTCGATCACCGACAGCCGCCTTTTATTTATTTTCCATGCGTCTTAGAAAGACATAGCTATTTAGAGCCAAGACTGTCGATTTTGCTGTCATTACAGAACCATTCTGAACAACATGCTTGTTTATTCAGCCCATGACAATATCATTTATAAAGCTGCTATAGTATTTTAAAGCTTGGGGTACTCACAAGAACATGCGCTAATCATTATATCATTTTTTTTTTAATTGCGGGCTGGGGCGGGCCGTTGATTAAAATTTTGTGGGGCGGGCTGCTGCGGACGGGTTGGCAGAATTGGCGCCGCGGACTGGGGCGGGTTGTGAAAAAAAGCCGGCCCGCGCATCACTAGTGTACAGTATTTGTTAAAATGATGTTTTTATGTGGACTCCCCCACCAGCTCATTAAGTATGCCTGGTTTGCCTGATGGGTGGTGATGGGTGGAGATCCACCTGAACTGAAGCCACACCCACAGCTGTAGTTGTATGATAAAGGAGGAGGAGTTAGGGGAGGAGCTGATATGTGATGTCACTACATTACAGCCTTTGTCATTGACACATTTGACTGGAAAGGTTTTAGCCTCCTGGAAGAAACCCTAAATGCAAAGGTAACATATCATTGCACATAAAAAAACAGACCATGGATTCGAATGAAGTACCATCACCTCTTAAACATGTACAAAATTGGAAAAAAAATACAAAATCACGGCACCCCCTCTTTAAAAAAAAAAGAGCATTGTGAAACCGAAGAGTTTCTAGAGTTCACCTCAGGTTCAGCAGCCTGACCAGAACCTGCTGTTGGTCAGTCAGAGGCTCTGATCTGCTCTGACTGACCAGCTCTGATTCCCTGCTCTGACCGACACGGAAGTTCTCATGGGAAAAAAAGTCAACAAGGTATCCAGCTGTTCATTCTAAAAAGACCTCACATAATAGTCCTGGAAACATGGGACACCTGGAGCGACAGCAGAGAGATAGAGGGAGATTTGATTCCTTTATTAAGCACTGCTGGGTGGTACAAACCTTCTTACAACCCAAACTACATGCTTAATAGCAAGCAAGGGGGGAAAAGGCCAACCACAGCCACATACCACAACCAAATCAAAAAGACATTATCAGTTCAGCATTTTCTCCTACTGTGCACAGAACTCCTTCAATCGCCCATTTTTTCCCGGAAAAGTTCAAGATTGTCCGTCATTAAAAAATAGGAGTATTCTATCCTTAGCCGTGCTTTCACAAGTCCCGTCAATAGAGGGAGAGAGAGAGAGACAGAAAGAGAGACAGAGAGAGAGACAGAGAGAGAGACATAGAGAGAGAGACAGAGAGAGAGACATAGAGAGAGAGAGAGACAGAGAGAGAGACATAGAGAGAGAGAGAGGGAGAGAGGGAGGGAGAGAGAGAGAGAGAGACACAGAGAGACAAAGAGACAGAGAGACAGAGAGACAGAGAGAGAGAGAGAGAGAGAGAGAGAGAGAGAGAGAGAGAGAGAGAGAGAGAGACAGAGAGAGAGAGACAGAGAGAGAGAGAGAGTGCTAACACTGCAGTGGGATTTATGAGCTGCTTTGACAGGAGAAGGATGTCAAATGGAATACAAGCACCTGTAGTGGATGAATGAATGAATGAATGTTTTTTTTACAAGATCTTTTGTTTCCTCTAGGCAGACCATATTGCATTTTGTTGCATATTAACACAAGAGCAAGCAAATTACCTCATCCTTATTACCATGCAACAGAATGTAATAGACAAGGATAGATATCAATAAATAATAAGTCTGTAACTCTGAGAGTGTACAGAGGAAACCGTGGAGTGTATAGATGGAACTAAATGGACCCAGTTGGGTCCATTTAATGGGTCCATTTGGTTAAAAAAAAAGAAAAGAAACGGGGGTCTACATGTGGCCTTAACGCATATATATCAAACTGGGGAGTCCTTGGAATGAGAAAGAAAAAAGGGATTACTGCTAGAACATATCCATACAGCATGGAGGGCCATCTGGTTGGTATTTGTCATTGTCACCAGCCGTGCACTGGACCAATCAGAGACCACAGCGCTGCATGGCAGCGTGTGTCTGCTGTGTGCGCTTGTGCAGGGGCGTTTTTGCCATTAGGCAGACTAGTATAGGCAGTTGCCTAGGACACCATGAGGGGAGGGGGCGACCAGGCATGCTTTAAAAGGATACCAGGCTAGTTTAAAAAATGACCAACTTCGTTTTAAAATAGTTCACAATTTTATCCCTTGCGGGGCGCCATTTTACAGGATATTTTCCCTGGAGCCCAAATTGGGAGCCAATAGGGCTCCAAATTGCTTAGAAACGCCACTGCACTTGTGTGTCTGTGTGTGTATGTGTGACTGACTCTTTTGTGAGCCTACGGTTCAAGCGTGTGTGTGTGTGTGTGTGTGTGTGTGTGTGTGTGCGTGTGTGTGCATATTGTTGCAGATCTGTGTACATAAATGCATGCGTGTGTGTGTGTGTGTGTGTGTGTGTGTGTGTGTGTGTGTGTGTGTGTGTGTGTGTGTGTGTGTGCGCGCGCGCGTGAGCGTGCGTGCATGTGTGTGCGTATTGGTGCAGATCTGCTTACATGCATGCATGCGTGTGTGTGTGTGTTTGTGTGTGTCTCCTACAAAGAAAGGCTGACTAGGAGTCCAGCGTGTCTATCTGTTCTGAACATTCTGTACACCCATGTTTCTCTTATCTTTTTCATTTCAATTATTATTATCATTTTTTCTCATTTTCATCAATGTGTTGTCATTACAGACACGTACATGCCTTGGCTGTTCCATCAACCAATATCATGTTTGTTTTTTTTCTCTGTGGGTGGGGTTGAGCGTTTGGCATGACTGCCAATCAAAGTAACTGCTGTACCGTCCAATCTGTGTCTTCTTTTCTCCGGCACTTGGCAAAAAAAAGAGTAAACGCATAACATCTGTTTAGCAGGCGTGTTGGGCAGCCAAATCATGGATGTTATATGTGTAATGACAACCAATAACAGCCTGATGGAATAAATAAAAAAAGAAGAATAAAATAAAAAAAGAAGCTAAAAGCCATAATTCTCACAGGCGGCCAGCAGTGGCGTTTCTAAGAAATTTGGAGCCCTAGGCAAGATTTTCCCTGGAGCCCCCCTTAGCAAATGGACCCTTAAGGGTCCATTTGCTAAGGGGGGGGGGGGGCTCCAGGGAAAATCTCCTGTAAAATGGCGTCCCCCCAAGGGATGAAACAATGAACTATTTTAAACTAAAGAACATATTATGTGTTTTAAATGTTCAATTCTAGTCATAGAGAAGAAGTATAATGTATTTATCCATATTAGGCTTATTAACCGGGCATCCTTGTAAAGCATGTCTGGGGGTCGCACCCTCCCCTCATGGTCCCCGCCCCCCCCATGGCGCCCTAGGCAACTGCCTAGTCTGCCTAATGGCAAAAACGCCCCTGGCGGCCAGTATGACATAAGAGCCAAATTGGCCCACCGTGTGAATATGATCAATTAGGGCCAGGCAGAGCGTTCTCATGGTCCCCACGGGCAGAGGGCAGCGGAGGGAGGATTATTGGGGACTCAAAGAAAGGAAAGGGGGGGCCCAGTGAGAGAAGAGGGGTCATGTCAGTCAGGGGGACATTTTTAATGGCGCTGGAGCTGGAACTCTCTGACCTGGCTTGGGCCGGCATGACTCAGCACAGCTCTGTTGGAGAGTATCAGCAGTGCCGCTGGGCTCAAGCTTGAACGTTGAAAGAGCTTAGGATGCTGAAACAGTGTTTCTCAAACTGTTTCATGTCAAGGACATTCCCGAATTGACAGGTGTCAGTCAGCCCGCGGACCCACGTTTGTACGGCAGTGATTCTTGTCCCGTTTTTATTTGGGCTAACCCAATAGACCTCTCTGTATGCCCGGCACTCTCCCCAGTGTTGGGATCCTTCTTTCCAATGTAAATATAATGGGATTACACGTTAAATACTGGTTTCTTTTTGGAGCCAGACTTTCAAAAACGTTTCCAAATCCATCAACAAGACCTGCTGTATGCAGTGGAAAAATATGTATGTGAGGTTTCACTTTTAAAACAATGTTTTATCATAATATGATAAAACATTGTTTTAAAAGTGAAACCTCACATACATAGTTTTTTTTTTCTATATTATAGAAAAAAAACTATTGGTGGAGAGGTTTGTCTATCACATGTTATGCTTAGCTGTTATGTTTGGCTGTTTTGTTTCCCAAATCCAACAGGGAATTGTGGACAAAAGCAAAAGAAAACTTTAGTATTGGCGTCTGTGGGGCTAAAATGTCATCAAATGGTGGTCCGTGGCTCAAATCCTGAATAAAGAGTGGGCCCTGGTATGAAAAAGGTTGAAAACCACTGCTCTAGACCAAAACTAAAACATTTCAGATGATGAAAAAAATTCATGACATTCTATTCAATCAATAAACTAGGCTTAGATAATGAGGACCAAAATCCGCACAAACAAAGGCATTGTCTCTCTCCTGCAGCACAACAACAGAACCTTATATAATTCAGGAACTGTTCTCCAACGAATCAAGATAAACGTTTCTTGCCTTCATATCATGTGTCATAATAGCGCTCGTGTCAACTTCCACTCTTTGAGCAGGCTGTCGGCTGAACGGTGGCTGATCCACTGTGATCATCGGCTTAGACATCTTAGACATCCAGAGAATGAGATGTCTAAGGGAGGGGAAGAGCTGTCATTACATATACGCATGGCGAGGCACGCTCATTTGAATAATTCACTAGTCTGACGGCGCCGAGCTGTCAGCAAAGTTTCCTGGTCGCTGGATTTGTATTTTAATAATCAGACCCTTCCTCGCAGAGTCGCACGCGCACACACATTTGTATTACTATACTTGATGTGAGGACATCAACATTTTAGGGTATTTTGTGATTTTATGGCATTTTTTCTTTTTCATTTAACTCATTCTGTACCCCTTTTTGTTGTTTTAAGAATTAGCTTTAGCTATTGAAAGCATTGGCATTTGCTATTGAAAAATAACACATCTACAACCTACAGTTGCAGATCTTGTACATCTGCTATTCTGTTTTGGACAATTGTGAAAACGTGGTGCAAATCTTTGAATATTATATTCTTTCAGAGTGAACGTTATTAACTCTTTGCCTCTTCTGGGAGGTCCCTGGGACACCCTGAGATGAAATATTATTGAGGGCTCGCTTCCAGCGAGACCTCTATGTTCTCCACTTTTTATATTTATTTATTTTTTTTTTTATTTATTATTCCGCCCCTTTTTTCGATTGCCTACTACTTCCACATACTTTATGCTAGAACTTTCGTTCAAACTTTAAAACGTTCGGCTTCATGCAGTTCGGTGTGCTTAAATTTTGTTTTTCAAAATTCTTTATACTTTTTTCACTATTTCACTTTTTCACTTTTTCAGGCGTGTGTGGCACAACTCCATATTTGGAGATGCCTGAAATTTTTTGTGCTCTCATAACTCTGTCATACTTTCACTTAGAAACTCCGTTCCAACTTCAAAATGTTCAGCTATCTTTAAACTTTCATTGCCCGGTAGGTTTTTTCGGACAAAAATCTATAGTTTTCAAGATATTTAACTTTTTCACTTTTTCAGGCGTTTGTGGCACCACCCCATATTTAGGGATGTCTGACTTTTCCAGGCCTGGATATGATACAATGATACAATGTATTTGAATACAATGTAGCAACTGTCACACACACGCACGCGCGCATGCACGCACACACATGCTCTTGGGACAGGCATGCCCAAATATGTGTGATGCACGCACACAGACAGACATTTCTGCCAGACTTACACAGCATGTTAGCATTTACATGTTAACATTAGGTTTAGCTATTAAAAGCATTAACATTATCTATAGCTATTGAATTGATTGAAGGTCAACTGTCACACACGTGCGAAATGTACCCTAGCTTATAGGTTTGTAGGTAACTATATGGACCCTTACATGTCTTTAATAGCATAAACCCCTTTGTCTTCCTATTGGTTGGTCTTTACACAGCTATAACTTGGGTTTGGAACATGCTACCACCTCAATATTTGGTAGATGGACGTAGTGAGCATTACTAGCATTATTAGCATTTTCACAATACTTAGCATTATTAGCTATACTTAGCATTAGCATTACTTAGCATTATTAGCATTTTCACAATAATTAGCATTACTTAGCATTATTAACTATACTTAGCATTAGCAATACTTAGTATTATTAGTATTTTCACAATAGTTAGCGTTACTTAGCATTAGTTAGCATTATTAGCATTACTTAGCATTGCTGGAATTACTTAGCATTATTAGAATTTTCACAATACTTAGGATTACTTAGCAGTATTAACAATACTTAGCATTAGCGCTACTTAGCATTATTAGTTTTTCTCACAATACTTAGCATTACTAACTATACTCAGCATTAGCATTACTTAGCATTATTAGCATTCCTTAGCATTATGAGAATCTTCACAACACTTAGCAGTAATAACTATATTTAGCATTAGAATTACTTAGCATCATTGGCATTGCTTAACATTATTAGCATTTTCACAATAGTTAGCATTACTTAGCATTATTAACTATAGTTAGCATTGGCATTACTTAGCATTATTAGCATTTTCACAATAGTTACAATTACTTAGCATTACCGGTATTACTTAGCATTATTAGAATTTTCACAATACTTAGCATTACTTAGCAGTATTAACAATACTACTTAGCATAAGCATTACTTAGCATCATTGGCATTGCTTAACATTATTAGCATTTTCACAATAGTTAGCATTATTAACTATAGTTAGCATTGGCATTACTTAGCATTATTAGCATTTTCACAATAGTTACAATTACTTAGCATTACCGGCATTGCTCAGTATTATTAGCATTTTCACAATACTTACTTAGCATTACTAACTATACTTAGCATTAGCATTACTTAGCATTGTTAGCATTTTCACAATACTTAGCATTACTCATGCTAGCTTTAAACCTTCAGCTTTATGCAGTGATTCATGCTTGTATCAAACGTTTATAATTATTTTTTTTTTTACTTTTTTCTTTTCTTTTTTTCACCTTTTTCCACTTTTTTCACTTCCTCAAACATCATCATGTTCTGCTTGATGCATTTATTCACCCTTTTACTTTTCACTTTTTTTTTTACTTTTCACTCAGTGTACTGTTTTTTAGCTTTAATATACTTTCTGCTGCACACGACATACATTGTGGCGTTTTGGCGAGCCCTCGCAGTTTCTGCAGGAACTGCCTTTCTAGTTAGCATTGCTGACAAAGAAACATAGATTTTCAGAAAACTGGGTTAAAAACACTAAGCACACCAAGGGGTCGAGGCGGTTTTAGCGTTTGTCCCAGTGGTGCGATAGGGCCTGCTGCACTTTGACGCATCTTGACACCAAGTCATCAGAAGAGATCATCCCAAAATGGCCCAAACCACACCAAAGGGTCGCCATCCAAATCCTTGCAACCGTTTGGGCCCAAGCGGTTGCATGCATGGTGACCCTTTGGTGTGGTTTGGGCTTGAAGCCGATATACGATCTGGGGGAGTTTGTAGATATATGCTATCTTTGGCAAGCAACACCGCTACCGCACACAACAAAGACCGGCGATAAATCTAGAGCTGCCTAACCCCAACCAACCTTAAACCCTAACCTTAACTCCACCCTGGATCATTTCCAAATTGTTTTACTCCCCAAGTTGTTTTTAAAACCAAAAAGCATCCATTTATTTCTCTGGCCTGGATTCCGGGCTAATTCGCTGCCTTCCGTGATTTGTTTTGTCACTTAGCGAAATTTGTCACTTAGCGACGCAACACAACAAACAAAGCGCGCGCACACACACACACACACACACACACACACACACACACACACACACACACACACACACACACACGCACACGCACACGCACACGCACACACACACACACACACACACACACACACACACACACTTTCTCTCCTAAAATGAACATTGTTTGTGTGCCGTAATGACAGCTATCTGATCTACCTTCTGCGAACTATACACTGTTTGGAGCTGTTTCAGCTGTCGTTTTTTCTCCTTTCTCCCTCTCTCACTGAATTATATTTGTTTGTGTTGTGGTTTTCCGGCATTGCAGGGGGATTGCTGAAAAAAAAAAGAACTCTGCCGTGGCTTCTTGTGTTTATTTCAATTTGCCTAATTTGGGTGACATATGCCGTCCACAGTGATATACACTGATTGCTTCACCCACTCAAAGTGGGAACGCATCTGTGTGACAAAGACATTTTTCCCTATTATTTACAGTAAACAGTGGTGTTGTGCTATTCAAAAATAGCAGACATATACGTAAGCCCAAAGCATGGCACAAGTGACATGCTAGGAGCTTGTAGATCTGCTTTTTTTTAATCATGACTGGCCTCATGCTTCCTTCCATGCATGAGGAATCCAAGCTGCTTTCTTTTCACCGGACAGGGAGAAGTTTTTCTGGTGTGGAAGGAACATGTTATTCAAACCAGTACCAGCTCCCCGGCTGGCCAGGGGGAGGCACTGTAGAGACCAGCATTACTGCATGTTTTTGTAAGGGTACCTACCCTAGGGGGCACAGGGAGAACATGCAAACTCCACACAGAAAAGCCCTTTCACCAACCCTGCCTCGGGTAAGGCCATTGATGATGTCGAGGAGACATGCCGCTAGCACCCAAAGCGTACCTAACGGGAATCGAATCGGACCTGTATTATTCCTGGCATCCCTTATTTTGGGCATATTTTTTCAAAAGGTCTGTAAGTGGTTAAGTAAAAGCTGCCTGTCCCTTTTTCTTCCTCATCTTCTCTTTACCATCTTTTTTGGTGACAAATTGAACCCTGTTTACCGCTATTTCAGCTGTTGTTGTTGGTTTGTTTATGTCTCTTGATTTATATTTGTTTATGTTGTGGTTTCCGTCATTGCAGGAAATCCTCCGCCGGCTTCTTGCGTTTTAAACGTTTCCTGGGTGATTACTCCACAGTGATCTACGGCTGTGAGCTGAACAGATCCTGGGTGGGACGCACATGTCAGCGCCTCGGAATATGCTTACAGAATATGCCTACTTGCATCTTAAGTCTGATTTACACTTGGTTTCGTTGCTGATGTGTCACACACCGTAAAACCAGGCAATTTACACGCTTGTGATTGTATAGATCGGCTGTATTTCTTTTTTCCCCTTTCAGGGGGGAAACACCTGATTTTTCTGATGATGAAGAATCAGCGTTTTCTGGGAAAGCTTTCTAAAAGGCTCAACAAACAAGTTGGTGCATTTTATATACTGTAGTGCTTTCATCCAAAGCACTTTACATAGATTGTGCACATCGTTCATCCATTCACGTAGATACCCCGCCGCCTGTTCATTCAAACACTAACCTACACACCGAGGCTGTGAGCACATTACAACTTCCCAAAAGACGCAGATGCAGTTGCCATGTTTGGAGTTTTAGAATGGCTGTGGATGGGAAATAAAAATGGCCGTTGCAGGAAAGTGCCGCAATGCCCTGATTCCAGAGGACGCAAGGCCTTTAATATTATGTTATTCAATCTAGACAGGACACGAGGCCTTTAAAAGGAAGCAGCGTCCAACGTCTCTTTCCATCCAGCACCTGTATAAAACACCTCACATGACATCAAGATGCTGCGTCTTTTGTACGCAGTGCAAAGTGTAGTGTGCGTCCAGCTTGAAAGCAACTGAACTTTAGCCCTAAGCCCAGGGGCGGATTGGCCGTCTGGAGTACAGGGAGTTTTTCCGGTGGCCTGCGCCACCTAGTGGCCTGGACAAGATCCAAAATGCACTAGTGGCGCTTCCAAAATGCACTAGAATGCGCTAGATGCTCGCCTGGAACATACAGATCAAAATGACCATTAATCTTCTACATTCTCTAGTTGTGTACTGTAGACTAAGTTGGGCTAATTCACATGATGAATATTTTAACTCTTGAGGGTGTAAAAATGAAACCAAATGGACCCGCAAGGGTCCATTTGGTTTCATTTTTACGCTCTCAAAGAGTTACATCTGGTTAACCAGCTGCCACCCCAGGGTGGCCTGGCACAGGCAAAATTGTCCCGGTGGGAAAATCTGTGCCAATCCGCCCCTGCCTAAGCCCCTCTCCCAAACTGCTATGATGCAATCACAGCTAAGCATAACATGGGTTAGACCAGGGCTCTGCAACAGGCGGCTCCGGAGCCACATGTCTCATTAGTGGCTCCCTAGCTTTACAGAATATGGTTATTGATGGGATAAAAAATAGACCTTCACCATAAACACCCATACTTTTCAGAGTGTGCCATAGGCCGGCAGGCCGCTTCAAGGTCACAGCCCTCTGAATATTATGCCTGACAAAATAGATAACAGGCAGAGATCTCTCCAGCAACCGACACGCACGCTTGCTGTTCCTCCTGGGGCGCCCCGTGACACCTGATGTGGAACGAATCTCATTCGTGAAATAACAGGCCAGTATTATTCTGATTTTATGTGTTCAAATGTTGTTCCTATCTGTGAGTCAAGTAATAAACAATGCCAGAATTTGCTAAATTGGAAAGCTGCCTACAGTCTTATTGAGTACTGGTTTAACTGTATACTTCAGGTTCTGGTCTGGTACTGCTACTCTCTGGGTATACCCCACCGGTCTTTAGGTTGTTGAGCACCCAGACGGTCTGCAATGACCCATTAAATGGTGACCCCGACCTGTGAGCAACCTGTCCGGTGGCCAGAGACCAGATACAGAACAACACACATCCTTGAAGGACTTCCCCGGTCGTTTCCCTACAGGACTTGGCTATACACTTTTGGGATCCCAAACAAGATGCATACGTTCTATGCTTAGTTCATTTAGTGAAGTGTACAGTCTAAAGTTGTATGTATGGAAACGCTATTTACCAAAACTTACATACAGGGGAAAACAGGAGTACCCAGTAAATTATAATGCTATAGATGTATACAGGCCAGTGGGTGCTGAACGACTAAGTGGGAACAACACTTGAATATCAGGTATGAATGAATGCATGAAGACCACCTGGGGAGTGGCAGTCGACTATAAAGAATAGAAAAGAAAATGTGTTTAACATGAGATGTCGTGTCAAGGGACACTGGACAAAGTCCGCAGAGTTTGCGGCCACGTGAAGAAAAGACAAAATAGAAAAGAAAATGTGTTTAACATGAGATGTCGTGTCAAGGGACACTGGACAAAGTCCGCAGAGTTTGCGGCCACGTGAAGAAAAGAGAAAATAGAAAAGAAAATGTGTTTAACATGAGATGTCGTGTCAAGGGACACTGGACAAAGTCCGCAGAGTTTGCGGCCACGTGAAGAAAAGAGAAAATAGAAAAGAAAATGTGTTTAACATGAGATGTCGTGTCAAGGGACACTGGACAAAGTCCGCAGAGTTTGCGGCCACGTGAAGAAAAGAGAAAATAGAAAAGAAAATGTGTTTAACATGAGATGTCGTGTCAAGGGACACTGGACAAAGTCCGCAGAGTTTGCGGCCACGTGAAGAAAAGAGAAAATAGAAAAGAAAATGTGTTTAACATGAGATGTCGTGTCAAGGGACACTGGACAAAGTCCGCAGAGTTTGCGGCCACGTGGAGAAAAGAGAAAATAGAAAAAAAAAAAGTGTATGAATGTATGTGTATGTATGTAGGCCTACGTGTGTATGTGTACGCATGGGTATGTATGTGGTATATATGTGGAAATGCCAACAACAAAAAATAGAGGAAAGCATCGTTATGCAACACAACTCTCACACCGTGAGAGCAGAGAGAGAGCGGGGACTTACTAGAGGGACAAAGGCTAATTTTAGACACTACTCAGAGCGGCAGATACGAGGTCTCTGTTTGACTTGGAATCTGGCGTCTTGACCAGACTCCACACCACGAACTGAGCCACTAAACACCTTCTATAGAAACTATTGAAAAAAAACAAAACAAACAAAAAAAAAAAAAGAAACAACAACATACAAGCCACACACAGGAGTCAGACGAGGTCATTAGAGAAAAAGAAAAGAGGAGAGAATAGAGAGAAGGCAAGGACAATTACAAAGGAAACACGTACTGTAGGTGTGTGTAGCCATGTATGTGTATATGTATATGTATATATCCTATCTCGTATATGTATGTATTTACTGCGTGTGTATGATGTACATATATAGGTATGTATATATATATATAGAGATATGCTGCATGTAATGCCATCCCACCGGGAGACATATAACTGATGCATCACCCCCTGACCCAATACTGCTCTGTGTCCACAGTAACTACCATATAGCGTGCGGCGGGGCAACCTTGCCCCCTGTGGCTACGGGCCAACGACAGGGAGATCTGAGAAAACACACCACTGAGCCTAGTCGCCCCTAATCAATCCCACTAGTGGGGTAAGTGAAAAAGGCTGAATGAGTGCATGATTTAGAAAATGCAGGAGTGAATGAACCAGGCGCACCCACTTATATTATAGGACTGTGGCATGTATGATCCCATAAATGACCTCTTGATAGTCCGTTCACCCGGCCTGCTCTCGGAGTCATATATGTAATTGTACAGCCACAACTCACATAGTCTTGTTGTGGGGAGGGTGTTGTGAGACACTGATTTGGTTACCAAACTGCGTTATGCCTCTCTGCCACAAAGCGTGGAAGAAGTGAGACCGGCCTCTGAACGCAGCGCGGCGTTAAGTCCTGGCTACAGGCAAAAGTTAACTGGGTGGACTGGGGTGGACATGGCATTTTACAGTACATAGGGCAGTCCGTATTAAAACCAACAGTACACTTACAACCACTTGTGCGGAGAACCAACTACTGGAAAAAAAAAAAAAAGAGAAAAAAAAAGAAACTACCCCCATTCATTCACTTGGCTTGCATTCAAACACCAACAAGACTTAATTTGATGAAATAATTTAGAAAAAAAAAAAGAAAAACACCTGAGCTTTATTGAGGCCTACTCCCCCGAAATTTACACATAGCAAGTTTCCAGTGAGATAACATTAGAGAAAAAAAGAGAGAGAGAGGGACAAGGACCAGCCCTGCACTGGAGTAGACCATTTTTTTTTTTCCTAACCCCAAACATGGAAACAGACATCCACTCTGTTCGAGCAGACACAAAAGTTGCTAGCAGAATGGCAAGATAAAGAACACTTGACCTTGACGCCTCACCCAATGGAGTATAGCCGAGCACAGAATGCCTCTGATACACAAAAAAAAAAGAAAAAACGTCACGCGGCTATAAACCGAGATCAGATAGAACGGCTGTATGCCCTCGAAGGCAGAAAAAGAAGACACTCTTTTCGACCGGTATACTAAAGGCCGCGAGGGAACGTAATCGACTTGTCTCTCTAATTTATCACAACTTTTTGTTGACTGCCCCTGATAACAAGAACAACGCACAGCCTGTCCCAGACAATCTTGTCAATCTAAAACCAGAACCAGGCGCCAAAGCAGATACAATGTCGACGCTCAGCGTTAACAATAAGACAACACCAATCTCTGAAAATAACACAATGTCTCTCCTTGCCCCAAAGATTAAAACTAAGGCCCAACAGGATTGTGACCTGCCCCGGGCAGGCCAGCTACAACAATTATACCCTGAATTAGCACCATTAGCCAGCCCAATGCCAACCACTACAGAAACAACTGAGAAGCCCCCCGGGCCGCTACTATATGCCAACCCTGTCATGATGAAACCATTTGAAGCCACACTCACCAACCTACAGTGGGACGGCATTACTCTCACAAACCCTGTGAAAATACCAATCACAAATAATAGAGGAGTGGCCCTTCAGAGCGAACACGCGCACGGCACGCGGGTCCAGGTCCTTACAAACATCCCAAAACTGGACAGGCAAATACATCACCAACAACAAGCCCTGCAGCGTACCTCAGCAGCCTACAAGAGACCAAAAAAAATGTGCAGGAAATTTATCAAAATCAACATAGGATCCCGGCAGCGGATTTAAACAAAGAGTTACTCCATATAACAAAACAAACGTAACACACAAATACCAGAAATATCAATTACAATACAGGTATGGCAAGGATAATTAGTCCATTTACAGACCAGACTCAGAGCAAAACAATAACTAATCAGAGATTATTCTACGGCAAGATCATTGTTAATGGGCTGGTCTGAAATTTGAAAAAAAAAGAAGAAAAAAAAAAAAAAAAGACTGAAGAGAATCTGTGTCCTAGAATCAACAGCGTTCCAAAGAATAGATCCTCTACTCTTGCCTTATCGAAAAGCTGTAGGGTATATATAAATATTCCGCTTGGCGAGGAGCATAAGAATGAATATCTGGATTACAGAAAGAATTGAAACCATTTGAAAGCGTATGAAAGTCGTAAGTGGTCCTTATACAAAAATATAAATATCTGCAGGGATTTTATCGGCAAGACAGAATGTTTAGTTTCTAAAAAAGAGGAGCAGATGGTTCGACTCAATACGAGAAGGACTTAAGTGCTAACAATTGTGTTTAAAGTAAAACAATTATTTTGAAGAATAGATAAATAGAGGGTCAACCCATATCATGCTACAATAGGATAGGTAAGGAAAAAAAAAAAAAAAAAAAACTCAAACTAGTGTAAAAAAAAAACACCTATTTTTTTCCCAATTTAAGCTATCATCAATTATGATACCTAATAACATTGAGGCAACCTGATTGATTTTCGTGCCATTGCCGACAGACTTGCATTCTCCCCTGAACACCTGCTACTATTAGTACAAAATAAAATTAATTATCTACCTTCAGTGGTAGCTTATTTGTCTGAAACCAATCCACAGGAGCCTAGATAAGTTTCCATTTGCTCCTATAATTAGCTGGACAAAATTCTCATGTGACTTTATAAGGTACCCGAGCAAAAAACACTTATATATATATAAAAATTAAGGCGGTCAACATTAACTACTTAATCGTGAGTTAACTCAGCCACAAGTTAACTCGACCAATTTCATTAGTGCGCAAAAAAAAAAAAAAAAAAAAAAAAAAAAAAAAAAAAAAAAAGCCAAGTGGTTCGATTGCGCCAAAGGCAGAGGCATAATTGTTAAACATCGGCATCCCTTAAGTTAAGTTAAAAAATAAGTCTACACAATTGGAGAACGGAGAAAGGACTCTAACAAATTTGCAGGTTTGCTCTAGTGGTTCCAACATCAATACAGCTTGGAATTGTGGATGAAAATAAACGTCACCAAATGTGGTCTGTGGCAGTCACTGATTTAATTGTTGGTACTTTTAAGATCTAGATTAGTGTAGGGCATATATGTCAAACTCAAGGCTGCGGGTTCAAAGCAGGCCCGTAAAAAAATCTTCTTAGGCCCGCAGGAAGACATTTAATTACTATCAGAACTAATACCCGTGTGTTGAAACACCGGCTGGCACACAACATGGCACACTGGGCATTGCACCGACGTCTTTGGTAGGATATTAGGGTAGGGTTATCCAAGACATTCCAATTAGAAATGACCGCATTCACTCTGCAATGACGTAGGAGTAAGATGCGCAATGACATGACAAAGACTCATTAGCTCTGCAATGACGCATGAGTAGATGCAATGACACGACAAAGACTTACTAGCTCTACAGTCTGCACTAACGTAGAGACACAATGACGCAGACCAACACTAAGTGTATAAAATTAATTACTGCATACAGAGGTATGTCCCCATTTCCCCATACACGATATTTGACATAGTTTATCAGCATGACCACTTGGACAGTCATCATGTGAATAAGTGAGTTAATTATAATTTGACTGAACCATAACTACAGTTTTCACATCATGCAGTGAAATGGGAAGTGAAGGTGTAGAAACACACTGAAATACTTAAGTTGAGGGAGAATTATCTAATAATTACTCTTAACTAATGTACAGTATCTACACAAATATCCAGTGTACAGTATCCAACTAAATGGGCACCTATTCGCATATTACAACGTATTAGCCTCAAGCGAGAAACAAAACATTGCATTAGTGCATACTAAATAAACGCAAAATGACAATATATATATATATATATATATATATATATATATATATATATATATATATATATATATATATATATATATATATATATAAAAAAGAAAGATTATGCAATAAATATATTCCTGTACCTGAGGACCTCAAGTGTTGCTCTTGTGCTCAAGAGCGCTTCGACTAAAATTTGATTGGGACATCAACAAGAGCTCATCGATATGTCGTAGGCTTTTAACTGATACTGACCCTAGACACGGTATAGGGTGGTACAGATAACACCTAATAAACAGCAATTCCACAAAAGAAAAGAACAGTCTACACCCTACCCACCACCATCCAGACCAACATGCTAACTAGAAAAAAAATGTAAAATGCACTAATTTTGGCAGTCAGTCATGGTGTCGATTTCCAATTCAACCCTGTGATCATGTGCAATTAGGAGGGGGTGTATACGCCCCAAAACATGTTTTTGGCATTGGCCACGCCTTGCACTGTTGTGGCGCCCCTATGTGATTAATTTGTTGATAATATGTGCGCAAAATATTAAGCGTTGGAGGAGTAGGCTACCAAACTTAGTTACCTAGAGAAAAGATTAATAATCCGAAATAAAGTGTTACAATTACAACAGTCTGGTTATCACACTAACTAGTGGAAATACAAATTTTGCCAGGTACAGGCTATGAACATTAACAAACAGGTGTGGTAGTCAAGGAGGGGCAGAGGTAAAATGACATAGTGACACAGTTCCACAACAAAGTACTGTAGTACAGATCCATCAGACATCAATACCAGTGTTGCACAGAAATATTGCAAGGTACATCAGGTATGTACAACAATGTAACAGGGAAGAAATAGCAACAGGGAGACATTGTCAAAATTATATTATCCGACTGTGTCTCATTCAAAAAAAAAGAAACAACAACAACAGCAGGACAATACTTGACTTCACATGTTACAGCCTACTGGGCTGTCCATTCAAAGACTGCCGCACATCCTGCTCCACTCAAGAGACATTGTTGCTGTTACTGGAATCCACCATCCAGTGCAGCGACACAAACAATGAACTGTTCCGAGTGTTTGGGGGACACTCATCAGAGGCAACTGACAAGCCAACAACGAACTGACCAGGCCACAGACAACCAGCACACAGTGATGAAGTCAAAGAACTGTTCCAGTGTTTGGGGAGACGCTCACTCAGACAGACTGAAATGACCACACCACTTAAGGTCATGGGGCTGTGGTGCAACGCCTGCACTACCTCTGCCCACACACAAGGCCGGAGTCATTTGAAGTCAAGTATTGGACCCGCCACAGTTGAAGTTTCAGTAATTCAGGTCAAAACAAAACAATCAAATAAGGCGAGAATGCAAATTTATGAGCAACATTGGTACAACCATCAACTAACAATTGGCCTCCCCTATAGGAAAAGGACTTATGTTCCCCCCCTCCCACCCGCAAAAGAACATCATGTGTGTAGACCGCTGTGGTGGGTTAGGATCTACAAACTTACTGCCATGTCGGTTATCTGTTGACAGCTGGTAAACCTGTGCTTTTCACATACAACACCAAACACGTTTGTTGTAGGTAATGAGGCGTGATCTGATGGAGTTATATTACCCACTTTTGACAGAATAAAATCATTAGGGTATTATTACCGTATGCAATTTGTTACTGCCCAAATCTGGTTACTAACACCATAGTGAAGTTAAATGAAGTAAAAATAAATAAATAAATACTAATTGAACACTACAAAGACACAGTTGAACCGTCCAATTATAATTCTAGAACCAAAACAAAAATATATATATTTCCAAATGTTATCTCATCGCACAGGTTGAATGGTGGTGGAATTAACGAAACTCAGTAATTGAGCTACATGCATAGCCTAGTGTTTGACAAACTTAAACGATAACCTTTAGTCTGCTAATGCACACTGCTACAATCAGTAGCATAATCAGTGGGTCATATAGGCCATAAAAGGACCATATTGATATTGGAACGTCTCAAAATAATGACACTTTGCTAATCAAAACAATGAATACATAACACCAATGCCAGAAGTTTAAGTAATTAATTAAGGTAATTCAAAAGTGTCCAAATAATTACGCTTCAAGGAAAATCACCGAAATGCTGTAGCAATAGTAAAATACAGCCTCAGTACAGGGAAATTAAAGTACTACTACAAGTAGCACCAAAGTCAACTGACCAGACGCCAAATGAAATGATAATGACAAATTCAATCTAACAAAGCAACCATGACTGCGCCTAAAGAAGAAAGTATCTACTACTTATTACACTGTACACAATACAATGTATCTCATCAAGTTAAGGTTTCGTGTGTATACCTTAATCATCCCTGCTCATGCATTCCATTTCTGCTAATAACAATAGTTCAGGCCCAGGGCACATGAATGAACATCAACCGGAAGTGAACATCTACTTACTATTATGAAATACAATATGACATCACGTCCATGACACATTACCCACACTGCCACGATAATGCATAAAACGATAGTAGCAGACACACATCTCAAGACACTCAGCTAAATCTGAAAGGCATTTACCTGGTACAGGAAGATATGACCAAGACACAGGGTGACTGCTAAGTTGGTTGAATTATACTCTTGATTTAAACTATAGTGGCGTTTGACTTGCAAAATAAATTAGATAATTAATTATCCTGAAAATAAATACATTTCGTATTACCACTACTAGCTACGAGGAGTACATGTTGGACAACTAATGATTTGTTTAGATAAGAGAGATTTTACATTACTAGTGAGGGATACCATTACTTACATATAGGCACAGTGAGCAGCACAAGATAGTACAACGTTGTTTAGCATTTTTTTCATCACTCGATCATCAACGATGCCACATGCCTCCAAATCATTGACCAAGTTAGTATAGCCAAAATAAATTTTATGATGTCAAAGCTTGTACCATACACAGACCCTCGGGCCTAATTGGAGTCGAACACATTGACGCACATTTTCTCCACTGTTGTGGGGTCACATTATCAAGTGAATTGCAAGTCTACCGACTCTTCTGAATCGTTTACACTTGACTCTAGGTTTTGGCAGTTTATCGATTTTACAAAAAAACGGGTCACTCATATATTTCCATTTTTGATAGGTAGGTCATGCTGTTTTAGGGTATCAAGTTGGTTGTAGTTTGACTGTATGGCATCCTCATATTGCAGTAGGGTGTGTGGGGACAACTATGTGATATCCTGGGCAGGAGGCCTTGGTGTAGGGAGAAGGACGGTTAAGAAATATCATGCGTTTGTCCTGTCATTCCTAGTCCCAACACTCTGTCAGGTGATCAGGTGTGCTTCATTAGTCTGGACGCGGTGTATAGAGGGTGTGCAATCAAAATATGTATTTCATCTAATAAGGAATCCCATTAAGTATGGAAAAAAGGTAAACTTTTTGGTTGGTAAAATAACAGTGAGAAAATATAAGAAGTAATAAGGTTTCAACCACAAAGGTGGGGCGCTACGGATAAGGCAGTGCAACTCACCAGTGAATACATCCGAGAGTGGCAGAAAACTACAGAAATTACAGAAATTAGGAATTACAGAAAATACAGAACTAATGTAATACAAACCACAAAATACTGCTTCAGCAGAGTACCAATGGCAATAACAAAAAATGAAAAAATCAAATATAACATTAAAATTGCCCAACATCAATACAGAACGGGTCTTAAAATCGCACAGGAAACTACATTGTTCAAACTTATGTGACCAAATTCCCCTAACACGGTGAGTGGTACATCCAAATGTGGACGGGGAGCAAGGAGATAATGTATAAATGTCGAATCTAAAGTAACCATAACAATGTTTACCCCACAGGAACAGGTCTACAGACAAGGAGGGAGGTCTAAAAAGTCCAAAGTGTTTAGCAAACCAAAGCCATATTGTATAGTACATAATATGATGTCATGTCAACTTTGGATTGTCTTAACAAAGAGGGAAAGTAAGAGGACAAATAGAATGGTGGGTAATAACAGAATATCAAGGAGGAGTGTCCAATTCATAACTGTAACACATTTCCCACAGGAGCGGAGAATGTTTGGATGTAGGGACAATTTTCCAAATGTGCATGTGTGGTGTGCTGATCTTATTCCGGGATGAGGTCAAAGTATTAAACTAACAGTTTCACAGTACAGTGGCTCAAGAGACCCCCAGTTGCGAGGTAAGCGACATCTACAGCCCGTATCCGAAGGTTACTAATGTGAATTACAGGGCAAGGTGGAGGACACGTTCCAGATTATATCTAGGAAAGACGAGGATGGTTTGTCAGAAATCAAGAATAATGTTAATTTTTCAGTTCTAATAACTTTTTGATCGTTGGTGATTCTGTCTGTGTCAATCAAACCCGATGCCAATGAAATAACTCACTAACAGACTAATAAAAAACCCAATTAGAGTGTTTGTATAGATTGATTATACATGCTATGGCTCCTCTTAAGTGAAAACTACCCAATTCAGTGCAGAGGGCCAGGGAAACAACTATACACTGATTTTAACTTCATACATCCATATAGTAGTAGAACATTGGACTAAAACATTCTCTTGACAATAAGTAGGGGTTCAACCCAACTGAATGGGAATCAAAACCCATTAGTATTGATTACATATATTCAGTTTAATATCCAGGAGGGTGAAGAATTCACTAATTTAACAATAAACATCAGCCCAACAAATCTAGTTTTGGATTGTAGAGGGCACAAGCACTGCCTTTCCTCCACAAACAGGACTATATGAGGTGTTTACTAGACAGTAAGGGCATTAAGATCAAGGAGGGAGAGTGGAAAAAAAATACATGCAATAAAATGGAATAAATAGAGAGAGGATATACACTCATTTCGATAGACCAAATTGTCTCAGAATAGATATCTCGAAGGTCAGGCCACTGCAGGGAGCACCATATCTATGTTTACATTCCAAAACATGATTCCTGACTGGAGGAAAAGGGGACGAAATACACACATCCCAGATCTGTTTACAATAATTCAAATGGCAAATAAGGCGACACCAACACATAATTATTGGGCCAGAGCCTTAGAACTAGGGTTGAATACTGCACCAGAGGGAAAATGCTACGTTTTCAGAACAGAGAGACACACATACATGGGCACACAACAGGTCCCTAATCACCCTCGCAGGCCCCGCTAGTAGATCCGTAGTGTAGGGAGACACAAGGGGGTTAGAGAGTCAGGACAGGAGTTTCCTGGTACGTAATGTTAGAACATTACCAGCCCGGTAGCGTAGTACATCCACCAAGAAGAAACCACCCCCCCCAACCCCCCACCAACACTACACTTGCCCCAAGAAGAAAAGCCACCCCCCCCCCCCCCCCCCCCCGCCAACACTGCATTTGCCCCAAGAAGAAAAGCCCCCCACACACACACACACCCAACACTACACACAAGAACACACACACACACCCAACACTACACACAAGAACACAAACACACCCCCACATACACCCAAAGAAGACAAGGAAGCAACAGCAAGGTCGTAGAAAATAGACTGGGGTGGGACCACACACGCCACCACCATAACATCAAATAAGGCTAAGGGGATTAAATGTGATTAGGAAAAAAAAAAAAAAAAAACGAAAAGTGAGTAAGTAATCATTATTTATATTAAATAATGATGACTAGGGGGGGATGCAATTTGGATAGATATATTGTTTTATACACAATTTTGAATATGTTTTTTGGGAGGGTTAGACACCAGTTAATTTGGGGATTAAGACAAAATGTAGGCCTTCCAATTATGGTGGCGGGTTGGATCTGAACTCAGGCTACTGACTATTGACTATCCAGTGATCAACGCCGCCCCATCATGGTCCAGAGGACAAGGAACAGGAGCGCATCACAACTCACGGCTTTATGGATAAGCCTATACGATGTTGAGAAATTGTTCAATTCGGCCTTGATTATATATATTGGTCCGATGTCCAAAGACTAGGACAACCACCCCACTGGGGACACTTTTGCCCAAATTGAGGACAGGGATATATGGGACCCTTAAAATTTCCCATATTCAATTACGAATGTCTGACAGTGTCCAGAGGCGGGGCATGGCCGAATGGTATGGATAGGGCCTGGCATCCCACATCCATAGTCTCAGGTTTTCCCCACTAAAAGAACAAGAAAGTAAAAACAAAAAAAGTGGTTTTCCCTGTATCACATGCTCCGCTGAGGTCAACTGGCAGGCGGGAGTAAAAATGAATGATGATGTTCTATGTACACATAACTGTATAGCAGAATGTACACACTTAAATGTTACTGCTGATGTTAATCATTATATCAATGAACTGATTGGAATGATCTAGGAGTGCCTATGTAACCTAAATATATAGCACAGTGAGATGAGTGGTGCGAATAGACTACGCCCACAATGACTGTGGAGAAGAAGAAAAAAAGACATGTAATGACAATCATGATGTAATCAACGTTTAATTTAACTATTTTAATATACTGATTCCATTGTTGTTATTTTCCGGTAAATCCACGTTTAATTTAACTGTTTTAATATACTGATTCCATTGTCATTATTTTCCGGTAATCAACGTTTAGTTTACCTGTTTGATATACTAATTCCATTGTCGTTATTTTCTCGTAATCAACTTTGGTTAACTGTGCCATAGTGGCCTACTGATTCTACTATTGTTATTAATTATAATCAATGGTTAGCTAACTGAGAGAGTATTGATAGTATCGTTATTCCCCAGTGTAGTTCTTTATTAGCTCTTTATCATTAGTTCTTTATTATCATTATTTTTATTTTTATTTTTTGTTGACTAAAATACATACAAACCATTGTGAACTCAAGGTTTGGGAATGAGTCATTACTAATCAATGGATAGATTAAAAGTGAAAAGATGAAATTGTAGCTGCAATTTAGTAGGCCTATAGGGAGACTTACTACACCTGCAATCCATGTGTATGTAAGTCTAGATGATTTGTACAATCATTAGTCAGAATAATGTCAAATAGCATGAATCCCGGTGATTGGGAAAAAAAGAAAGTGTATTGTGAGGCTGTTCCCACCTGGAATGCCTGCTACTTGGTCTACTGGCATGGTCAACATTGTCATGGCCCAGTGGCAGACAGTCCAGTGTCTTCCCCAACCCTACGCTAATTAGCTTAGGCCTGAATCAACCAGCTTAACACCTCAAGGGGCGCCCTAACCTGGCACGACGGTCGCGGTCGGATTTTTTACCTGCTGATAGTGTAGTGGTCATTGCATGTGAATTTATGACCAAGGAGGGGTGATGGGATAAAAAATAGACCTTCACCATAAACACCCATACTTTTCAGAGTGTGCCATAGGCCGGCAGGCCGCTTCAAGGTCACAGCCCTCTGAATATTATGCCTGACAAAATAGATAACAGGCAGAGATCTCTCCAGCAACCGACACGCACGCTTGCTGTTCCTCCTGGGGCGCCCCGTGACACCTGATGTGGAACGAATCTCATTCGTGAAATAACAGGCCAGTATTATTCTGATTTTATGTGTTCAAATGTTGTTCCTATCTGTGAGTCAAGTAATAAACAATGCCAGAATTTGCTAAATTGGAAAGCTGCCTACAGTCTTATTGAGTACTGGTTTAACTGTATACTTCAGGTTCTGGTCTGGTACTGCTACTCTCTGGGTATACCCCACCGGTCTTTAGGTTGTTGAGCACCCAGACGGTCTGCAATGACCCATTAATATCAAACTTGTTTTATTGTTGCTGTAGCAGGCCAAACATGACACATGCATTCTGACGTCATTCAATAGTGTAGAGATGTGTATTTGAATTACTAGAATTGGGAGGTTTCAACATTTCTGTCAACCAAAAATTGCTTTATAGCAACAATAAACATGAAGCATCATATTTCATGAATGCACAATGACATGTATTTGTATTTAATATTTTTAATAGGCTAATATAGCAAATGTTGACTTCATAATAAGACTCAAAGAAAAGCCGCAAAGAATATACAGTATTTGCGGCTCCAATCAAATTTTATATTAGTGTTTTTGGTCCAAGTTGTCTCTTTTGACTTTAAAGTTTGCCAACCCCTGGCTTAGACAAACCTCTTCAACAATAGTTTTAATACAGTATATGATAAAAATCATTGTTCTAAGAAATGTAACAGACATTTTTCCAGTGCATATGGCAGGCCTTGTTGACGGATTTGGAAAAGATTTTGAAGGTTCCAGTACCAAAAATAAAAAAAACATTAACCAGTATATGAAGTCCATGATATCTACATTGGAATGAATGAGCGTCTACGTGGGAGAGAGGGTGTGGCTTAGCTAAAGGTGAACTAGGGGTTGAGCGTCTTGCTCAAGGACACTTTGCCACCACCTCTGGCGGAGCCCCAGATCAAACGGGACACCCAGTTGGGAACTAACCCCGCAGCTGGCCCTGCCCTTGAAATTAAAACTTTTTTGAGAACCGTTGCTTCTAATCTTTCCCCCCTGCAGTCCTTCCAGCTCCCCGCAGCAGTCCCAACACTCCTCTCCACCGTCTCCTGTATCTCCATCTACCCTACAGCAGCCACACTCCTCCTCCACTTTTTTAGTCTTATGCAGGCCTGGATGTAATATTTCCCTATTGGGGGGGCAGGTGAAAATGGTACTGGGGCGGCTTCATACACACCATTCACCCATACCATTTTCCATACCATTACCCACCCATACCATTTTCAGCAAGTATATTAGGCAAGTATGCATCAATAATAACATCAGTTGTTGTTGAAGTTGCAGCAGGCACGCAGCATGCATAAAGCTAAAGGTCTGACTCAGAGAGTTTTCTGTTTTCAATGATGAAATGCTGTTGGTTTAGTGGTGCCACAATTGCAGCAGTATGTTTCAAATGGTTTCAAATATAAGCACTTTAAATTGAAATTTTGGTTGTTTTGCATGCTGCCACCATGTTTGATGGGGCAGTCAAGGCATTTAGGGGGGCATTGGCCGCCCCCCATGCCCATGCCTATAGATCCGGCCCTGGTCTTATGGGGTTATACGATATATCTCTTACCTCCGGCTCCCCGCAGTCACACTCCTCTCCCTCCTCCACGTAGCCGTTGCCACACTTCTGCCCTCCGTACAGCACCTTGACCTCGGGCATGTTGAACAGGCACATGCCCACGCCTTTCTCGAAGCTGGCGCTCAGGTCCTTCTTACTGCAGCTGCTGAACACTGTGGGGAACGGATACCTGTGAGAGGGGGGGGGGAGAGAAGGAGAGAGTGAGAAGCTTTTATACCATTGGTTTTCAACCTTTTTGATAATACCACGGCCCAGGCGCGTTTTTGCCATTAGGCGGACTAGGCAGTTGCCTAGGGCGTCATGAGGGGAGGGGGGCGACATGCTTTAAAAGGATACCAGTCTAATAAGACAAATATGGATGAATACATTATACAGTACGTGTCCTCTATAACGATAACTGAATATTTGAAACACAAATATTTTCTATAATATGAGAATTTCCCTGGGCTCCAGGGAAAATCTTGCCTAGGCCTCCAAATTGCTTAGAAACGCCACTGCCAGGGCCCAGTATTTATTCAGCATTTGAGCCACGGACCACCATTTGATAACATTTCATCCGCACAGACCCCCAAAACTAAAGATTTTATTTCTTTTGCCTTTCCACAATCCCATGCAGACTGGATTTCGGAAGCAAAACTGGCAAACATACATACAGACCAAAATGACCCATTATTCTTCTACATCCTCTACTTGTGATTGGGCTAGTATTTTAACTCTTGAGAGCGTAAACAATGAAACCAAATGGACCCGCAAGGCTCAAAGAGTTACATCTGTCTAACCAACTTTCCATCATTTAGCTGGGGACCACCTGAAAACCTCTCAAGGACCACTGGTGGTCCCCGGACCACTGGTTGAAAACCACTGCTTTATACCAAGTCAGTCCTTTCTACATGGGCATAAAGTACATGTACATTTCTGTCAGCGGAGCTGGATGCGTTGCAACGCGACACAGCTGTGTTTACACGCTCCCTTATGCTCTTTTAATTGCACATATACATTTCTCAGCTGCTCTGACTGTGTTTTTAATTGACACGTTGCTTTGGCAATGTAAATTAACTAAGCCATACATTACATGAGAGGGTGCGCTTTAACGTGATTTCATTCACGCCTGCGTACAGCTTGCAAAGGTATGGCAGTAGTGAGTAGTGGGTGAAATGCCCTGGAGCGTAACATCGCAATTCTACAACAGTTACCCTGAAAACTAAGAGAATCTCTGAAAAAAATATGTTTCTTCAATGACAAATGTAGTCCCTACGACCTCAAATGTCCAGAGAAACCAGCTAGCCTATAGCCACCCAGTCTGCTGCTGCTGCGCTCTGAGAGAAAAACACAGCTGAAATCTTTGCATTGATTAAAGCGTGTGTGTGTGGCCTGCGTGTTGGCTTATGTAACTGCATGTGACCCGTTTCAACCAATCAAATTAGTTTCTCGAAAACGACCTGTTGCAGAATGTGCAGCATGTCTTCTCGCGCCAGCAAGAGTCGAACGTTTTTTAGCGAGAGAAATTGTGTTGCGCTCACAGGATAGAGGGACAGACAACCCTCCTTCCCATAAATAGAAAGAAAAACAAGGGAAAAGGACAAGAAGAGCAAAGCCACGTGACGCCGGCCCTCCTCGGTCTGATGTAATCAGCGCCATAATTGCCGTTAATCACAAAATCAATTAACCACTGGAGCGCGGCAGCCTCGCCAAATGAGCTCCATCAGCGTGTGAAGAGCACGGCGCCTTGGTGACATTTTTTCTCCCCATGGAGAGAGAGAGAGAGCGAGAGTAAGTATATTTGCTCAGATACAATACTTTTATTGTATTTTTTATACTTCACTACACTACATCTCAACATATATGGTACTGTCTAGAAGTACGGCACTCTAGAAGTATAGTGGTGTGCTGTTATTTTTGCATATTTTTCATGTGTTTGTGAGGTGAGAGTACTTCATTAGATCCTCCCCTAACTCCTCCCCTTTTATCATACAACTACAGCTGTGGGTGTGACTTCAGTTCAGGTGGATCACCACCCATCACGACCCACCACCAGGAAAAGCAACCTTTTCACTATACCTCCTACAGTAAGAAACATACAAGCTAATGTATAGACCCTCACGCTGCAAGTTAATGTTCAGAAGGGTACTTGGACGTCTTTTGTATTAATCATGGCGCCAACTCTTTGTTTACCTTGTAGCGTTCTTTGTGGTCGCTCATCACCCTACTGGTCTACTAATTGCTAGTAGCAGGATGCATCATAATAACATGCAGGGTCAGAGGGTACAAGGGTACAACAAACGGCTGGCACTCCAGAGGAGTATTAGCGGCAAAACAATTCCTCTCCTTTTCATTTGACAGTCAACAGTCTGTCTCAACTTAGAGACTATAAGTTTGTAGGTCTGCTATTAGGTCAGACATTTTTTACTTCACTCAAGTATATTGATGCTGATACTTTTGTAGATAGAGAGAGAGAAAGGGAGAGAGAGATCTTGATAAGGAATATTTTACGAGGCAGGGGACTGTAAAACACTCCAACCAAACGATCTCTTCCTCTGCAAGGGTTGCAACACCCGTAAATATGTGAGACCGGGGGAGGAGGGGGGAGAACAGCCGATGGTGTGTTTCTAATATTGTTTTTGGACGGGCGCGGAGCGGGGTGGTCCGCCGCTCCACTACGCCGGGGAACCAGTACGCGTTCAGTTCACACAGCATAGCCCCCGGGTCCCGTCTGCCAGGCTGCCTTTGTTGCAGAGACCTCATGCCGCTTTATTGAGCTTCACCGTGATAATGTAGTGTGAAAAATGACTGTGTACGAGCGTGTGTTTGTGTGTGTACGAACGCAGCGCCATGTTTATGCATAGATGTGCCAGTGTCCTCTTGGCTGCGGATAGAAAGGAGCTAGCTGTGCATCCGTTTACAACAAAGTCCTCCCACGCAAGGTTAGGTTTTCTGAGGCAGAAATGTGTGGACGGACGTAGACAAATGCACGCCTGCGGCTATTTGTGTGCAGCCTGTTTGTGTACTTGTATAATTTAAGATTGATGGGTTTGATGTCCCAACAAGTAAGGTAGAATTTGAGAAATACTGAGGAGCATTTTTACTGGTAATCCTGGCTAGTTCTTTTGTAGTTTTTAGACACAAGCTATGCCAGATTTGTTCATAGTTGTCTCACAAACTGAAAATATGTCAATCTGCAAACCTACAAAGCCTGTTGGGAGCTTGTAGATCAGCTATTTCAGGCCTTATAGTGTTAAAAAAAAAAAGCAAAACGCATGGCAAAAGGGGCATTAATAAAATCGCCATAGTTACTTCAACAGAGGCGTGGCAAAGCTGTTTGGCCGCTCAAAACAACCAAACAGCTTTGCTTACTGACTCGTAAGAATTCGTAGGATGTAATCAAGTTATATTACTTGTTACAGAGAAAAGTAACAATATTATTATTAGTTACTAATTACACCCATCTCTGAAGGTTAGTTTATTCGTTTTTAGACACGTTATGCCACCCGAAAATATGACAATCTGCAAACTCATTGGGAGCGTGTAGATCCGCCATATACAGGCATCATATGGTGTTATGAAAATGCAAAACGAATGGCAAAAAGGGCATTCATAAAACCACCCTCAAATATGGACTTCCTCTCCCACAATAGCAACACAAAGGCGCACAGTACGTGTGTGCAGTATATGAGACGCTGGTGGGGGTGCAAATCAGGATTGGGTATGAAGCAGCACGTCTCAATCGCACCCTCCGCAGGGTCCCGATCCCAACCTTCACCCTCCTCGACCCACCTCCCAAACACAAACAGACCTGGACCCCTGGGGTGTTGGGGTGCTCAGTTGCCCTCGCCGTTCTCCTTGTGTGACTTTCCTCGTCATTTCCCACCCACGATCCCCCACCTCGTGCACCACACACACACGGCCCATCCGACCGAGGACGATGAACAATCCGACCGCGACCCTGGACAACAACAATAACAACAGCTGGTGCGCGGCAAGATCCAGCAGGAGTGTCAACTTGAACTCGGTACAAATGGACCCGAGCGCTGGGTCAAATCTTTACTGTGATTTCGCTGTGTGGGACATCAGGGTTACGAGCTTCGGGGCCAACTTCCAGAGCCAACTGGCTCGGCTCGCGATGTCTCCCTCGGTGCATATATTATACACAGTACACACACACACACACACACACACACACACACACACACACACACACACACACACACACACACACACACACACACACACACACACACACACACACACACACACACACACACACACACACACACACACACAATGCAACACACACACACACACACGCATGTATGCACATGCATGCAGCGTCGGGGGCCAAAGCCCATAGTATTTGTACGTGTCGCTGACACTGAGCGCCCGTCGCTTCAAAGCCAAAGTTACAATTTCAGAGAAAAAGAACAACAAATAGGCAAATCAAGCCAGCTGTCCGTAGATCCCCTCCCCATACAACAACCCCCCTCACCCCCTCCTTTCTATCGTGATGTCCTCCGCACACATGGTACTGTTTTTCCGAAATAGCACCGAGGAGGATTGCATAAAAACAGATGTTGGAGGAGGCCTGTCAGCCCGAATGCCGGCTGCGTGTTTAGAGAGCGCGCCGTAATGAGAGCCGACGTATTCGGGGACGGAGAGCTACGCCAGTCCATGTTAATATCGAGGAATCTGTTTCGCTCGGCGTGAAGCGGCATATAGAACCCTCGGTTTGGTAGACTCAGCATGTCGGGACAGTGTGTCAAATTTAATCGTTTTAATCGATTGTTAAAGAAATGCGCCGATTGATCGTCTAATCTGTTTCAGGTTCTTTTTTTAATAGCAGATCTACAAGCTCTCTTAACACGGCAGCCAAAAAGTGGTCAAATGGGTGGATTTTATGCAGTTTACTTCAAGTACCTTTAAATCAACTGCGTTCCAGCCTTGATCAATAGGAAGTAATTAAACAGCTTTGTTTATATTCCTATATTTACAGTACTGTATATAGTACAGTACTGTATATAGTATAGTATGTAACACAAAGAAAAGGAGCATTCAGTGATTTGGGTGATTTGGAAAACCCTCTCGTCCATCCCCGTAACAACATGTTCACATGCACACACTACAATGGGGGGGGGGGGGGGGGTTCAACAGGCCAACAGCACATACACCAAGGCCCACCCCCATTCGATCCTGATTGGATGAAGACCCCGCTCATCCTGACTGGTCGAAAAGGCTTTTATCCGAAACCCCAAACTGACACTAGTTTTCTCCTAGTCTAGTCTTCTCCTCACATGGACCACCAGTTGGCCCCCGGCCCATAGGTTGAGAACCATTGCAATAAATGGTAAATGATTTATTTACCGCCTTTATCCAAGGCGCTTTACATAGTGAAATACATTACGACCAGCACACCAGGAGCAATTTGGGGTACAGTGTCTTGCCCAAGGACACTTCCACATGTAGACAGGAGAAGCAGGGGTCCAAACCACCAAGGTGGGGCATGAGGATGGAGGCAAATGAAGAGTGGGGGGCACTTTTTTCATTGTTACTTCTTCCATTTCTTGCCTCTACATTACACTCTCAGGTGAAATATGAATGATGAAGCCTTCAACTTCACGCCAGCACCCCCAAAATACCCAAACACAGGCTCTTTTATCTGCCACAGCGAGTCACGGCGTAACGGCAGGTGGTAGGAAAACACTGTGTTCTCCTGCTCCTTCAGAAGGAAAGGAGCCGATTCCGTACCAAAACATGCCCGTATGTATGTATGTGGGTCGGCTGCAGCGCCTCAGACAGACGTTACTTCAGAACGTTGAACGTCTGACGTTTGCCTCTGATCAGTCTGACTAGCGGCGGCGCGGTGCGGCGCTCGGTGACAACGACAGTACGCCTGGCAGTGACATTTTTCTGTTGCATGTGTATACTACCGTCTACTAGCCAGGGGCGGATCTAGGCATGGGCATGGGGGGCAATGCCCCCCTAAATACCCAGTCCCCCCCCCCCAAACACGATGCCATGCAAAACAACCCAAGATATTTCAAATTAAAGTGCTTATATTTAAAATAAAAAACTTATTATAAACATCATTGAAAACAGAAAGCTCTCTGAGTCAGACCTTTAGCTTTATGCATGTTGCTTCTCTGTTGCAACTTCAACAACAACTGATGTTATTATTGATGCTTAATTGCCTAATAAAAGACCTGTAACTGAAAATGGTATGGGGGCGGCTTCACCGCCCCCATACCATTTTCTCTTGCCCCTCCAACATGTTCTCTTGCCCCCCCCCCCCCCCCAAATGGGACATGTTACATCCGCCCCTGCTACTATAAAGAGTGATCTCATTCTCTGGTGTGACGGCATGTGTGTGACTGTGTGTGTGTGTGTGTGTGTGTGTGTGTGTGTGTGTGTGTGTGTGTGTGTGTGTGTGTGTGTGTGTGCGTGTGTGTCGCTTGGCGGTTCGTACGAGGTGAACCCAAGTGTGACAGTGGAAGGAAATGAGTGAGGATAGCTGTAAGGGGGGCCAGGGGGGCTTCAACCCTCTCCCCACGTCAGCGGGCACCAGTGTTGCCAACTTGGCGCATTTGACACTATATTTATGTTTTTTCCAGACCCCCCCTAGAACCAGAATTTGTGGAAAAACTCCTGGTGGAAAATCTAGTGCTTTTTTTGCTGGTAAGTTGGGGAGAAATTGGTTGACAGGCGCCAGAGATAGTCCTCCTTCCTTCCTAGAAAGGACCATTGGTAACCAAATCCTTATAGATCTGTAACTCTTGAGAGCGTAAAATGAAACCAAATGGACCCGCGGTTTCATTTTACGCTCTCAAGAGTTAAATAATATGTAAACATCTGAATTACCTAATCTACATATTCAGAAAATGTTGCCAGTTATTTCTCCTAAATTAGTCTGAGAGACTAAACTCAACATCAAATGGTGGTCTGTGGCTAACATGCAGAATAAATAGTGGACCCTGGTATGAAAATGGTTGAAAACCACTGGTCTAGCGCAGTGGTTTTCAACCAGTGGTCCGGGGACCACCAGTGGTCCTTGAGAGGATTCCAGGTGGTCCCCAGCCAGATGTAACTCTTGAGAACGTAAAAATGAAACCAAATGGACCCTTGCGGGTCATCGTGTGAATTAGTTCAAGTCTACACGACTAGAAGATTAATGGTCAAGGACAGAAGCAAAATACAGTAAATCTTTAGTATCTTTGGGGTCTGTGTGGCATCAAATGGTGGTCCCTGGGTCAAATGCTGAATAAATGGTGGGCCCTGGGATCAAAAAGGTTGAAAACCCCTGCTCTAGCGCATTCTGGAAGTGCCACTAGTGCATTTTGGATTTTGGCAGTTGGCAACACTGGGGGGCACCTTCAGGGCGAGGGGGAGGGGAGGGATGGTGGTGGTGGGGGAGGTTTGGTTTATTATAATTCCACTACGATGAACACCTGTCAGGGCCGTGCTTTTCGACAGGCGCTCCATTTCCTTAGAGACCAACTGTTGTTGATTTCCTCCCTCAATAAACCAGCGGTGCGAGGAGGAGAAGTAACTACTGCAATGTACTGGAGACATACTCTGTTCCAAGAAGAAAAGACCTATGCTGGAAAACTAACCTTGAGTAAAACTGGAAATGTATTGGCGTCGAAATGTGTAAAAAAAAAAGTATCCAAAAGGAAAAGACTTGTTGAATGGTCCATTAAAGGACGGTTATTCCTAATTATTTTTTAGGTTTCCTGAGCTCCCCAGAGTTTGGAAGCATTCATTTTTTGTCAAGCAACGTCCTGCGGCCTCCTGTGTTATGTGCAAATTCAAAACAGGTGGTACGCATGGGATGCAGAGGGATATCTAACGAGTGCTCCCAAACTGCAACACTTAAAATAATCGTCTGCAAGGACAGAAAGTATCTCACACCATGCATGTCTATAGTGGATTTTTATAAAACAAAAACTTTTTTTCAGGGCCGGGAGCGTGTTAATTGATAATAATTAATTACAGAAAATATAACACGTTAAAAAATAATGTATTTATTCGCACCTTTTCTTTATCCACCATTGAAGCGGAACGTTTGTCACTGATGGCCGTTTCATCAGTGGGCTGTAATGGGAAGTTGCCCCTTGTTAGCACCTTGCCATTGACTTACATGGTAATTGCTGTGTGAATAAGGTCCATATCACCCAAAACAATACTTTTAACATTCAGTAGATCTGCAGGGGTCCAACAAGTGCTCTGATTTTCCCACTGTTTGGGATGTCATAGCCTGCAAATCCCATCCCAGCAGATGTCACTGATTCTGCTGTTATGCTTGTTTTTAGTGCAGCCGAAAAGGCTTCCCAGAAGAAAAAAAAAAACTCCAGGCCACAGAAGGTTCAATGTTCAAGTCAAAACTTAAAATAAAAATCAATGAACATGAGTGTCACGAAACCTTTAAAAAAACAAAACGACATACTAAAATGTTGAAAATGGGTGGGATGCCCTTCAAGTACAGTGCATACAGTGTACTCTATTGTCCACTCCTTCTGTAAAGCTCATTCCATCATCTCAACAGCACCTCCATCAGCACCACTATGCACCCCGAGGCCCGCCCCACTCTGCTCTGTTATAGCCATCTGAATTCCATGAACTCAGCCCCTTCTTGGGTTACCAGATGATGAGAGCGATGTGAGCCTACAACCCTTCCCCATTACATCGCTCTCGTCCTATTTACACCGGGATACATGTGCGGCGGAGTCCGAGGAGCCAGCTGTTCTTTATGAGAGAGGAGAGAGGCAGAAACGCAGAAATAATTGGTTGTGTCCGCGCTCCAACGGTCTACGCGGAACGATGGAGAGAGAGACAGAGAGAGCAGGGGCGGATGGAACTTTTCCCAATTGGGGGGCAGGTGAAAATGGTATGGAGGCGGCTCATCGCCCGTGGTGCAAAGCGACACGGGCGATGAGCCGCCCCCATATCATTTTCAGGCCGCCCCCATACCACTTTCGGTTACACTTTTATTATAGGCAAGTAAAGCATCAATAATAACATCAGTTGTTGTTGAAGTTGCAACAGACAAGCAGCATGCATAAAGCTAAAGGTCTGAGAGTTTTCTGTTTTCAATGATGCAATTCTGTTGGTTTAGTGGTGCCACAACTGTAGTTAATCAGTAGCAGTAGTAGTGGTTCAAATCATTTTAAAGATAAGCACTTTAATTTGAAATATATTTTAAATTTAGGTTGTTTGCATGCCATCATGTTTGGTGGGGCAGTCTAGGCATTTAGGGGGGCACTGCCCCCCCCCCCCCCCCCATGCCTATGCCTAGATCTGCCCCTGAGAGAGAGAGAGAGAGAGAGAGAGAGAGAAAGAGAGAGGAAGTAACGGCGGTGGAACAGACAGGGGTGTACACCATGACGCTGGCATCCAGCGGATGCCATTCAACAGCTGGCTGCCCCGGAGCGATGCCAGGGCACGTACAGGGTTCTATTCTGTGTGTGTGTGTGTGTGTGTGTGTGTGTGTGTGTGTGTGTGTGTGTGCGTGTGCGTGTGCGCGCGTGTGTGTGCATGCGTGCGTGCGTGTGTGGCTGGGTGCATCTGTGGGCTCTCACGGTGGACGGCTCATTCCAGACAGTCGCAATTCCTGTGGAAGTCTAGATCTGTAACCAAACCAAACTATTTCAGCTCGACACAGTGCTAATGTTTCCGCACAGGGGACCCAAAGTCAGCTATTTTTTCGCTATTCGCTGAACGTTAAAGGGATACTTCACTTTCAAACGTCATGTTTGGGGCCATTGTAACCAACATGTTCTCACCCCCACTGCACACCAGGGAGTTGATTCAGGCAACTTAAAAAAATCCTAACTTCTAACTATAAATATATTTTTATGTTATCAGCACCCCTCCCCCCTTCCTTTAGGAACCTATTGTAACTTCAAACTAGTAGCAACCAAAAATGTCCATTTTTGGTTGCTCCAAGGTGGAACAATTGTGTTTGTGAGTCGTTGTAGTTTCTGTCTGGACATATTTAGGGTGCGCACGTCCCATTGTCTGAGAGGTCGGTAACTCTGGTCCTCAGCAAGCCCCCAGTGAAGCTCTCCAGAGCTGAAGCAGACAGCGACTAATGGCGGAATGTAGAAGAGGAGCACGTACAATGGAAGTGAAAGGACTTTCAGAAGAGTAATGTTACAGTATATTGGTTCCAAAAAATGAACCAGTATTTGTGTAATGTCCATTATACTCATGCGAACATTGGAATGCATGAGCCACTGGGGAGAGGGGAGTACTTAGGCCTATAATGTAAGGTCATCTCAATGGGCACCCGACAAAATCCGAATGGACCACTGTTGGATTCGAACCCACAAACTGTGGTGGTGGTGCACATGCAAGGGCTTTATACCACTGCTCCACCCGAGCACTAATATTTTATATTCCCTTCCTCAAGCTATACAGAAAGCAGACAAAAGAACAAAGGTGATGTACACAATGGGGACTCTGTTCGCAGGCACACATGCCCAGAAGGCTGTGGTGACATGGTGTGTATTGGAGAGGTCAGCCATCCAATAGTAATAACTGGGTGGTCCACCACTGCCGGTCAACCTGGCCGCTGGCGTCACCTATTTTCAGAATGTCGTTATTAAGCAAAAAAAGTTTTCCCAGATTTTCACATAACGCAGTTGTAGTTCTGCTGTTTTGTTTCATTTAAATGCAGATTTATGGTCTCATGGTTTTCTGAAACACTGGTCTGTACATGGCCACGTCTAGAGGAAAGTACCCCCTTGTTGTGTCCGCTGACCTCTGGGCCTGGTTCTCATCCTGGCCATGCAGGGCCGTGCCAGCGGGGACCAGTGACACGGCTCCCTGCCGACCGCGTGGGTTCTGAAGCAGCCCTTTGTTTTCTGGCCGTGGCTGTTCTCCATGTTGTTCCGTTTGCATGATTGCACTTCCACGCTTCCAGCTCTGTTTCCAGTTCCGTTCTCCCTCTGTCCAAACTCTCAACATTTTTATTTATTTAATATAGTTGGTGGGCAGCAGCAGCAGCACCGGCGGCCAGTCGCCATGCCTGCAGCTGCCATTCAGGCTATATAGGACTTTGATGGAACTTTGTAGGAGGTCCTGGAGATAAAGATTCAGTTCCAACTCAATTTTAGTGGTGGTCTGACCTTCTCTCCCCAGTCTCAGTCTTCTCCAACACACTGACCAGATGGCAGCACAGATAAGGACAAGCAGTGTGAGGCACTGACACGCACACTGTCTCAGACAGACTGCTACTGTGACAGCCCTATGGAACAGTACGTAAGACACAGGATATTTCAGTTTGACACAACGTTTGGGTTTATTTCTACTCCAGCTTTTGCAAACATGTACCCCCTGAGGGTTTTTACCAGCTGCTTGAAAAGTGGCTGTTACCAGCACTTTGAGGAGGGGCTTACTGAAAGGTCTATTGGCCTGTGTTTGGGAGAGGGAGGCTAGACAAAGAGGGTGATACTACATTGGGTAGACAAAAGTAATAATTGGCTAGCCTAAATGTAAAGTACAATGACTAAATCATAAATGTACGCAGCGGATATGTTTTATGCAATTGTGAATGGTGTTCTCATTGATACAGTGTGACTAACTGGAATTACTGGCCCAGGTACTTTTTTGGGCTAAAAAGACTGAGCTGAAGTACAAACACAGTGAGAAGTGTCCATAGAGACACTTGGCATTGAGTTGTTATACCACGCTTTTCTCCTTGGACGTGAGAAAATGGCTACGAAAGAGGCTATACAGAACTTCAAGTAGTTCTGGCCAAGCAATGATTTAAAATGAAAAACAAACGAATGAACTACCAAGGCAGTTTAGTGTTGATGGGAAATGACATGCACTCACTTCCCACAACCTCCGTTTGAACCACTTCTATAGGCTCTTTTTTTTTAGCTGAATGCGAACGAAAATAAAAACGCCTCGGGTATACTGAGGCTAAGGCTAGGTCAACCCGCTGGAGTAATAAACTAAAGTGTAGTTTCATAAGAGTCTCTACTGACATAACTGATTACATTCCAGGTATTAGTCAGGCCACATGAATTTCCAAGGCAAATGGAGATCGCGCTATAGCTATTTAAAGAGTGAATTGCGAATTCAACAAAATGAAAGACACAATGAAAATGTTTTCGCATTGTGGATACGTTCATTATATATCTTTCATGTCGTAACTGCCGTGTAAAGAGCAACATTACACTCGAGGGTGTGCTCCAGGAGATGCTCTGAGGGAACTTGGCGCGAGCGAGCCTCGGGCCTCGTCCCCGACGCGCTCCGCCGTCCTGCCAATAATGACGCTACAACGCGCACCCTCGGGTGCGATATTGCTTAATTTACGTATTATTGCGGGGGCTGTTGGAAACTACAGCACCTTGTCAACCCCCGAAGATATATTTTAATTCGTTGTGTCGTTTTTGTGAGATTTAAATGTTTTGTTTTCCGCACGTTTTTATTTTTATTTTAGTGCAGCTGTGGAGAGATGAGCGAGAAAAGCTAAGAGAGTGAGATGAACTGCAGCGCAGCCAGGCTCTTCATGCATGCAGTGGTGAAGAAAGTACTTCTTTTTATTTTAAAGGAGCCTGAAACTAGGGTTTTTAGACCCCAGGGGCTCACATGGGACAGGGAGGAACTCCTTATATGGTCAGCACACTCTAGGGAGGATTAGCAAAAAATAATAATAATTTAGTAAACTTAACACTTAGCTTAGCTTTAAAATATACATTGTACTGTACAATTACTAGCCCTACTCAAAATAACACCTGATCCGTTGCATTTGAAGAGTTTCTCTGGGCGTCATTGCCGACATTGCAACTGTACCAAAAGCTTGAATTATGCAATTTCAAAACTCAAAGTTTTATTTTCATAAACATCCACTGCAGACACGTTATGAGATACTTTCTGTCCTTGCAGGTGATTAATTTGTTTAGCAGGTTGGGAGTGTTTGTCAGATATCACTCAACCACCTGAATGTGCACATAATGTACTGTAGGAAGCAGCACAACATTGCATTACTGAAAACGAGTGTTTCCGAGCTCTGATGGCAAGATGTCCGCGGTTGGACCATCGTCGAACAGTAATCTGTTCATGCGCTCTTCACATTTTGTGAATAAAAGCCTAGCCTTAACTTCATCATCAGCAACTGCCATCATAACCTTCGATACCAGGCTTTCATTTCCAACTGCACCGAGCAAAAAGTAGTTATAGTTTTGTTCAATGAGTTTTGGCCATATTGTCCATACATGTAGGTGGTTGTGCGTGTGGTTCCTCGATTTTTAGAGTAGTGCATTGGAAAATGACTGACGAAAAAAATCCAATCTAGGACCAACGCTATTTTGCCTTGCGGCAGTTGCAGTCCTTGGACTTTTGGTATTTTGCCGAGTGGCCCCTGAGCCATCTAAAGTTGTATCTCTGCTGCTAAAAGGCTTGCAGAGAATACTAAATCATGTTTCTGACTAGAACATTTTCACCGCCTGCCACTCAAAGTGACTACATGGCCAAACAGAGCGCGTCCTTGCACACAGTGCACTGGCCAATCGGAGCACGTCCCTTTGGCACAAGCGCCGTAGAATTTGGAAGGACACGTCAGCGAACAACAGGGGGTGGACTGCGGGGGTCGCGGTCAGGGCCCTATAGTAGTCATCCCCCCACCACAAACACTCGCCCATTCATATATTTTTACCCCCTGCGTCATAAAACTGCCATGTTGGCTCACTGATCAGTAAAGTGGATGAGAACACAGCTAGCGTTGGCCCAGCCGCCCGGCCGAACGGCGGTGGCGGATACATGACCCCGCGTGCCCTGCAGGAAGAGCAGGCTCTAAAGTCCTTCTCTGCCTGCCTTGTTTAATTGAGTCCGTGGGGAAATCAGTGGGAAAGAGCCGCCCGCTCGGTGTCTGACTGCAGGCCAGACTGGCAGGCACCAAAATGGCACTAACAACAGATCATATCACTTAATGTGATCACCCCCCCCGGCCGGGCCGTGGCTATAGCGACAACCGGAGGAGCTGTGGACCTGTAGTTTACGACCTGTATGCGTTTTCACTTCCTACGCCACTGGTGTATAGGTAAATGGTCTGTTTATATTGCGCCTTACATAGTGCATTACATTCATACACAAATGTATATGCTGATTGCGGGGGAAAGCCATGCAAGGCATCAACCAGCACATCAGAAACAATTGTAGTGCCCGAGGGCATTTCGACATGTAGACGAGAGGAAGCTGGATTCGACCCACGACACACGGATTGTTGGATGGCCTGTTCTACCTCCTGAGCCAGTCGCCCACTTATAAAGGAATTAATAAGTGTTGTACAAAAGGCTCAAGTGGTAGGTCAAAGCGACCTCGCTGTGATTCACTCAGCAATCAAGGCTCATTTAGTTGCTCGGAATGACCAATATTGTCCCTCTTCAGTGAGCACCAGGTGTCTTTAATTGATTGGCAGTTAAGCACAGCAGTCTATTCTGTGTGAGCCTCTGTTCAGTTTGGCTTCCCAGAGAGTGAGTGTGAATCTGTGACCACAAGTGAGAAGAGATGTTTTGCTACAGTAAACCTGTGTTACAATATACATTGTAGATGACGAATGTGCTACTCTTTATGTTTAATTCCAAATGCTGAATATTGTACTAAAGCCAATCTTTGTTTGATGTTATTCCTCATGTACAACGCAGAATCACACACTCTGAGAACCCAGTAATTGTGCGTGTGCATATGTGGAAGTAAACACATTTCTGATTCCTGTGTGTGCACTCTATATTCTTGGCTAGAAAGCCTGAATCAATCCTTCACTAATAGTATTAATATGGATCAATATGTATTTTTGATCCATTTTTTTAAGAAGTACAACTAGGGTTAAAGTGACTAGACCGATTGTGATAATATATTAAAATGTTCTGCTGGGGGACCCCCCTGGAAGCCCTTCAAAGGCTTCTGGGGGGGAGGGGGAGGTGGTCCTCCCCGCCGGACTCCCACTCACTAACATGGTAGAGTATTTGGAGGCTGTGTCTCCGGTTCGTGGTTTTTGTACTTGTCTGCTTTCATTCAGATTTGTTTCGGGGTATTGGATTCCGCCTCGAGAGCGAGCGCCGAGTAATAATAAAAATGCGATGATAACACATGTGTCGAATAAAATAATAAAAAAAGAGTCCAATCTTGTGATCGCGGGTGGCTTGTGCAACTTTTCTCATTTCCCTCTCCTTGAAGACCTCGCGTGGAAAGTCTTTCTGGCGGGACTCTCTTCGTCCTTCCTTCCTTTTTGGAAAAGTGTTTTGGCAGATTGTGACGTGCTCTATACAGCAATGGGCTTTAATGGTCCCGATCAGCGCTCTATGGCTGAGAGGCTGTGACAGATACTGGCCATGGCCGGTGCCTCGTCCCCCCCTGTGTGCTCTGTGTGATCGGAACCACATGGACGCAGATCTTCTGACTATAGGAGAGAGGCTCTCTGGCCGTGACCCGCAGGTGCAGGCCTGAAAAAAAACGTGTGTGTTATAGAGAAGGAGTGCAGCAGGGAGCCATGTTTCATTCATTCATTCATGGGATATTCAGATGGCTGGGCGGCCGGCACGCTTCGCTGAGAGTCACGTACTGTAAGAGCTCCTTGGCCTGAGAATCCTCTCCAACGCAAAGCAGTGAAAACGGTGCAGTCAGCAGCACTGAGTCGCGTACAGGTTATGACAACGTACAGGCGACTATCTTTAACAGTAGTTTTACTGGACTTTGTTAATACCAGGGCCCACTATTTATTCAGCATTTGAGCCACAGACCACCATTTGACGACATATTCATCCCACAGACCCAAAACTATCTCTTTCTCTCTCTATTTCTTTTGGTTTTGTCCACAATTCCAGGCTGGATTTTTGCGAACAAAACAGGCAAACATACAATAAAACAAAATGACCATTAACATTCTACATTCTTTAAGTGTAGACTTCTTCTCCTCTAAGTGGTGCTAATTTAGATGCATATTTTAACTCTTGAGCGTAAAAATGAAACCAAATGGACTCTTGGAGTCCACTTGGACCCAGACCACTGGTTGAAAACCACTGATCTATAAGACACAAGATGTGACCGGGATAGGTAGAGTTAACCAGTTCATCCCTTCACCTCTTCATCCCGATTTGATGGGTGTAACGAATTTGGCCGATCTGTCTGCGCTCACATCCTATTGCATTGTGATCCTTAATGAGCTTTCAAAGACGAGCTAGCTTTCATTTCTAGCTTTCAATCACAGTAATTGTGAGCGAAGGTCGCATCTGACCTTAGCCTGACGGTCAGTCTAAATTATCATTTCGTTCACCTCATTATTCAGACTCAAAGCACTCACTCCCCGCGACAGCAGTTTATGGTGTTGTCAAAGTGGCAGTTCTTCTGCAATCGGTTCATACCAACCAATCAGTATAATGGGATAACATATGCTGTTGTTGTCAATCATGTGGCCAAGGCTAACCCAGTGGCAAACCAAACAAACAGGAGCGGATGATGTTTAGAAAACCTGACGCTTCATTTAAAGAAAAATAGATATGGCACCTAGCCATATACTAGGCTCTGACGCCTGACAGGGAGTTCGATTCGCCGGACCTTTGTAGCGTGGCACACCTCTAGGCTTACTCTCTCTACCTATTACCTATATTTCTTTTTACCATGCGTAAGTGTAATCAATAAAAGCAGCAGAAAGCTTGAAATTGGTTTAAATTGGTTTAAAAAAAAACAGAAAAGGCTGAAGAGGAGGTTGCACTATACTGTATTATGCCAGTCTGCACTGTAGCTGTGTGTGTGTGTGTGTGTGTGTGTGTGTGTGTGTGTGTGTGTGTGTGTGTGTGTGTGTGTGTGTGTGTGTGTGTGTGTGCGTGCGTGCGTGCGTGCGTGTGTGTGGTTCCTGGGCGGGTTGGAGGAGTTGTGTATGTGTGTTCCTGTGTGTTTGGAGGAGATATAATCTGTAAGGATGAGAGGCTCAGGTCTGTTCTCATTTAGAGGTAATAGCTGGATGGAGGGCTGGAGCTGATGGTTGGGGCCGATGGGAGGCAGGAAGCAGCTCTCTGCTTCGCTAGCTGTGTGGCTGCATGGAGGAAAACCTTGTAAGTCCAACATATGCAAGCTTTTCAGAAGTTTTTAGGTGTCTAAGCTTAGCCTAGACCAGGGGTGGGCAATAATTTTTCCCAAGGGGCCAAATTTTATTTATTTTATTTTGCTTTTGTCCACAATTCCAGGCTGGATTTTGGACATTCTCTAGTTGCGTAGACTTTGTGCTAATTCACATGATGAATATTTTAACTCTTGAGAGCGTAAAAATGAAACCAAATGGACCTGCAAGGGTCCATTTGGTTTCATTTTTACGCTCTCAAAGAGTTACATCTGCTTTCCATACTTTCCATATTTAACTGGAACTCTCTCAAGGACCACTGGTGGTCCTTGAGAGAGTAAAAATAAACTAGCCCAGGACAATTGGAAAACGGAAGGTTTCTAGTTAGATTCCCGCCGATCTCCCCAAGCGCCCTTTGAGCAAGACGCTGAACCACTAAACACTCCTGATTGAGCAATGGTTTGTGCCTTGCATGGTTTCCTCCACTACTGGTGTGTAAACATGTGCGTGAAAGGTTCAATGTCATGCACAATCTCCATAAAGCGGCTTGGATAAAGTGTTAGTATGACAGAACTATAGGGAGTTCAGTGGTTCCCAAAGTGGGCTCCAGGAGAGGGATGCACCAGGGGTCCTTGAGGGAATCCCAGGGGGTCCCCAGCGACAAAAATAGACATTTTGGAACCCCAATGTACCACTGTGGGCTGTACAAATCAACCAACTGGACCCATTTGTACACTCTCTCACGGAGTTAAGTGAACTTTGATGTGACAGTCGACAAAAAGGTGAACTGGGAGTCACAGAGACAGAAGATAGCCTCTGGTGTTTCTCAAACTAGGCACGCCTTTGAAATTAAAAAGGTTAAACCAGTGGTTTTCAACCTTTTTCATACCAGGGCCCACTATTTATTCAGAATTTGAGCCACGGACCACCATTTGATGTCATTTTAGCCCCACAGACCCAAGACTAAAGATTTATTTTGCCTTTTTCCCCACAATTCCAGACCAAAAATGCCATTTCTTCTACATCCTCTAGTTGTGCAGACTTGGTATAATTCAGATGGGGAATGTTTTAACTCTTGAGAGCGTAAACATGAAACCAAATGGACCCGCAAGGGTCCATTTGGTTTCATGTTTACCATTATTTAGCCTGGGGACCACATGGAGTCCTCTCATGGACCACTGGTGGTCCCCGGACCACCTAATGAAAATCCTTGCGTTTAAACCACTGCTATATATCCGTAAAGCATCTTGCCTTATGAGGTGGTCCCTGGCATATCTTGTTGAAACTGATGTTGGCGATTTGGGGCGGTAGGGAGGGAACCAGTGATTTACAAAACAAAACCCGAGCAGCTGAACAGATGGATGGAGATACATGGTTTCCCTCCGGCGTGCAGTAACACTATATGCAGATGTGCAGCTGCCTGGCCTGGCATTCGCTGTTTGTTGGCTTTCCTTTCCTTTATTATTTTTTTACCCTCCTCCCGGGCGTTTACTGTATAATAATAATGATAAACTGGATCTCGTTATCTCCTCCTCTCTCCTGTCCGTTGTCGGTTCATGCCAGGAGACAGAACCCGCCGCAGATATCGCCGCGCATTAAAACCCACCCTGAAAGAGAGATTACGGCACGCAGTGAAGAAATGAGAGATAAATCGCAAAACAAACGCATCCAAAACGACGTTCCCGGCGGTGACTTTAATGCCGCTATAGGACAGTCACACTCTGTGCTGTAATACCTTCCGGGGGGGCGCCAATAGTATAGTACAGTACAGTACAGTACAGTACAGTATTTAGTTTGCGATGCACTGTAAAAAACCCAACGACTAGAACATTGACTCAATTAGAAGATTGCTGGGGCAAGTTGAAATAGACCATTGGCTCAATGTTTTGATGGTGCTATTATTGGGAAAGCCAGTTAAAAAATGTTTGTACAATTATTAAAAAAAAATATTGAGTTAGGTGATAAATTGTTGTTGGGTGAACACCCACCATGACTGATATTGACTCAACTAACATACAGTTATTGAGTGAATTGATTGAACTGAAGTTGGTTCAACAAATTCAAACAATGTGGGCGGAGTCAGACAGAGACGGAGCCAGAACAACACAGCCATTGTTGTGTGCAGCAAATAGCACCACAGACACGGCCAAATGAAGCAGAACATTATTAGAATTTTATATCAGTAGTCTCTATCAGTGGCAGAAACCGAGAGAACCCTCTGAAGCACTCCGTCCCTTTCGTCTGGAAAAGCGTTGCGACGAGGTAAGAAACACTGCGTTTGCTTCTTAAGCATGTTATGCTAGCGAGCTAGCCAGTTAGCTGACCTAGCTGTTGCTTCCCAACTCCGGTGAGTTTAATGTTGTTTTTCCCTGTGCGGTGTGCGCCACGGCCCCCGCCTCCCGGTTCGGCGCGCAGTTTAGGCATAGTTTTACTGAGCTTAGGTTTAGGTTAATTGTTAGGTTTAGGCATAGTTTTAACTAGTGGGCTAACTTAGCCAGCTAGTGAGCTAGCTAGCTCACTAGCATTAGCCGCATTCACATTAGCCACTGAGATAGTTTTGGCGCCAGATGCCGGTGCTGTTGGTTAGTTAGTTTGTCGGCTGGTGCTGGTGCTGTTGGTTAGTTAGTTTGTCGGCTGGTTGGCTCACTTTTAGCTTAGGTAGCTGAAAAAAACGACTTATAAAATTGAATATAGCCCCCCTCAGTTGTGAAGCTCACGTCTAGCTTGGAAAGCCAGTCCTGAAGGCTTTAATTACTTCTACCAGTGGTTTTCAACAGGTGGTCCGGGGACCACCAGTGGTCCTTGAAAGGGTTTCAGGTGGTCCCCAGCTAAGTTGGTTAAGCAGATGTAACTCTTGAGAACGTAAAAATGAACCCAAATGGACCATTGCGGGTCCATTTGGTTTCATTTTTACACTCTCAAGAGGTAAAATATCCATCATCTGAATTAGCCATTTTGGAATGTATGTTTTGCTTGTTTTGTTTCCCAAATCCAGCCAGGATTGTGGACAAAAACAAAATAAATCTTTAGATTTGGGGTCTGTGGGGGCTAAAATATTCTCAAATTGTGGTCCGTGGCTCAAATCCCGAATAAATGGAGTCAAAAAGGTTGAAAAAACCTGCGTTATACCTGTTTTATTTCATTTCATATTAACCTGCACTACGAAAACGTTTATGATGCTTTTATTTTGAAGTTGAAGTTAAGGAAATTGATATGTTGTTGAAAACATCCTAAAAACGAATTGCACTATTTACAGTCAAAACTGTTAAAAGAAAGAAGAGTTACTGTTTACACTTAAAACGAAGCAATTACTTGAAAGACATTATTATTTGATGTTCTGAATACTTGACAGTATTATTTCTGCACATAATGTTCTTATTTTGTTCTAAAAGAAAATACGTTTTTGTACACTCTTATTGTGAAGGCGTATACAGGAAGTAGAACTTGTGTTTACTCCGTGTATTCTCACTAAGCAAAAAGAAGAACGAACACACTACGTTAGAGTTGTTTTCACTCATTGAAACAGTGATATTCATTTGCACAGAGACTGAACGATTCCACGTGAAACTTTGCCGCTTTATATTTTTGTTTATCACAGTTTTTGTACCACATCGTTTTGTGCCTTTTTTACTGCAAGAGAAGACAGTAAACTTTGATTGATTCTTCATTACCTCTGGTGCCGTTTTACTTTCACTTTAATACCAATACGTGTGTTTTTGTTTGCAGGGCCTTTCCCCAGCGCTGTTTTGGCATTCCATTGATTCTGCACTCACTGCACTTGTATCTGTAAGTAGCTGTCCAAAATAAGTTGTTTGGCATTAAGGAAATCACCTTTTCCTTGAAGTATTGTGCAGCACTATTTATCTTATGTCAATGCATTTGGTTCCATTTGTATGGTGTCAGATTTACAGACTTGCAAGGGTCATTTGCCCAGCCCCCAGCTAGTGAACACAACATGTCTACAAGCTCACAATGCACCTTGAAATAAATTGGCTGTGCCATCTTAGCTGTGTTTTTATTTATTTGTGTTCTGTCATCTCAGCCCATCACAGGTCTGCTAGGAAGAGTTCCCCACATTGTCCCCATTAACTACCTGGCCTATGTAAGTATCATCCACGTGTCACCTATGCATTATTATTATTATTATTATTATGAAAAATCTCCCATTGAACAAAACCAATTATTATTGTATTTTATATCACTTTATTCCTAGTTTTGCCCCTGTTAGATCAAGGAATATCTACTTTCATGTTTATTGCACCATATAGGGTCTACCTTTGAGAAACCCTGGTTCCTGGGCCTCAATCACCCCATAAGTTGACTGTGCAGCCCCTAGCTTCCATCTTAACTTTTTGTCATCTCTCTACCCATGGCAGTTTCTTCTGCTGGCCCAGAAATACATCCAGTACGCTGTAGCGAGCCAGTACAGACCTGCACTGCCTACTATTACTTGCACCCTGTAAGTATCTGTCACATGTCTATTGTCAAATAATTATCTGTATTTATTTTACACCACTGTTTATATTAACGGATGCACATTATAAAATACCACTTTTTTCCTACTTAGTCTGTGTCTCATACAGTAGGAAGACTGTGGGCAGTTCTGAAACCCGTCTTCCAGTGACAGCATAGTTCAGACTTTTTAAAAAGAATATTCTTTTGAAAAAATATTGATAGTATTAGTATCCAGAGGACGGGGCCTTCCATTTTCGCATTGCAAATTTTCAGGAATAGAAAGCCTGCAGATTCTATTAGCTTGTTTTCCTCATCAATGTCACTAGAGGATGACTTTCTGAACTGCCCACAGCTCTACTGAGAGTAGAAAAAATAGATATTTTATAATGTACATTAGTGGGGACCTATTATATTGAAAAGTGGCAAAGTGGTCCTTAAACACTAGCAACCTTTTCTGAACCCATGTCTTAAGTCATGGTTGTAAATCTAATTTCATGGACCCCATCTTCGATCAAATGTAAGGTGCCATTTGACCTCACTGGCCAGTTAGTTTGCCTGGCTTATATCTTAGTAGAGTTATGTTTATTCATTATTTTTTCTGTCATTTTTCTCTAGGCCCAGTGTCACGTTTGGCAGGTCAACAGTTAAGTTGCGGCTACTGGCTGAGGCAACCTCACCATGCACAAACGGGCAACCTCGTGTGTACGTCCAGCGGCCCAACAAGCTGTCACATCTAGTCAAGAACCAAGCAAACAAGTAAGACTGTGGATGCAGTGTTGCAGTGCGAATTTTCACATTCTGTTTTTTTTTATACCCCAACATTAAATAAAGGGCATGTTGTTTCATCTTTATCTTATTGTTGTGCAGGTATATGCAGAATTCAAAAAGAATTGCCGGAAACGTTCACCTCCTTGGATGAGTACCGTAGCTCACCACCCCACTCATGAGACACGAAGAACTCCAAAGAGTTGGAGTATCTAGATGAGGTAAAATGGAGAATAATGTACACATGTCTTAACCATGTGAACCTGGGTGTTCAGATTTCCTCACAGTTAAAGTGTTACATTGTGGCATTGTGAGCTTGACATTCTGATTTTTCAGTAGTAGCTATTTTCAGTATACATACAGTAGATGTGTGTATGCAGTTAAAATGAATCAGCCTATAGAATCTAGAGGTGAATGAGCTTGCCCACTCCATTCGCACATTATGTCTGAAGGAGTGAAGCATTTCATTGCTGTTTTTTGTTTTAAATTGTTCCTGTTTACTTTGTCATGGTTTAGCACTTTGAGTTTACACATGTTGTATGAAATGGCTATAAAATACAAGTGACTTGACTTGCCCTCTGTATCCAGACAGAGATCATCAAACATTGGAGGGTGTCAAAGTTCTGCAGTATTACCGGGGAGAAGACTGAGTTGAGAGTGGGAGAAGACCGAGCTTTTCAAGACCTGCAGGTAAATCAGAATTTCAAGGAGAACATCCATCCGTCAATCAATATCGTCAATATTGATTTTAATTTCCTTTTTATTAATGTGCTCCAGCTATAGCCAGACGGCGTGGTCGAAGCCTCAAGTCCCATGCCAACGTGTATCCTGGAGGTTGTGGGGCCTCCATGAAGCAAGCTGCGCCGAGAGCTGCAGTTGTCCTTGATGGGGGGGCAATTCTGTGACAACCTACCAGATCCCCCGACTGCCCTTGGAGTTTCTATTCGGTTTCATCTTTGCTCTCAACATCGCTGGAGTGGTTAAACGTCTTTGAGGTAATGCAGAAGTTGTTAATGTATGCTGAGAAACTTGGACAAACCAACAAAACCCTCAGCTGTGGTGTCTTCTTGCGATGTACAGTACTGCAACATGACTACCTCACTTGGCAACGAAAACAGTTTTTGTTTATCTGCCTTGTTCATTGGCACACCACCAGGCATACTTTGAACATTAAGCCAAACTTGAGTATTGTCTATGAAGGTTTGCAACAGTGCATGTCTTTCGCAGTGTCCAAAAACCCTAATTGATATTGGCATATTTTCCTCTTGCAAAGATGTAGCTCTATGGAAATTTACCATTTTTCTCTGTGTTCTTAAAGAGAACACACACTAGGAGGTCATACATGATGGCTATTTGTTCTCACTATGTGAAGCATGATTTTTTTCTTGCTGTTTTATGCAAAAAAAAAAAATATATATATATATATATATATAAGGGTCAGTTGATTTGAAGGGTTGATCCGTTATATTTTTCTTTTGTCTATAATGCATTTGGAATACACTTTTAACTTTAAAGTATACAATACCTCATCATTCCTTTATTCCATGCATGTACATTACTTGAAGTTGTATGGTGAAAAATGTTCTTGAATGTTTTATTGAAATGTCTATCAACAGCATGTTGCCACTGTTGATGCAAAACGTCATACTTTAAGATTTCAAAATCCTTAATATAATTGGTCTTACTACTACCCATGATAATGTATTATATTTAGCATAATCAGGCTGTGTCCAGTTCAGAAACTGGACCTGTAACATCATAGGATAACCTATTCACAGGTCCTGAACTGCCCAGTCCTCCTATGAGATAAAGAGGGGGGGAAAGGTGCCATTTTATCATGAACAGTAATGAGGACCAATTATTTCAAGTGGTTGAAGCGTCCTTGAGATATTCACATTTTTTCCACACTGATAATGTAATGTATACATTGTACTTTACTATATTTACTATACTGTTAGCAATTTTAAGACCGGTGTTGCCTGGATTCTGTTCCAATGTTGATTTATAATTGTTTGAATTTAAATGTCTACTTTAGCACAAATAAAAAAAAAATAAAGTAAATGTGTTTTTTATTTCATTATATCATATTTAAATGTTAATTCAGTTAATCATTATTAGAATATTCACTCAATTATTACTGCATAGCAAATAGTTGTAATGACTAATAAATTCTAGTTGAGTGAATGTAGAGCCAGCAGTCTTTCGTTCTGTCAACGATGATTAAGCTATTGGCTGAATTAATAGCCAACAAAGAGTTTGTCGTTCAGTCAATGTTTTTAAATACTAATTGAGTCAACTGAAAATATTTAGGGGAACGCGTAACCCTATAAATAATCAGTTTAACCAACTTTTTTTTTTTTACGGTGTGGGGGCCCTCGGCTGCGGTGTAATCAGTGCGGGCGGCCCCTCGCGTTGTATAAAAAGTCATTGGAAGAACCTGGCGCTCCTCACGGGGAGGAGGAGGAGGAGGCATTCCGCATAATCAAATCGCTTTGAAAAGGAGCTGGTCGCCTGCCTGGAAAAACATGGCAGTCGGCGCTATAAACAAATAATTGTAGCTACGGGGCTGATGAATAGCTCACAGGTGATTCAGTGTGTGTGTGTGTGTGTGTGTGTGGGGGGGGGGGGGGGGTGTGTGTGTGTGTGTGTGTGGCCACAATATGGCCTTTTAAAGTGTGGGACTGTGAAGGCTTGGCGCTAGGCCCATGGGAGCACGGTCTTGCCTGGGGGGCGGGGGGCGGAGCAGAGCGGAGCGCTACAGAACCCTGACCTAGAATTAACTAGGAAAACGCAGGGAGGGAATATTGAATTCCTAAACATCCTCATTTAAAAGGCTTAGGGTTTGTTTAAGGCCCTGGATTAATTGGGTGAAGCGGGGATTTATTCAGGGGATGTTTTTTTTTTCGTACGTTTTTTATCCCCACGATTTTGTAACGTTTTTTTCTTCACCCCAGTGCCAATTGCCTAGTGTGATCCTGGGTTCTACACACCCTCCACCAACCTGGGGAGGCAGCAGACTGGCCTCATGCTTCCTTCAATGAATAAGGAGTCCAAGTAGCGCATGGAAGGAACACGTTATTCCACCAGTTCCTGTCCCATCCATCAGGCACCTTAGCTGCCCATGGGGGCCAGGACTACTGCATGTTTTTTGTGAGCCTACCCTACCTACCCTAGGGGACACGAGAAGAACATGCAAACTCCACAAAGACAGGCCCTTTCGCCAATCCCCCCACCTCTGGTATGGGCACTGATGATGCGGAGGAGGAGACACGTTGCCAGCACCCCTCGCGGAAATCGAACATCGACATTCTAGCTGTGAGGAGACAGCACTACCACTATAGTGGGGTCCCACGACACACCGTCATTTACAACTCTTGTAAAAGTTTGACTTTCGCTTCTAATTTGTAGATGATGACCTATAGAACAATTTTAGTTCGAGTGGCCCATCTGTAGATGAAAAAAATATGCATTTTTTGCCTAATTTCAAAATTGACCAAAATCGGATTTTTGTTTTTCTTAAAAGTCTTTATTTTCTCACAATTGCTGTTTTTTCTTTGTTTTCTTTTGCTATATCTAGTCAATACTAACCCAGGAATTAACTGGATTTCAAATATCAATGTTTGGAATATGATATGGAAAAAATGGACGCCCATGTACATCAAATTACTTCAAATGGCACCTAATTTAAATTCTGTTGAACCTAGAAGGATGAAGTTAGTGCCTACCTATCATGAATGAGTAATGGTATAAATTGTAAATAAATAGAAACAATACAGTATTGGGGGGATTAAAGTTAGGCATACCCACTTATAGCCCAGCCTCTGTGTGAAAATTGTGCACTTTTCAATGAAAGCATGACATTTGGCACAAAGTTAAAGCCTGCCATAAGGAATTGTTTTGGCTATGGGTCTGTGATGACAGCTATGGTGGCCATCATCTGCTGTTATTTTACCAATTCAGCTCATACAACATACAATCTTGATTCTGATGACAAAACGTTTTCAAGGATTATGATTTTTTATAAAATGCTAGATAATAGTCAAATCATCAAAATGTGTAATATTGATGTATTGATGTAGGCAGTAAATCCATGTCTTCTACCCTATATGTGAAAATCAAGTGAGCCCATGAAATCAGCTGACATATTCTTAGTACTCACTCCAACTCAAACCAGCTCTACCCGATTGACCAGTACCCAGTGAGGTCAGAACACCAGTCTGTGTACTTCTAACCAGATCCCCATCCAGATCCAACACCAGTGTACTTCTAGCCAGATCCCCACCCAGATCCAACACCAGTCTGTGTACTTCTAGCCAGATCCCCATCCAGATCCAACACCAGAACCCGGAACACTGAGGCCATAAGAAGTGAGGAGAAACTCTGGCTGGAAGCCCTCACCCCACGTCATCCTTTAGACCTCGTCCTTGAAAACGTAGGATTAGTTACCAGAATCAGGATCAGAGAATTTTGACAATGTGGGACTATTTACTAGAATTAATATTTTAGAAAATAGCTGTCAGGATTACCAAGGGACTAGCCTCGACACCCAGGCTTTCATTTTCGTCCGCCTTGCGTGAAAACGGAAAGCCTGGACTAACGCGCGTTGGAAAGTGGCCTTGAGGGGGGTGTCAACCTTCTGGGGTGGGCGTCGCTCTAAATGATGTGACGTAGAACAGCAGTGGACGGGCGTGGGAGGGGCCGGAGATGACGACACGTTAGTGAGATCAAATCAGAGCGCAGCACTTCCGCCGTGTGGATCCCACGACACCCCCGCCCCCCAAGGCCAAAATCATTGAGGGCTAGACCAGGCTACCAAGGGACAAATCCGTGATGGTGCCATAGCCAACAATGCTCCTAATGACATGCTCCAACTGTGTTCCAAAATTCATGCTGTTATCATCAAAATACTGCACATAGAGGCTGGACTACATGCTATTCTTGTGGATACACACAAGGGGGTGGGGAGGGGGGCTGGGGTAATATGGTCTAAACTCTAAATGACTAAATACTACTTCTGAATGTGAATATGTCATATGTTCAGATTGGATAAGTTACGACAGTCTTATATCATATTTTGGAAGCCCCCCCCCAATAATCTTTATCTGCGTGCTGGCCACTCTAACCAAAATGGTTACCTCACCTAGAATTTAGTATTGAAAGTTAAACTTTTAAAGTTGTAAACGACAACTAAATTTAACATGGAGATGGAAACTCACTTCGGTTTTAGCTAATTTTAGCTTGTTTTGCTTGCTATTTTTGTCGATATACAACAATAATGGATGAAAAAATATATTTTATGTGTAATTAGGTTTAGGTAGCAAATGCTACTCCTGATTGTGAATCCATAGATATCCCATATGTACAGATTGGACAATTTGATCAAAAGTTACAACAGTTTACATGTTTTGGTAGGGTTGGCACCTTGTTACGCCCCCTACAGGCCAAATATTTAATTTGTGTGCGGGCCACTCGAACCAAAATGGTTCTATAGACCCTCACCAACAAATTAGGACTGAAAGTGAAACTTTTACAAGAGTTGTAAATGACATCCACATTTAACATGGAGACGAAACCCCACTACTACCATTTTTATTAACGCTAACCTTATGCTCAAACAGTAGTATCAATGTTCAACTTTGGAGAGAAACGTGATGTCAGAAAACAGCCCTGCCACATGAGAGACTAGCACCTCTCAAAAAACAGACAAGCTCTTATAGTGTGCGTTTGTCGACAGGAGAGGGTGGGGGAAAAAAACGGAAGCCAAGCCTCGTCTGTGGCGTTCACTCAGGACAAAACGAAACAGAGAGTATAATCCTGTGCGTCTGCCCAGGATCTAGCCATTCCAACGAGAGTGATGATCATAAGTCCTCGCCGTGTGGTGTGGTCGCACGACAGATGGCTTTCAGGGCTGGTTAACTATTTATCTAGATCCGACGCGAGCGATCCTTTATGCATTAAACTTGCATGTCTGTCCAAAGAACAGCATTCCCTCAGCAGCCCGTCTGACAGCTAACGGAGGGAGAAAGGGAGAGCGAGAGAGAGAGTCAGACAGAAATATTTTATTCTCAGTTTAGCGGCTACTCTTCTCTTTTTCCACTTTTCCTTGTTGACCCTTGCGGACAGAAGGCCCTTGGCCAGAGGGTCTGCGGCTTGCCCCTGAATCTGTGTTAAATAGGATCCTCGACATCTTGCTCTGCTGAGCTCTTCTTTATGGAGGCTATAATCAGGAATAGTGTTAGCTGGTGTTTTCGGTGGGTCGGCTCCAAGGCAAACACACAGATGTGTTTCCAGCACAAACGGCACAGCAGCAGCAGCTAGCCTGAAGCTCTCCACCGGACCACCGGAGCTTGGCCACGTCCTCCTATCTAATATTTCCTATCCGGGACGTCCCACTGCCCCCTCCCTCCCCTTGTCTCCACTTAGTGCGTGCTACACGCCGTTACGGCACGGAATTAACCACTTAAAGAGCCATAATACTAGACGAGTGCTATGGAGGAGAGGCCTCGGGTCGATGCCCGATCTAGAAGCTCACATAGCGCACCATAACGCGATGTTTTCACCCCCAGAGTGGGTGCGGAGGAACACTCCTCATGAAGTTACAAATGACATACAGTATGAACACCTGTGGACGGTGCTATAGAATATATGACATGCTTTCCTTTTAGGAAGAGCCTAGACCAGCCTGCACGTGCATATGAAACCATATGTATATTCAGTGTACAGTATTCAATGTGTACTAATTGTGATGCAACGCAATACCCAACACATCCACTCCAACAAGAGAAAAGTTGAAGCGATGCGTGGGTCCATCATTATCAGACACTTAGAACAGGTGTTCATTGGAACAATAGACCTTGTAAAGTATACTGGTTCATTTTTGGAACTATGCCGTCAAAAACAAACAAGTTTATGGTGAGTTTATGGTTAAGTGAGCTAGAGATCTCTCCACTCAGCCATTATCCTTTAGTCCACAAGAACAGGAGCAGTGCATTGCACTAGTCTGACCACTGTTTGTGCGTTTCAGACTAATGGGTCTTTGGGTAATTGATCAATGGACATTGGATCCATTTTAGTCATGCCCTTTAGCTTGGCACGTCACTGCTTGATGCGTCATACGGTAAAGTGCTAGCGTCACGTTCAGGGGGTGTACTGTACATGGACGTCACACCACCTCAGGCACCTTACCTCCAGAATCCACTACGCACAGAGACCACAGCCGTACGCAGTCTCGAATGAGTGCAACTGAGTACGCAACCTGCTTGTGCAATAAGAATAATGTGTGTGTGTTGGCCTTGAGCATTTGAACCAATGAGTCATCCGGCCACGAGCTGCTAGTGTCAGCTCGGCCCATTTAAAAGAAAAAAAAACTCAACGGCAATGTGTTTTGCGTGCAGAACGAATGTTTATATTTGATTGTAATCGGCTCGTCTTGAGTGATCGTTCGTTAAAACTCGAGCAGAGGGCGTCACTCGTCGCGAGGCTAATGACATCCTGAACGATCTGATAACGCAGGCCGTGCAAATGGTGAGTTCATGCGTTGTGTGGCCAGAACCTTGGAAAGGCCTCATAGGAGTGCATGATGAGCTACAGTGATTCTCAACATGTGGTCTATGTGTGTGTCTGTGTGTCTGTGTGTCTGTCGATCTGCCTGCCTGCTCCGGGCCGGATGTAACATTTCCAAATTGGGGGTGAAAATGGTATGGGTGCAACTTCATCGCCCGGTGGTGCAAAGCGACACGGGCGATGAAGTCACCTCCATACCATTTTCGGTTACAGGACTTATATTAGGCAAGTAAGCATCAATAACAACATCAGTTGCATAAAGGTAAAAGTCTGACTCAGAGATTTCTGTTTTGAATGATGAAATGGTGTTGTTTTAGTGGTATGACAATTGTAGTTTGAATTATACAGTACGCACTTGGGATGTTTTGCATGTTTGGTGGGGCAGTCAGGGCATTTAGGGGGGGGGGGGGCATTGCCCCCCCATGCCTATGCCTAAATCCAGCACAGCCCTCCAACTCACCCTGTGGAGGGGGTCATGATGCAGCCGCCGCGGTCCACCGTCACCCTGCAGCCGCAGCCCCTCTCCGGCGTGTCGTGGTTCATTCCGAAGTTGTGTCCGAGCTCATGGGCCAGGGTGACCGCCGCGCCCAGGGGGTTGTCCGAGTGGTCCTGAAAACAACACGAGGCACACGGTGAGAAGTCGATGAGAAGACGCTGCTAGTCGTCATTTTACGCCATTTATGGTAGCTATCCACAATATGGACTAATACCGATGCTCTCAAGCCAGCGTGATATCGATGTGGAAATCTAACATCTCTATAAGCTGACAGCACATCGCGCCGCAACGTGTCCTTATACAACGTAGTTTGCCGATATTTTCTTTCTGTCGTGTGGCTGCCCAGACACACATACACAGGCAAAACTGTGAAAACACTGTTTCCACTGTTTCCAAACACTGTGCCAATCCGCTCCTGTACTGTATACACTGGTATACAGTACAGGAGCAAACACTGTGCCAATCCGCTCCTGTACTGTATACACTGGTATACAGTACATTGGCACATATTTTCCCACCGGGACAATGTTGCCTTTGCCAGGCCACCCTGGGGGGGGGGGGGGGGGGGGGGGGGGGGGGGCACTAGTGCATTTTGGATCTTGCCCAGGCCACTAGGTGGCGCAGGCCACCGGGAAAACTCCCTGTACTCCAGATGGCCAATCCGCCCCTGATACAGTATATGGGATTTGCTGGCTCTTACATCACAAATAGCAGGGAAATCAGAGAACTTGTTTGAGCCAGAAAACTCCAGATCACAGAAAATCTACTGAATGTAAAAAAAAAAAGTTGTTGTTTTTTATGTCACAATCCCAATCTTTTAACAAATTCAGTAGTGAAACAAAAGGTATAGTAAAGATCTGCAGGGTTTTTCGCTGTCACTTCCCTTGACAATGGAGAGTCGCCTTTATGGTAATAGCTTTCTAGCTGCCAGCATGAATGCAGCATTACAGGTCAGTTGTGCAAAAACAATGGCCAAATAAATTCTCACTGGAGAGGCATCTCTCAAATTAACTATATCTAATTGCACACAGCCGAAAATTAACACATTACACCCAGGAAAAACATCTGCCATTTTAGATTTCAGCATTGGTGCGGCTTGTGCAGGTTTTTTTTTTATAATTTATTTTGAGAACTATGGGCAACTACCGATATAGGAGGAATTCGTATAGAATTGGCTTCAGGTTTTAATGGGCTAATTGCATGCTGCCGAAATTAAACCAACACTCTTCAACAACCCCTGTCCACACACACACACACACACACACACACACACTTGGCGCCCAACGAGAGGGATGATAAGGCACCGCACATTCAGCAGTGCGTTCGACGGACCTTGACAATGCCAGATGTGCATGCAGTTCCAACACAACACACACACACACACACACACACACACACACACACACACACACACACACACACACACACACACACACACACACACACACACACACACACACACACACTGTACATATGCAATACATATGCACGCACACAGGAGAGGGACGGAAAGGGAAACGAGTGGAACACTGACACCAGGTCAGTTGGAAAGACCTCCGCAAAGAACTACATAAGCGGAGGAGAGGACCGCCGGAGAGTCAGTTGCACAGATTTACTGGAAAAAAGGTGTGTAAAGAACCCAGGATGAAACGACCAGGTGAATTATGTAGTGTCTGCAGCCTGTTTACACAGAGGAATAATGGATCTTAAATGTGTGTTTTTGTTAAAAGGCTTACATGGTTGTCTAGAGAACATCTTTTTCCCCTGTTCTTCAAAGAACAATATTCATTTTTAGGGTCCTTTTAGGAACCAATACTGTCCCTCTGCCTTAAAATATTATGCTTGCACATTATACTGAGAAAATAAAATAAAAGATACTTAAATATTGTATTTCTATCATAAATGGAGAATCTGACACTCAATAGGGACTTCTGTTGATGATCTCATGTGTCCTTGTGTGATTCAGACCTGTGGGATAATATGGAATGCATGTGCTAATAAACAATTTTTTTATTAGAATATCCATTCCATAATTCCATAGGGCTAGACCACATGGCATATGGGCATATGACATCACATCACCAATTGTGGCAGAAGCATTCCCTATTAAGAGAAAAAAATGCTATTTATGAAAGAAATAAGATATTTAAGGTGTTTTCATTTAACTGTGGGAAGTATAATGTTTCAAGGCATATTTGTCTTATTAGCCTGGGATTGTTTTAACACGGCAAAAGCAGGTTTACATACAGCGAAAATAGCAGAGGAAGATATTTGGAGGATGGAAAGAATAGGACCCCATAGCAAGATATCGGTCAAAGAAGAATGTTGAGTGGTTCTTTATAAAACCATGAAAATAAACCGTTCTATATTAAATGGTGCATTTATATACCGCCTTTATCCAAGACGTTTAACACAGAGCTTTACATTCTTCAGCTCACACACACACACATTCATACACCGATTCTGGCCAGAAACCATGCAAGGCACGACCAGCACACTGGGAGCAATTTGGGCTTCAGTGTCTCTTGCCCATCGGATCGGATCCCTGGATTGGCGGTTCGAATCCTGAAGTGAACAAAGCCACCGTGCGTTATTAAGGATGGTGCGTTATTCAGGATGATGAAACAGCATTTCATCATTGAAAACAGAAAACTCTGAGTCAGACCTTTCTTTATGCATGCTGCGTGTCTGTTGCAATTATTAATGATGCTTTACTTGACTAATAAAAGTCCTGTAACTGAAAATGTTATGGGTGCAGCTTCATCGCCGGTGGTGCGAAGCGACACGGGCGATGAAGTCGCCCCCATACCATTTTCGCCTGCCCCCCCATTGGGAAATGTTACATCCGCCCCTGCGTGTTGCATGGTGGGTCTGGAGAACACAGCAGTCACACACACACACACACACACACACACACACACACACACACACACACACACACACACACACACACACACACACACACACACACACACACACACACACAGTAACATCCCAGCTGCACCACAGCCTGCCATGGCTTCACGCACCACCAACCCACTGGAACAACCATCAGGCACCTTTCTGCACACATTCATCCTTTGAGCTTTAGTCACATAGAAGGTAACAGGGTTTGGGGCATGTTATGGGCATGCACTTATTAAAGGTTTTGTGACTTTCATTTACTTTTATTTTTTTGTTTTTTTCCTTTGAGTTTTATGATCTCAATTACTCCCAGAAACATTCACATTGAACATTCACTGGATTTTCTGTGGCCTGGAGTTTTCTGTGGGGGTTTGGAAGGCTTTGGAGCTGCAAATGAAAACAGTTAAAACTGTGGACACAGTGACATCTGCTGGCAGATCCCATTGACATAAAATATGGGGTTTGCAGAATGTGACATCACATTCAGCAGGGAAATCAGAGCACCTGTTTGAGCCAGAAAACCTCCAGACCTCAAAAAATCTACTGAATGCGAAACGTTCGGGTTCAATTGAGCTCACAAAACCTAAGAAAAAGAAGAAAAATCAAGTCATAATCCCTTTTTAAAAAAGATTTCTTTCAAATGTATGGATGGTGGTGGGTGGACGATGATGAAGGGTAGGCGGTTCGATTTGCCAAATCCGTAAAATGCAGATTTGATTCACCAAGATATTTTAATCTAATTTGCAACCCATAGCAAACAAAAAAACAAAAAAATACAAGCTCACAATGCATCACATTACGATGCAGGCGCGCAGTGTGTGTGTGTGGGGGTGATCGCCCACAGTTCAGGGGCGGATCTAGGCATGGGCATGGGGGGGGGGGGCAATGCCCCCCTAAATGCCCTGACTGCCCCACCAAACATGATGGCACGCAAAACAACCCAAGCTATTTCAAATTAAAGTGCAGCATTTCATCATTGAAAACAGAAAACTCTCTGAAAACTCTCTGAGTCAGACCTTTAACTTTATGCATGCTGCGTGTCTGTTGCAACTTCAACAACAACTGATGTTATTATTTTATTATTCATGCTTGATTGCCTAATAAAAGTCCTGTAACCGAAAATGGTATGGGTGCGGCCTCATCGCCCGGGGCGATGAAGCCGGCCCCATACCATTTTCTCCTGCACCCCCAATTGTGAAATGTTACATCCGCCGCTGCCACAGTTCAGATCAGGCAGCAACAGTTGGCAGTTCCAGTGTTCTACCTTGACATCTGTGTAATTTTGCTCATAAGTGGAGCGATATCCCCAAATTACCCCGGATAAACCCCCCCTACACACACACAGTTATAAAATGATCTCTGCACTCCTGTTACAATGTACTGTTAGCCTGTAGATTCACAATTTTCTCCTGCCATATCAGTTTCCGTCATATGACAAAGTATTATTCAGTGTGCTGTGTGCTGAACGGCCCCGAGGAGGATTCCACCATCCCGAAAAACGTCTCCATTCGTCTCCATCTGTGTCTCTATTCGTCTCCCCCGCTAAATCGCACGATAAAGTAAGATCTCCGTATGGAGATCCGTCGGGAAAATAATATCGGGTGAGTATCGGATGCAATGAGGCAGTGTGGGTGGGACAATTTGAAAGAAGCCAGTGAAAGGGTTTAAAGCATGCTGCGTTACACAGGCTCCTCTGTAAAGGATATATGGATCATGTCAGGCAACAGCGACGTGATCTCCACAGCAGAAGGCTCACGCTGGGGGGTAACTGTACTCAAGGGTAACTGTACTTGAGTACAGTTGCCCTTACAGTTAGTAAGCTTTAATGCAGGCAACTTCTGCAGGTATCGTAGAAGTGGATTAAATTACGGAATTACGCACTACCCCCCTGAGCATAATATTGCAATTCTACAACAATGGGATAGTTCAGATGTTTTTTTTTTATTAAGCTGTATGAAATACTTACCATTAATATAGTGGTTGCAGCTGTATTCATTGATTGCCGTGGTGGGAGTTTTGATCTGGTTTTGGTGAATTTTGGTAGTTTTGGTCATTTTGGGGGGTCACTGGGGGCATGCAGTAAAAGTAAATGAATCCACAAAACATAAAAACATAAACACAATTAGTATTGTTGAATTATTTAGAAAATATTAGCACAATCTCCATTCATTTTTGATCTCCCCTATCACGTGGAACTACTTTTTAGGCATAGTGATATGGACACAAAAAGCAAAGTGCCCTGTGACAGGGGGGTCAAAAAATAATGAACGAAGTTTTTTTAATTTTTATTTTAATTTACTTTTACTACGTGGCCCCAGTGAGTGACCCCAATAAACAAGTTAGCTTAGCTAGCTAGAGAAAAACACCAGCTGAAATCTTTTTATCGATTAGCCATGAATGTTTGGTGGTTAAAATAATTGCATGTGACTACACATTCACTGCCACCATATAAGTAGCCGTTATGCCCTGCCTATAGGGGCCCACAAAAGATTCTACTCAAGTACAAAACCAAAGTTGTGGAAGAAGTTGTTCTTCCAGCACTAAGCAGATTGAGCAGTAGGCGTCTCGGTGCCGGGACCCCCCCCCCTCTTCCCACCCCAAAGGGGGGAGATGCGGACGGAGGCTAATGCTTCATGCGTATGACCTGATGTATGTGTGTATGTTTAGCGGCTCTGCCATAACGACCCGCGTCCAAGCCGTAATGCGTCCCCACTTTACCATCTGGGAGAGGATCGAGAATCTAAGAACCATCTGGGGACGGCTGTTAAAACCCTGAGCACCAGAACCAACCCGACCCAGACCCAGACCCAGTCCCAGACCCCCACAAGAAAAACACAGACACCGCCGCTGTCAGGGAAAACGGGGTGCGACGTGACAGAGGGGGGGTAGGAAAGACGGAGAGAATTTGAGGGAGACTGGATGAAGGGTGAAAGGAAACGTAAAGGTCTGCGCACGGATGTGTCCTTAGCAAAGACTTGGCCTTGACCGTGGACTTAAAGTTTTACGCGCTATTAGTTTACTTGCCAGTCCATAGAGCCCCATTGTGAATCCAGACATGTTGAGTACACAAAGGTTTTATGTTAACAAATGTTGAGCAGGGTAGGGGTCCTCAGCATATAGATGCTATGTTGAGCATTTTTTAGAATTGGCATAGTAATTGACCATACCATTAACACTCTGATTGCCGGCACTTTTTCATATTTTTTTACGTAGCTAGTGCAAGCGATTTTCATCTAAAAGTCATATTTCATATTTCGGCCCATGTTTCCCGTCGGACAAGTTAGTTGGCGCACACAGTTCCGGTTAATTCAGGTCCTTATTTAGGTCCCTCAGCTGGCAGGAGGCGTATCGCTGCTCGCTGCCGCTAGCATTGGGATCGTATCAAACCAGCGACGTAGAGTGACGTAAATCAACTTCAATGGCACCAGCCGTAACTATTATTTGATAATGGTAAGCAAGATGTAGATCTACTGCAAAGGCATGCAGTGTTTTAACATCCTAGAAGCAAAAGTCATGCAATATGTCTAAGTAGAGGGGTTTCAGGATGCTGAATCCATTCCAAACTTTAGTTTTGGAAAAGAAATGCAGACATTGGGCTGAAAACGGACATAACAGTTGCACAAACGTGCTGACTAAGCACATTTTGTGATGACCCCCTAGGTAGACATATCACATGACACACATGGTGAAAGTTTGACTTGTTGCCTTCTACAGGTTGTTAATGCCAATTATGATGATTGCTCAACATACACTACGTTGTAGTTAGCATCCGGGCAGTTTCTACATGCTGGGGACTCCAACTCAACATCTCTAACATAAAACCTTGGTGTACTCAACATGCCTGGATTCACAACCTGGAAAATGGACTTTCATAATGTTCTCATTTGGAGAATGCCATCCAATTACAGAATGTCAAGTCACCAAGGTGTTATTTTTCCCTTTCAGCATAATGTACTAGAGGTTTTTTACTACAACACAATGGCATATTTGCCATTGGCATAACCAGGTGCCTCGCACCTCCAAGACCCTGAGATAGTTACAGTATACTGTTCAAGGTCATATCAAAGGTACTCTATTTACAAAGATACACAACACAACCTTGCATTGGCACCACTATAAGTGATATGAACCACCAAGCCTACAGTCATCATCCTAGTAGTCTGTTTTCTCCTAAGTAGTAATGTTTTCTCCTCTCAGAGCCTCCTATCTATTGTATGTAGATTACAAAGAGACTCGTCCTGACTCCTAACAAATCTCGCGAGAGTTTATTGGTGGTTTAAAGAATAATTGAAAACAAAGTGAAATTTCTCAGAATTTGTCTCGCTAAAATAATAAATTTTATTATGAATATGTTGTAAATATTACATGCCTTGTGATGATTGGGTCCAATATTTAGCTCAGTGTCCAAGGAGTTAAAGAATGGATCATAAGTTGTGTTCACTTTCATTCTACCATTGGAAATGAAAAGTTCATCCCTCTTGCCATCGGCCTCTTGGGTCATATCTCATTATGTTTTCCTGGTAATGGTATCGTCCCATTTTGTATGTCCGTGTGGCGAAAATGGCAAAAAAAAAAAGGACAACTCTTTGTCTCTGACACAAAGACTTGCTGTGACCCACGCAGGAGGGAGGTGAAAGTCCAGTTTATCGGTGAAGAGGTGACCACCGAAAACTACAACAACATGACATTGCGCTGCTCACACAATACACATCTCTGTTGTTATAGCCACGCTCTGTACAAAATAAGTAAATAGTAATCGATACAGACAGCGGGATGAGCATCTTGACACAGAGGGTGCTAACTCAACAGATCTCGCTTCCACCCCAATACACACACACTAGAGTTCTCAACGGGCCTGAAAATGAAGGCCCGGCCCTAACTGGGCCTTAACTGATCAGGCCCAAAGCCCGGCCCGGCCCGATTACTTAGCATAGTTTTTAGGCCCGACCCGGCCCTAAAATGTCGGGTCAGGTCGGGTTTGGGGGAATTTTAGAGGTCTACACAGAGTAAAAGTGAAATGTCAGCACCCTGTTCATAATAGATAAAATACACAGGCAGACAGATCAGAACTATTATTTTTAACAAAATAAAATTAAATAAATATATTTTTTCATGGCGAGCCCTAAGCCCGACCTGGCCCTACTGATTAGCATAAATTTTAGGCCCGAGCCCGACCCTAAAATGTCGGGTCGGGCCGGGTTCGGGCAGCGTTTGAGAACTCTTAACACACACACACCACGGCACACACATACGCTGAAAACGTTACAATCGAGAGTTAACATCCACTCTGCAAAAACTCCCTCAGTTTCACTCCTCTCTGTCTCTCTCTCTGAGGGGAAACATGAGAGCGCTATGTCAGCCAGGACGGAGAGAACACGCCAAGAATGAGGAGCAACAGGCCTGGGAGAGACCAGGAGACAGGGAGGGAGAGAGGGAGAGAGGGAAGGAAACAAGGAGGACAAAGTAGGTCAATCGCGGTGATTGTCGAGGTTCATATTAATCTCAAACGACTGCCAGTTTTGATTTGCATTATATTACGGCAGGGGTTTTCAACCGGTGGTCCGGGGACAAGGGTTCCAGGTGGTCCCCAGCTAAGTTGTTTAACCAGATGTAACTCTTGAGAGCGTGAAAATGAAACCAAATGGACCCGCAAGGGTCCATTTGGTTTCATCATCATCCATCCGTGGCTCAAATGCTGAATGAATGGTGGGCCCTGGTATCAAAAAGGTTGAAAACCACTGTATTACAGGGACCATTTGATACCACGTCTTATCTCTTCAGAGTTAGATTACATACATGTTTTATCAACCAGAACCTCGTTTAAGACTAGATCATACATTGGACGTCCACAACGTTGAGGAAACAGAGACTTAGTTGTGATTTATTACGGATCCCTCTATAAAACGGAAATCGCTCTGACAGAGAGAGAGTCTATTCAGCGTCTCGACGATGCTGATTTACACCCCCTAGGGAGGGTTCATCTATTTTCTTTCATCACTTATTGGCGAAGTTCATTGAAGTTTTTCCCACAGTCAGATGGAAGGTCATAGCATTGCATTACATTTTCTTTTATTTATTTATTTTTATCCCACAATTTTCCACCCATTTTTTCACCCTCTGCCAATTATCAAATCCGTGGGTCTACACACCGTCCCACAACTTAGGGGGGGCAGCGCAATGGCCTCATGCTTCCTTCTATGCATGAGGAGCCCAAGCTGCTTCTTTTTTTATCTGACAGGGGTGGGGATTTCACCTGGGTGGACGTAGGGTGTGGAAGGAAAAAAAAAGGAAACTCATTAACATGGTGAAACACATCTTGATGATGTTGTCGAGATGAATTTCACCATGCTTTCTTGACTCCATGATTTCTTCCAGACCTCCATTTCTAGGAAACACAGAATGGGGGAACTTTTTTTTTATCATGTCCACACAACATCTCTAAGGTATATTAATATAAAATATTGAAAATAAGTGGAATTCCCCTTAAGACACGTGCAGGCACACTTGCATTTACAGCATATTGAGAAAGATTGTTTACAATGCCTAATTGTGTCCATAAAAGTAAATGACAAGACAAAAACTTCTTTTGCCCCAAAAATATTTTAGTTGTGAGAAGTGAGGGGACGCCGTCCCCCCGCGTCCCCCCGCGTCCCCCCTCCACTACACCCCTGGGTACGGGCACTGATGACGGAGAAGGAGGAGGAGGAGGAGACACGCAACCAGCATCCATAGCAGGAATTGAACCCAGTACCTTCTGGCTGCAAGGCGCCATGCTACACTTTTTCCCCTAAGTAGATATCACTGTTCGTAGTGTACAAAGCATCCAGGCCATCTTAACTCTTACCATGACGATGCCTCCAGACTGCTCTGCGGTGCACATGCTCATGATGGGAGCCATGCCTATGGTGGTCCCCTGGAAGTACACCCCACTGGAAGGAGACACAGAGAGGAGTTATACACAGTAATACACAACAATAAAATAAACAGGGCTTGATTATTCGACTTATCTAAAGCAGCAGTTTTCATACTGGGTCCACTGAGGGAGTTCCAGGGGGGCGCCGGCAGTAATGATAGTTAGGAACCAAATGGACCCTTATTTTACCTCGGAGGGTGTACAAATGAAGTGTACCAATGTACCCTAATGGTACTGACTGCTAGAGCCGTTCTCTTACGAGGGTCGCTGACACAGCTCTTCAAATGGGACTTTGAAAACGGGGCTGATTAGCGAAGATTTGAGGGGTCCTTGACATGAGAAAGTTTTGAAACCACTGATCTATCGTTAGTAGAAACTTTTTTATTTATTTATTAATGCAAGGTTTTGATCCCTCGGGACCTTCTTTTTGCTTGAAGAAAGTCCGGAAGGACCGAAAACTTTCTTCTTATGGTGGATGTATAATGGCCTATAAGCACCTGTTCATGCCACTGATCTAAAAAGAAAACTTTCAAGTGCAGACGTGATGAAACTGATTGCATTTCTATCAGAGAGGGATTTTACTTCATATGAAATTCTGTCACAAAATTGCGTCAGTAATAAGTGGGAATGGCAAATCATTATCAGAATAGTTCAGCATATCGTGAAATATAGAGAACTTCTTTCTATAAATGTTGGATATGGTTGAACCCAAAGCAGCCTCTCTTTGAAATCAATTCATTATATGAGAGTTTTCTTTCAATGTATATTAAAGCAATGCTACGTAACTTTTTCATTGAAACATATCTTAAATTTGATATTCTAAAGTATTAGGACTGACGTATAACCCACTCTGTGAATTTCAGAACGGAAAGCCTGTTTTAACCCATGCTGTCCTGACTAGATTCTAGTTTCTGACACCACATTCTATTTTCAGACACGAGATACTAGTTCACAATGCTACATACTAGTTTCTGGCACTAGATTGTAGTTTCTGATGCTACATTCTACGTTGTAGTTTCTAACGCTACAGGTTGTGGTGTCTGACAGTAGATTCTAGTTTCTAATGCTAGATTCTAGATTCTGACGCTAGATTCTATTTTCTGATGCTAGATTCTATTTTCTGATGCTAGATTCTATTTTTTGACGGTAGATTCTATTTTTTGACGGTAGATTCTAGTTTGACACTAGATTCTATGTTTTTTTTCCAGAAAAAAGAAATCCATTTTCCTGTGTCAGTGATGCTCACCATATTTCATATTTGGACCACCAGAATCATCTATAAACACCAGAGCAAACATTTGAGTTAAAAATGTTTGCTCTGAAATAACATGTTCAAAGATTTGCGCCACATTTTCACAATTTTTCAAAAATATCAGAACTACAAGCCCATAGCGCGCCACTCGGTGGAGCGCTATGAGCTTGTAGATCTGATATTTTTCAATAGGTAAGTATAACATAATGCTTCGGACACCAAAACGCGTACAGCACAGAAAGCGTTAAATATGTCTAACTATGTTTCCTATGGAGAGGTGATGGGGGTATATGTGATCTGTACCTGACCAGCTGAGCGTTGTCGTGGGGTCTGGTGGGCAGCAGCTTGACCTTCCTCCAGTCCAGGAACTCGTGCAGCGTGGTGAACGGGTCCTGGCTGACCGGACACTTGTCCACGTCGCTCCACACCTCCAGGCCCACCAGCGCCACGCGGATGTTCAGAGCCCTGTAGAACTGGAACGGAGGCAGGAGGACACAACACAGTAAGGCTACATTCATACGCATGGAATTACAGCAAAAACATAAATTAAATATCAACACTGGAAATGTAATGATGGTGTACAGGAGGTGTTTTCAACAGGTGGTCCGGGGACCACCAGTGGTCCTTGAGAGGGTTCCAGCTGGTCCAAGTTGTTTAACCAGATGTAACTCTTGAGAACGTAAAAATGAAACCAAATGGACCCGTCATTGTTACACTCTCCAGAGTTAAAATATTCATCATCTGCATTAACACCACTTGCAAAATCCAGCCTGGAAATGTGGACAAAACCAAAAGAATTCTTTAGTTTTAAGTCTTGGGGGTGAAATTGTCATCATCAAATGGTGGTCCGTGGCTCAAACGCTGAATAAATGGTGGTCCCTGGTGTCAAAAAGGTTGAAAACCCCTGATGTACAGTATGATGTTTTAGTTATGATCATTCTACACGTGTTGTTGCCCCACGCAGCATGCAGCCGACCAGCTGGAAGATTTTTCTAAACGTTCATTATATCATTGCTAGTTTGTTCACTTCAAGTACTGCCAATGAAATAGATCCGCTATTATTTTGTGCACAGCATGCTTTCACAGACGAATGACTGAAATCAGAAATTGAAATTCACACTGGTCATCCTTTCTGCCATCATTCCTGCCAAGGCCGGCCCTGAGGGTTAGGCGTAAGATCAGGACCACAGATGTCATGAAGAAATGGATGACTTAACTTTTTTTAAATAACTTTTCGCCGGCATTCCTCCTTTATACAGTAAATGGACACAGCCCTTGTACTCCTGGTCCAACTTCTGACTTTTCAAAAGCTAAAATTATACTACATAAATGACATTCTAGCACATAGCATGAATCATTGTAACAATGACATTCTTGATTGTGTTAATGGACAGAACCATTGCCAAAGGCACTTACCAAGCCTTGACGACCTTGCAGGCATAATATAAAGACTAAAAAGGTGGTTTAGAAACTATGTAGACAGATGCACAGGTTGTTTTTGTAGACTTGGAATTCTATAGTATGTTCACAGTGTGTACAGTTTCAATGTACACATTATTGTTTTATGAATTTATTTTTTATGTTCTAACTTTACTTTTGGTCTTAGATGACCATGCCTATGCCTTTGATGTATAACCTCATATTTTCCTTGCTTACCGTACAGTAAATCGCTCTGAATTAAGAGCTAAATGCCTATAAATTGTAAATTGATCATTCCGTTAATAATGCCTGCTGGACTGCATGGCTAGGATTAATCCCTGACAAGCCTGCATGTGAGGTGTAATAAATCACACGTCTCCCTCCACTATCGATCCCCGTCGTCCGTTACCTTGTCCACGTAATTGGCGATCTCGGCCAGACGCTGTTTGACCTTCTCCACGTCCTTTCCTTGTTTCTGGAACTGACAAAAAACACAGGCGGGGACAGATGGAGTCACACAGAGATCGGATCAAAACACAGTCACCGGCGGAGAGATGTTAAACATTAAACGTTAAACTTTCGTCGCCGTATCTCATGGGAACGCGTTCAAAGCGAAGCCGGACGTCTCCAGGCGCCGCTGCTCGCTGATGGCAGCGGTGGCGTTAATTCCCTCACAGCGGGAGGGGGGGGAGGGCCGCTATCATCAAAGGGGCTTCTCGCTTTAGGGAAGGAGATTAAGAAGGCTGAGGCGATAACCTCTCAGCCACCTTGTCTTGGATCCAGGCCCTCCGCTCTGCTCCTTCCTCTGTGCACAGCAGAGGAGGCTGCAGTGTGTGATCTCTATAGACCAGGGGGGGTTTCGGGTGACTTTCAATACTTGACCTGAAAACATATTCTACAAATGTCTTCGGTTTTTCTACAAAATTTCTAAAACTCTCATCTCATGTTTCTATGTCAGTGGCCATGTCAAAGACCCACCAACATCATCTCTATACGGCCGCCAACCCCCATCGGGAAATATGTAGTTCCCGGGACCTCCCAGAAGCAAAAATATTTGAGTTAAACACATTCAAATATTTGCACCACATCTTCAGATTGCGCAGATCTACGAGCTCCTCACCATCATTTTAGCTGGGGACCACATGGAACCCACTCAAGGACCACTGCTGGTACCCTGGACGACCCGCAGAAAACCACAGTCAAACCTTCTATATTTAGCAAACTGGACCAGAGTAAAACTGTACTTGGTGCGTTCATTTTCCGCACATACGGTACAGGAAGTCTCTTCACCAAAAATAGCCAATCGTCAGGCAAAAAAAAACCCTATCTCCATATTATCTTCATGTTTTAACTTGTGTATTTACACCAGAGCATCACAGAAAAAGGTATCAAAAGCAGCAGATCCGGCAAGCCCGGCACGCGCGCACGCACGCACGCACGCACGCACGCACGCACGCACGCATCAGTGCAGCCGGGGCTACTAGATGGACACATCATCACGGAAGATAACAAGACGAACACAAGGGGTCAACTCATCCGTGTCTCAGGGGAGGGAGTCTGGGAGAGAGAGGGGTGCGTGTGACCCCTGACCCCTGGGTTCCTGTGGGAGCTGAAGTGAGTTAGCCTGGCGGAACGGGACAGAGCGTGACCTTCCCTCGAACCCCCCACCCACCCCCTGCTTACCTCTCTGTTGTCGGCCACGATGATCAGTTCCACATACTTGGTGGTCGGCTGGGCGTGCCGCTTGTGCTGCAGAGAGAGGGAGAGAGAGACAGAGAGAGAGGGTGAGGCAGAGCAGAGGCGGATCTAGGCATGGGGGGGGGGGGGGGGGGGGGGGTCCCGATGCCCTCCTAAATGCCCAATCTGACCCACCAAACACGATGGCATGCAAAACAACCCAAGATTTCAAATGACAGTGCTTATATTTAAAATGATTTGAAACACTACTACTGCTACTAACTAAACTACAGTTGTGGCACCACTAAACCAACAGCATTTCATCATTGAAAACAGAAAACTCTCTGAGTCAGACCTTTAGCTTTATGCATGCTGCGTGTCTGTTGCAACTTCAACAACAACTGATGTTATTACTGGTGCTTAATTGCGTAATAAAAGTCCTGTAACCAAAAATGGTACTATGGGTGAAGCTTCATCGCCTGTGACGTGAAGCGACATGGGCGATGAAGCCGACCCCCATACCATTTTCTCCTGCCCCCCCATTTGGGAAATGTTATATCCGCCCCTGAGGGAGAGAGAGGGAGAGAAAGCAAGGAGTATAAGATCAAATAAATCTTCATGGACCCCCGGGGGCAGATTCAGGTGTCACAGCGGCAGTAAAACACAGGAACAGGTACTGTACGAGAAGCAATAAAAAGGATAAAATGAAGACGGAATCGAATCGCTTGTGACACGAGACGCCACGCCTGCTGCACCGGCGCTGGGTCCTGTCTGCTGTGGGAATGGATGACTTACCATAATGTAAGGCAGACCTGCATTAATCGGTAAAATCACCCAGCGGATGGATGCTCAGATGGTCATGATTAGCGATGGGGTGGGGGGTCTTCTGGGCAGGCTAGGAGGTGAAGCCCTGATCTGCTGATTAAACAGACAGCATCTCTGGTCTCTATCTCTGCCCACCCACTGAGCAAATATTAGGCTTTTAGAAGCTAAATGTCCATCTAAAAATCATGTCAAAATGTTCTAAACAATGCATATTTTTGGGAGTCTACGATTAGATTAGAAACAAAGTCGAAACAACATTTTTTTAGCATCTATAGAGTAGGTGGAATAAAAAATAGCATGGCTACAGATCGTCTATATGTGGCCTGGATAAAAAGATGTTTCAATGTCTACTCTAAGCCTAGACCACTAAAAAAAACATTTTTACCCCATTTTATACAGCCATTTAGATGTCTAATAGACTTTAAAAAAAAGGTTGAGTGCACTGGACACTAAACTACTACGGCCATGCAGCCAACCATCAACAAATACAGATCACTATCAATGAATATCCGGTACCCAAAAAGAGGACACCTGACACATCCACAGTCCCCTGTGGATTGTAGGAAACTAAGAAAGGAAGGGACTGAAGTGCACATACTGTAACTCTAGGGTACTGTAATTCCTTTTATTCTACAGTGTCACGCAAGTGCACGCACACACAAACATGGCTAAAAATGCATTTCCGTCCAAGTTGTGTAACCCTGGCTGGATTTATTATCAAGAGGTATTTCACTGTGAGCCTCATTGCGGTGCTACAGTATATAAAAATATCTAGAGGTACCTGTACATGCATACCATCTCATCTCTCAAAACATCCCAAGGCATCGTTCCCAATGGGTAAAAAACTACACAGTCACCAACATATTGTCATTGTTATAGTCATTGCTACTGTTATACTGTTATTGTCAGCACATTCTGCGGAGCATAAGCTACATCCACTTTTTGCCGCTCGCACTTGTAGGAGTGAATGTGTGAGTGACAAATAAACCCTTGAGTCTCGGATTTTATGAATATATGGATGAATATGCATCTATGGCCAATGAATATACGAATGGATAATGTATAATTTATAGACTATATCAACAGGAAATGCATTAATGAGCATTACAGTATGTGTGCTGCGCTGTCAACAGGCTTCGACGGTGAGTGAAGAAGTTTTGTGGCTGAAAAAAACTGCATAAAGTATAAATTTGGGAATTGCATGGAAGGATCATGAGACGCAGAAGGAGAGCAGGAGGGGGCAGCTTTCTAGGATGAGCGGCCTAAATATAGCGGAGGTGGGCACTCGATAGGGCTTTGCACTTTACACACATCCACAAGGGGCGGATCTAGGCATGGGCATGGGGGGGGGGGGGGGGGGGGGGGGCAATGCCCCCCAAATACCCAGTTTTGCACGATGCCATGCAAAACAACCCAAGATATTTCAAATGCTTATATTTAAAATGATTCTAAACACTTACTACTGCTACTAACTAACATCATTGAAAACAGAAAACTCTGAGTCAGACCTTTAGCTTTATGCATGCTGCGTGTCTGTTGCAACTTCAACAACAACTGATGTTGTTATTGATGCTTTACTTGACTAATACAAGTCCTGTAACTGAAAATGGTATGCACCCATACGATCCCCCCCCCCCCCCAAATGGGACATGTTACATCCGCCCCTGCACCCACACACACACACGTTTATATGCTTGTGTGACGACAACACTGCCGGTGGGATGCCAAAGCCTCTAGCTAGGCTCTCTCTGTGTGAGTCCATGTGCTGGGCCAAGTTCTCCACATACACTGTATACAGTAGGAGCTCTGCACATTCACATTCACCAACCTACATAGTCCAAAAGCAGGCCTGGTCCAAAAACATTGGAGCCCTGCATGTTCCAAAACCAGGCCCAAGCCCTGCATGGCCACCGAGGAGAAGCATTGTTGCCAACTTAGTGGATTTGTCACTATATTTAGTTACTTTACAGACCCCCCCCTTAGCGACATATTTAGTGAAAAGCTTCTAGTGATGTTTTTTTTTTCTGGTGATTTGGGGACAAATCGTATTGACAGGTGCCAGAAATAAAATGCCTTTTCTTCATTTTCTTCATGCTCCTCAGCCTCAGTGAGTCTGTTAATATGAATTAAGCTGCAAATCTCCATTTAATTCTCTGGGACCTCAAATATTGTAAAATCTACATTCACTCGGCAAGTGTCTCCTGTAAATCAGTGGTTTTCAACCTTTTTGATCCCAGGGGCCACTATTTATTCAGCATTTGAGCCACGGACCACCTTTTGATGACATTTCAGCCCCACAAACCCCGAACCCAAGATTTATTTTGCTTTTATCCACAATTCCAGGCTGGATTTGTGAAACAAATCCAGTTGACTTGTGCAGACCTGGGCTAATACGCATTCAAGTGTTTTAACTCTTGAGAGCGTAAACATAAAACCAAATGGACCCGCAAGGGTCCATTTGGTTTCATGTTTTCGCTCTCAAGGAGTTACATCTGATGAACCAACTGTCCATCAATCAGCCTGGAGACCACCTGGAACCCTCTCAAGGACCACTGGTTTAAAACAACTGCTGTGAATGGAAACAAATGGTTCCACATGCATTCATTTCGTACATTCTCTCTCAGGCCCCTGTAAACAGCAGTTGAAGATAGTGGCAGTGGGCTGTAGAGTATGTGAGTGACTCCACAGTGTTGCTAACACAGTGGCAGTGGGTGAGCATGAACACCAAGACGATGACACCCAGTTGGGACGCGTCCACAACACGGCACTGAGCAGATGTCCCCGCTCTGTGTGTGTGTGTGTGTGTGTGTGTGTGTGTGTGTGTGTGTGTGTGTGTGTGTGTGTGTGTGTGTGTGTGTGTGTGTGTGTGTGTGTGTGTGTGTGTGTGTGTGTGTGTGAGGGAGAGAAAGAGTGGTGATCCAAGTGGGAAAGCACTTTAATATCCATGCCAGTGCAGAGTTATGTTTCATTTGTATATTAACTGTTTAATTGCTGAGTGGGTATATATACGTCGTTGTAGAACAGCGCCACCTGGAGGCTAAGTCCATATATATACGTCGTTCAGACATTTATCATTCAATCATATTTTTTTCAATTAAAACCCAAGCTGTATGCATTAAATCCCTAATGGAGCTGTAGTATACTGTTGCTTTAAGGCCCTGACGACGTCACAACCAATACTCCGCCCCCCTACCCATTTTTTTCCCTGCTTTGAGGAAGTAAACACAAGGAGAGAGGGCTGGGCTGAGCAGAGCCTTAGCACTCGTCAGTCCCCTGCACTCTCTCTCTCTCTCTGCTCTTAGCAAAACAGCATTGTGAAGCGATCGCTTGTTTTTTTTTTCATCAAATGCAAGAGGCTATTTTACTTTAGTCATCTGGACACAGTGTGACTGCACTCGCATGGGGATTGCATTCTTTCTTTCTCTATTTCTCTCTCTCTCCCTCTCTCTCTCTGTCGGAGGCAGAGGGGCGTTATGGAAGAGCAGTCAGGCAGGCACCTGCAGCTCGCTAATGATCGTTAGGAAAATCTGGGTCGTTCGCGCGTGTGTGTGTGTTGTGTGTGTGTGTGTGTGTGTGTGTGTGTGTGTGTGTGTGTGTGTGTGTGTGTGTGTGTGTGTGTGTGTGTGTGTGTGTGTGTGTGTGTGCGTGTGCGTGTGTGTGGTCTTCAAGTTATGCTACGCTAAACGTCTTTGCAAAGAAAGCACAACAGCCCCCCCCCTCCCACACACACACACACACACACACACACGCGCGCGCACACACACGCACACACACACGCGCACACACACACACGTGCGCACACACACGTGCGCACACACACGTGCGCACACGCAACAGATCTGAGGCATTTCTCTGACTATTGCAGGGATTCTGACATAAAATCCCCAATAATTGGTGAACTATAGATGGCATATTTTTTTTTTCTTTTTTCTTATTGGAGCAGAGGGTGTGCCCTTTCATATGGTATATGGTTTTTTATATATTACTGTCAACATAATTATATTATATAGACCTGAAAAATATTATTCCATAAATGATATGGTGTTGGCCCACAACGCAAGTTGAATTCAAATGACAATTACAGACGAACGGAAGATGGGAGGAATGTAATTTTTTTTTCCCCTAAAAATGGACAAAAAGGGCTGTCAATCGGTGTATAGCATGTACAATATCTTTATTTGGTTCATATATATATTTGTCTGTCAATGTCTCTATACAATGTATTTTTACAAGACTGCTCATGTCTCTATTGCATTCAAATGGCAATAAGTCCTGAACAATAGGTGGTATGAATGCTTTTTTTTTTTCTTGTGAAAGCAGCCAGTGTGCTCTTTCAGACGGTATATGGCATGTAAATGTCGCTATAGGACTTTGTTTTTTATTGGCCTTGTTTTAAATTAGTGACATCCCTAGTGACATCACTCAAAATGCTTAGCACAGTACTTCCACCTGTTTTCCCAGAATGGATAGCTCTCAAAGAGTTAAAATACACATGCACACACTTACTACTACATGTACAAATGCACGTGTGTACCCTGCACACACACACACACACACACACACACACACACACACACACACACACACACACACACACACACACACACACACACACACACACACACACACACACACACACACACACACACACACACACACACACACACACACACACACACACACACACACTATCCTGGCGCTCGTCGTTAGCATGGCAAGCTGCATCGTTGCTGCTTTCTATTCCACAGATAAACCAGCGGGGTGAGGTTTAATATTGCATATAATTTATAATTGCATTTTACAGTCAAATATTCCAAACTTGTTTGCTTGTACTTCCAGCGCACTGTGTGGTTTACTCCTCTCTGTTTCAACATCAAAGGGATGTTGAGACGGGCTGAGACGGCCCTCATTATATCTGTTCAATCACTGAGCATGTGGGATCAATCCCAGGTCTCTATGGTCTCTTCAGATGAACAGCAAATAACATGCCTAGGAATTCATTTTCAATGAGACCTATGTGTTTGTTTTTCTGTACGTGCAGAGAAGTCAATGGGCGACAATGGCTTTTTTATGTGCACATGCCTATGGCTGACTGAGTAGACCTGAATTTTGTTGAGCTTTGTCTTTTTTCCGTTTGTATTGTCGCACCCGTCATTGGCAGACCTGTAGCAGATCTGTCGTTAATCTAGGCCAGGTTTTTTCAACATTTTTGATACCAGGGCTTACTATTTATTCAGAATTTGACCCACAGACCACCATTTGATGACATTTTAGCCCCACAGACCCGAAAAGTAAAGATTTCTTTTGCTTTAGTCCACAATTCCAGGCTGGATTTAGGAAACAAAAACATACAGGTCAAAATGACCAATAATCTTCTAGATTCTCTAGTTGTGTAGACTTTGGATAATTCAGATAATGAATGTTTTAAGTCTGGAGAGTGTAAACATGTTTTATTTTTACGCTCTCAAAGAGTTACACCTTGTTAACCAACTTTCCATCATTTAGCTGGGGACAAAAGGGAACAAAAAAAAAGACTGAAATGCTAGGGAGAGACTACTGGACAAGAAGTAAAGTAAAAGAGAAGTTATATTATGTTTGGCTACACTCTGCTCTGCTGTGAATAGTTATGAGCATGATACAGCAGGCATACCACCTGGCAAAACAAAGACAGAAAGAGACAAACAAACAAAACACACAAACTGAAAAGCTGTACATTTACTAGACAAAAACTAGACTAAAACTAAAGCATTGTCAATGCTAAATAAATAAACTAAATAACTAGCTAAATAAATAAGCAAGTAAGTATTCAAAAGGCTATGACTAAAACTAAATCAACACGTGTTGTCAATATCAACACTGCAGCTCTGGCCAAATATGTCTGTCCTGGGCGACCGACCACACTCCCTTTCACAAGCTCACACACTGAAACACTACACTGGAATGCCACTCATATCTCTGTCATTTCCTCCTCAACTGTCAACTCCCAGCCGTCCAAATGCCAAACTTTGCAACAAGACGCCTCTCTAATGTATTTTTGGCCTCCCTCACGCTGGAGGAGACATCTCAGGTTGATCCCTGTTGAGGACAAACACTCCGGAAGGGGTGCGGGTGTGGGTGCATTTGGTTTGCAGCCTTAATCCTGTGGGGGTCCTGTTATGTTCCTAGAGCTATATCGTGAGGGAAAAGAGGAAATATTGCGGATTCAAGTTGGTTAGCGTCCAACCACAAACGTATATTTTGAACGTCAATACATTTGCATTTTTAAGTGCACTTTCAGAACCATGGACAGCTCAACATAGGCATAACAGATAACACAATGTCTTCAATGAATAATTCATAAGAGTTAAAGTATTGAGACAACTACAGAAAGAGGTGAAGACCCTAACATTTATCTAACATTTCCTTGTATTTCTAGCTTATTGAAATAATGCCATACACATGTCCAGTGCATAGCGAATATTGTATGGCCTGTTATGGTATTTAACCATAATGACTGATTACAGTGAACACAATAATTGTGTGCATGTGCGTTGTCATCTGGGTTGGCAAGCCGTTGAAAGAATCGCTCACCACATGAAGCAAAATGAGTAGCGCTCCGGTCCCCAATAATCGATCAATCATTGGCAAGAGCTTCAAAAAGTCTTCTAAATCTAGTCAGCCAGGCCTGGATTTAAAAAGGCAGGAGTTTTCACAATTGATTAGTATTAATGTCAACACCTGAGTGGGTCCGTCGTGTAACTATCCTGGTGTTGTACATTAGTGTTCCACAACAAAGCCATGCAAAATAAAAGTGACAGCTGATGAGGCGACGAAAGCTTGCCCTCCTTAGCAACCGTTGCTAGGACGGCCAATTCAAATAGCCCAAATAGGGGCGAGGTTTAGTGAAGGGCTGATTGAAGGCCATGCCAGTGTGTGTGCTTGTGGAGTACTTCTGCAAGCCTTTGTTACTGGCCGTGAACTATTACTGTATCTCACTGGTCGTGACAATCCCATTTGCTGCCCCACTTACTAGTTGACAACTCCGATTTTCAAAAACCCTCAGGCTTTATCGTATCGTATTACATATATTCTGTGATTTTTAATGTAACATGTAACTACTAGCTGCAGTGCAGTCAGTCATGCATGAGCGTCTCCTGGAAAGACGGTGCTTAAATCTTCCTGGGGAAAAGATACGGTACTTGACCAGCAATTGTCGTTTCGACTCTGCGTCTCTGTCTTCAGTTAGGGAGCGCAGTGTTCCCTCCAGCCCTGACATCTCTTAGATAGAGCAAGGCGGTGGCTGGATTATGGGATCTTAATTGAATGAAAGAGTGCCGTGTCATCTGCGAAAAATGCACTGCAACACAGGAAAATAAATCTCCTCGCCCAGGAGAGCGAAACCATATTTTTCACAACATTGTAAATCACTGAGAATGACACTTTATTTCCCAGAGAGTGTAAAAGTGGACCCCGCCATGCGTGGGTCTGGTTTCTAAACTCCGAGTTAAATCGACACTCGTTTTGGTTTGTTTTGCCAGCGCTGACTCATTGATCACACATGCTGTATAGCAGCAGCGGATCGCGGTTCAACGCCGGGACAACTCTTCGCCGCCTCAGCGCAGCGCTCCTCATCAGCAAAATCATATTCTTTTGATCTTCGCGAAAACCCGCAAAAGAGAAATCACAGCGCAGCGTGACTTGGGAAAAAGCACGGACTGATACTTAGTCATACGTCGTCATCGCGACTTGCGTCACAGTCATAAATTGAGCCCGGGGCTGTGTGTGGATTCGCGGGGTCTACGAGGACAGTGAATAACGTGGCCTGCGAGTGGAACTGACATGTGGAACACCGCCTCGCCGAAACGCACCGCCAGGCTCAATAAACCCCCCTTGGAGTTAGATGATGAAACACTTTTTAAAACCACACTAACCCCCTGCGTCAGGGCCGGTTCTAGGCATAAGCAATATAAGCGGTCGCTTAGGGCCACAACCACTAAGGGGGCCACATCACAGGGTGAATACTTTTTTTATGTATCCCCTATTCCAGTGGTTTTCAACCAGTGGTCCGGGGACCACCAGTGGTCCTTGAGAGGGTTCCAGGTGGATGTAAAGTGATTGGTTAAGCAGATGTAGCTCTTGATAGTGTAAAAATTAAACCAAATGGACCCTTGCGGGTGCATCTGGTTTCATGTTTACACTCTCAACAGTTAAAATATTCATCATTTTTATTAGTTAAGAAGTTTATACAATTAGGGAATGTAGAAGAATAATCATTTTGATCTATGTTTTTCTGTTTTGTTTGTGAATTCCAGCCTGGTATTGTGGACAAAAACAAACAAAATCTTAAGTTTTGGTTCTGTGGAGTGAAAATATCATCAAATGGTGGTCCGTGGCTCAAATGCTGAGTAAATAGTGGGCCCTGGTGTCAAAATGGTTGAAAAAACCCATACAGGTGGCCCCCACTTTCACTTAGGGTTAAGGTTAATATGGCAACATTGTTATATTATTGAGTTCCAGCTGTATCAATTCCAAAAGTTCTGGGGGTCACATGTGGAAATTGGAACCCCTAGCCTCTTAATATTTATCTCAAAGTGCCATTTTGATCAGACAGTTTTTTTTTCTCGTGTGACAGTGCGCGAGGGGCCACATGAACTAATCATGCATATAGAGCCACTAAATACCTAGAACCGCCACTGCCCTGCGTCCCTACTCCTCACAGCATGTAATAACAGCCGAACATTTGGTGGAAATAACCAATCTACAGACCTCCTGAGGGACCCCCGGTCAATGGAGTACAGTACATGGGGGTTAAGATGGTTTTAATGACTGCACCGACCCCCCTCCCACCCGACATGCGTCTTACATTACGTTGAAACGCTCCCACTTTCAAGCCCCGGCGTTTATCAGCCTTGTTAATCTCCTCCTCCATCTCCCACATCCCCTCATTCGTCCACATCCAGCTGATAAATCAGGTGTATTCATCCTCGGGGCTCCATCCAGACATGGGCCGCCAAAGCGGTGCTCTCCACTTATCAAGCAGTCACATCTTTAGAGACCCCCAACCACCCACCCACCCACTCCCCTTCCATGGCACTCCAACGGCAACCCAATCTCGGTCCGGGAGGGAGGGAGGTAGAGCGACGACTGGCCTCGACTGGAACGGCGCAGCAGCAGCAGCAGCAACTGCAATTTGAGCAGTCTGATCCCGAAGTTCAGCCGGACCAAACAAACGCTTTGCACTTGAAAAGCCCAGCGCCGTATGCTTCTATAACTTCCCCCAAGCAGGGGCGGATGTAACATGTCCCATTTGGGGGGGGGGGGGGGGGGGGGGGGGTGCAAGAGAATATGTTGGAGGGGCAAGGGAAAATGGTAGCATTTTCAGTTACAGGACTTTTATTAGTCAAGTAAAGCATCAATAATAACATCAGTTGTTGTTGAAGTTGCAACAGGCACGCAGCATGCATAAAGCTAAAGGTCTGACTCAGAGAGTTTTCTGTTTTCAATGATGAAATGCTGTTGGTTTAGTGTTGACACAACTGTAGTTAGTTACTAGCAACAGTAGTGTTTCAAATCATTTTAAATATGCACTATAATTTGATGTTTGGTGGGGCAGACAGGGCATTTAGGGGGGCATTGCCCCCCCATGCCCATGCCTAGATCCGCCCTGCCCCCAAGCCTCTTTTACATGCTGCACAACACTACTACTACTACTACTAGCGGATGATGGATAGGGTCTCCGACGGCAGGGGCTCCGGGGAATCATTCCAAAAAGTAGTGGCTCGTTTCAAATGTGCCACGCCGGGTAATCATTACCCACACGTGCACACACACATGCACACACACACACACACATGCACACACACATGCACACCCAACACACACACACACACACACACACACACACACACACACACACACACACACACACACACACACACACACACACACACACACACACACACACACACACACACCACACACACATACACACACGCACACCCCACACACACACACACACACACACACACACACACACACACACACACACACACACACACACACACACACGATTGATGGTGTCATTATGAGTGTTAAGGTACTTTTTGTACTCCCTTGCGTCTTGCGTGGCGGAAATGGATGATCTACACAGTACAACCTCACAAACTTCCATCTAGCCACAATTTCTTTGAGGTTGACACATCAAGAACACTTTCCAGCAACACAGGATAACAGACAGGTCATCTATTCTCGCCTGATATTTGGAAATCGCCCCAAAACCAGACCAAAGTGATGGAGCACTTCTGATTCATCGGACGAAAACTTCTGCATGATCAATGAAGTGAAATCAACGAAGTGCTGGATGTTGTATTATGATCAGCAATGGACATAAAGACCATGCATGTGCATGTACGGTGTGTGCACGAGAATGTTGCTCATTCCTATAGGTTGAGTGGGAGCCGCCGATAGCTGATCGGGCTCAAAACATACTGATCAACAAAAATAAATGTTGCGATTAAAGGGAATAAAACTAATCTCTCGGGAATGGTGTTCGTTATTACTTTAATCTTGTCAACTCAGGAGACGTTCTTAAAGGTTTTGTGACATTCATTTTTATTTATTTTTTGTTTTATTTTCGCTTTTCGGATCTCATTTATATTCAGAAAAGCCGGACTTTGTACATTTAGTGGATGTTCTGTCTGGAGAAATTTTGCAGAAATATAAAAAATAACTGTTCTTTTTTTGTTGTAGTGATAAGGCCCAATTAATCAGATCCAGCGATCCAGCTATCAATCTGTTGGATAATGAATATGTGGTCTCTATCTCCTCTTTTCAGTATGCACACTATGCTGAGAGAGGAAAAGTATGTGCAAGCAGTCCACTGACCTGTTGACCTGTTGACACTAACGGAATGGTCTGTATTGCACAGCCTGAACGTGAAACCTTCAGATCTGCCATGCTCGCACAGTGACAAACAAGCTATTTTGGAGTTTCCCTCATATTCACATACTGTGAATGGAACTGCTATTCCCAATCATTGCTGCTCATATTAAGGAATACTTGACTTTGTTTCCCTAATGACTTTGTTCCCCTCACAGAACTCAGAGACTAAGATCTCACAAGGAGACAGTCCATGGAATAGGACTGTGGTACCATAAATAACCATTCATACGAGTGGTTGCCACCACCACGGATTACCGGATTACATTTACTATATCATACTGTTTGATTGTCCTATTCATTCATACAATCATTCATCCGTGATTTATCTGCCATGAATTGAAAACATTACATCCACAGTACAATAAATGTTGAAATTGCAGATTGTGAAAGATCTAAGCTAGGAACATGTGCATGCTTACATCCATGCATTCCTAAGAAGACTCTGCATCACAACAAACAAGAATGCATGCTGAGAGTGCATGTTGAAAGAGCCGTCAGAGACAACCTGTCTCCAACATGCAACCAAGGATCTCCACATGGTAATTGAGATGTAGTGTGACGCAAATGACACAAACGTATATAAGAGGTAGTGAAGAGGACAAGAGAGAAGTGAGTTTGGGAGTGAGTTTGGGTGGTTGTGAGATGGGAAATCACTCCACAAATGAGAACCGACCAAAGGGACCTCGCGGCCTCTAGAAGCAGAGGAGGGAGAGATGAGAAAAGGCACCAGAGAAGGAAGAACCAGAGGGAGCCAGGACAGGAGCGATGACATCGCACCCAACCGTGCCGTCCCCACACTCTGACCTGAGTGTGACCCCAGAGGTGATCCAGCTCCGGCCCTGCAGTACCAACCCAGCGGTCCCAGGTGAACCAAGGCTCGTGGTCCCAGATGACAACTAACAGCCGGGGTTCCAGACACCCGACCTGCCACCTGCAGCCTCCACCACCGACCGGCCTGCGCTCTCAACCCTCAACCTCAAGACTCAACCTCAAAGACCATCAAGTCTACCTCTCGCAAAGCTCCCAAAGGAAAGATCAACCATCATCTCAGGTTGTGTCGCATTACATCTGTTACCAGCTCATGGCAAAGGACATTATCTATTAGGATCTATTATTATCGATTAGTATCTCTCATTATCTACCTACTCATTATTTTATCTATCTATCTATCTATCTATCTATCTATCTATCTATCTATCTATCTATCTATCTATCTATCTATCTATCTATCTATCTATCTATCTATCTATCTATCTATCTATCTATCTATCTATCTATCTATCTATCTATCTATCTATCTATCTATCTATCTACTATTTCATTATTATTTAATTCAATTTACTATTTGTATTTTGCATGAACACTTGTTTAATTATTCTGATCCATTTTTATTGAGTTTGTCTTATCATAGGTGTGATCAATAAAAGGCCTAATAATTTTTACAGACAAGTTTGTTCATTGCTCACTGTTTGAATTATTGGTTGATGACACATGCAAAATAAGGGGCTATGAATTAAAAAGATCTTTTCCCTTCAGATTTTCTGTAGATTTGTTAAGATAAAATAATAATTGATTATTTATTTAATAATCTTTCCATTGTTTTATTAGTGGTTTAAAGTTAAGGTTTAAATATAAATCAATCTTATGCTTATTCCTAAGCTCATTTCAATGGTGCCCTGATGATTGATTTTGACTCTTAATCTTGAAAACTCATAATTATGAATAATTTATTATTGAGCCATAATTATTAATATCACTGATCTAAAATCTACAAGTTAACTCTCCATATACACTACAATGTTTGCATAATCCCTTTAAAGACTTAATCATTATTGGTGCAAATGGCCATTATGAAGGCAAATTAGATTTAATGGACGAGGGAAAGAGGGACTCCTCGTCCTCGTTCTCTATCATGTGACTGTAGGTGTGGAGACAGGCAGACATGGTGGGTGCAGGACAATCGTCAGTCTCTGTTTGACAGAGTCAGTCGTTTTCCGAATGGCTTCCTCCGACTGTGTTTGCAGTGAGCGACCACCTGAACCCTGGATGTCTGCCTGGTCTGCCTCTGCTGCCACCGCTGTGACCTGACCCCCACCTCCCTCAAAGCTCCACCGCTGAATCCAAATACACCTCTATTTGAACTGCAATTCCTGTCTGTCTCTGACATGTATGCAGCTTTGGTTCAAAGCGGCGACATTGTGATGCAGCCCCTGTAGCCCCACTCAGCTACAGAGGCTCCCAGGTGTGACGTGAATGAATTATACACCGCAACGAGCAAAGACGTTATGCGGAGAAAGAACATTTTGTGCCTAGTTAATCTATCTTCATCAATGAATAAATACTAAGGGAAAGTTATGAACATCTGGGGAAAATCGTTACTAAGACATTTGCACATCAAAGTGTTTCTAATGGCGTCTAATAAAATGTACTGCTAGATTGAAATTCAACTCCTGTGGGAAACCTAATAAAAAAACAGGTCAAAGTCGGTGTTGCCTCGACAATCCAGACTTTCATTTTCGGCCACATTGCGCAAAAACGGAAAGTTTGGGCTAATTTGTTAGCACAGTGGCCTAGAAGTGGGAGTCAAACTTTCGGGGTGGGCGTTGCTCCAAATGATGTGACGTAGCACAGCAGTGGAGGGGCAGGGGAAGGGGCCGGGGATGACGACACGTTGGTGAGATCAAATCAGATCAGATTCATTTCAGGTTAGGCCAGGCTAAAGTCGGGATACTAGCCACAACCTACAGAAGGCAAATGTCATTGTGTTTTATGTCGCATGTCATACGTCTAATTAGGGGGGGTTAAAAAGATGCTGAATCCATTCCAAGCATTGGTTTTGCTCAGAAAACACTCTTTGGGCCAAAAACAGACTAAATACCAGTCAACATATTTATTTAGCAATTGCAAAGTCCTTAAGCCAAGCAGTTGCCTCCTGGTTTGCTGTGTGGAGACTGGTGAGGGTGAGTAATCCTCTTTCCAGTCTTTGGAGAGGACAGGCTTCAATGATTTGCTCCATAGTTTGTTCCTCCCCACAGACACCACAGTGAGCTTGGGCTATTGCTCCATCTGTGAAGGATGATTTTTTTTGGCTTTCTATAGGTTGTGACTAGTACCCGGACTTTGGTCTGTTTTTTACGAGGTTTCACTCTTTTAGTACATGTTATTGGACACAATTAGAAATACATTGGTGAAGAAATTTCTTGGCAACAATTTACTTCCCAGATCAGTCCTGTTATACCTGATAAAATCTAAAAAGCAAATCATCAATTAAACAAAACAACAGAATCCATTAGGACTTGTATTTGTTTTCTTCTTCTCCTTACCCGTGTGCTGAAGTCCCTGAACAGGCTGCTGTCCGGCTGACTCCAGTAGTTGGCTGATGAGGTGTTGAGGTCGTGGCCACACGTGCCGGGTGTGAGGTCCAGATGTTCCGCCCTGTAGATCCAGTGGGTTCCGTCGGTGGCGCCGTCGGCAGAAGGCTCCAGTACGTAGGATCTGTCCTCCAGTGAGATGAGACCCCTGAGAGGAACGTGTTATTATAAGTTAGGCCAGGGGTTTTCAACCTTTTTCATCTCAGGGCCCACCATTTATTCAGGATCTGAGCCACGGACCACCATTTGAGGATATTTTAGCCCCACAGACCCCGAAACTAAAGATTTCTTTTGCTTTTGTCCACAATTCCAGGCTGGATTTGGAAAACAAAACAAGCAAAACATACATTCCAAAATGGCTAATTCAGATGATGAATATTTTAACTCATTTAAATACATTTGGTTTCATTTTTACGTTCTCAAGAGTTACATCTGGTTAACCAACTTATCCTGGGGACCACCTGGAACCCTCTCAAGGACCACTGGTGGTCCCCGGACGGCCTGTTGAAAACCCCGGAGTTAGGCAAACCCAGAGGTCACGATGATGAATAGCATGTAGTTGTTTTCAACATTATGTTCACAGAGTACAGACCACCCTCTACTTCATCACGGCCCTATCTACCACCACACCTGCCTCCTCCACCCAGTGCAGACCAGGTCAAGGTCGAGGTAAACTTTATGGTCCACGAGGGAAATTTCGTATTATGGTTTCAGCCCTGCTACAGCCACATAAAACATAAAGACTCACAAAATACATTGTGATTCATTTGTACCTTCCATATAGTCACTGTTGTTTCAGAGCCTCATTCAGCATTTTATTTGACGCTGGGACAAACGGCTTTTTAAACTTGAATTGCTTCCACTTTGATTCTTTGTACCTTATCCCAGAGGGCAGAAGTAGGATTTAAAACAAGTTAAAACATGGGTAACATAACTGACAATTTGTTTTAGGCTGTTTTATTGTAGCCTGCTCATAAACAGACTGCAGAGAGGGGAGTTGACGTGCCCCTGTGATCTTCCCTGCAATCTGCACCAATCTGAACATTAAAAAAAAACCTTACAGAATAAATATAATTGCGGAAAGCCGTCATATCGTCATAATTTCTTAATAAAAACTTCAACTTACATCCCTCAGCACATTGTAACTACCCTGCAAAAGACCTGCAACTTGCTCCTCCAAGTCCAAAGTCAAAGACGTATGATCAGTCACTCACGTCACTAAAATGAAATTGGTTCTCCGCTTTTGATCCATCTCTTGGAGTGGTGAGCTGCAGCATGCGCCACACTCGGGAATCATTAGTTGATTTGACCCCCAATCCATCCCTTTGATGATGAATGCTATGCTAAGCAGGGAGGCATTGGGTCCCATTTTCACAGTCTTTGGTATGCCCTGGGAAACGAACCCCGGCCTCCCAGTTTCAGGGCAGACACTTTAACCACAAAGCCACCGTCTGGTCCCAAATCGAAGTGAGCTACGGTAGCTCTTTTGGTGTGTCTTGTTGCCTGCCTGATCTAGTGAGTTGGAGATCAGGTTTCAACTCCAGCTCAGGGTTCTACACATTACAATAATTATGATTGTTGTAATGTTATGATGATGACATTGTAAATACAACTACTTAGTTGTGACATGAAGTCAAAAGTCAAAAGTTTGACATAAAGTTGCTTATCTACTCACGTCGCGACTAGATACTTTGTTACATTGAGAAAGTGGCCCTTTCCAGCACATACAAGCATCATGCGAATACGTTTGATTGGTTGAATTTGTAATACCAACTTGGAGAATTACAGCACATTTCAAACACAACTCAATACTAAGTCTGTTGACTGTGATTGGATGACACCATAACGCATGTGTTGTATAAACATCAGACCAGTAGACCTCAAGTGACGTTATTGAAGTTGAGCTGATTGTGTTGTGGGAACAAGCCGAGAGGCAGAGCAGACGATGGGGTTTAATAACGATAATAATAAGTAGCATCCCCACGTCGGGCCGTGCTGACGGAGGCTCCCGTTTCCACCGTGTCGACAACATCTCATCCGTTTTGCGAAAAGTGGCCGCGTGCGATTTGAAATTAGTCTCTGGACGCATTAGGTCCGGTGCCATTAAAGCGTGGAGATTTTTTCGAGCAAACCTCGCACAACATCCGTGACCACACTGAACTCACATTGAAACCCCCGAAGGCTCCGACGGCTGCCAACCAAAACCCAGAGCAATTTGTTGTGGTGTTCACGCCAAGCAACACAGCCCCCCCTCCCAACCCCCCCAACCCCACCATTCTTTTCTCTTGCAGCCTGGAGACAGACAGGTTGCAGGGAAACAAAAAAAGAAAGAAGGAAAAACCAGTGCCAAGAACAGAGGCTTAACAATCAGTGGGGATGGCTCCTTGGAGGGTGCAGACATTTGGCTGGTTTGTGCAAACATTCCTGGTGTTGTCCGGTGATATTACAACCATCATTACTCCTGCTCGACATCCGCAAAACGGCTGCCTTCTCTAAAAGCCAACTAACATAACCTCCCAGGCCCGGCCCGGGACGGAGGCCCATGGCGGTGTGAGGGAGGGAGGGAGTTACTGTTACTTACAGCCTCTCACGATCATCATCATCATCATCAGAAGGATCATCAAGGTTCGATTTATATTTAATTAAACTGCTCGTTGGGCACAGGCCTACTCTGGAACTTTGCAAGTCGTGCGGCAAGTTTGACTTTCACTGTTCTTGCTGGAATCGCGGCATGCATGTATTCACTCTGCCCTGCAGGGGCGGATGTAACAATTACCAATTGGGGGGGTGGTATGGGAGCGGGTTCATCGCACCAATACCATTTTCGGTTACAGGACTTTTATTGGCCAAGTAAACATCAATAATAACATGTTGTTGAAGTTGCAACAGGCACGCAGCATGCATAAAGCTAAAGGTCTGACTGATGAAATGCTGTTGGTTTGGTGGTGCAACAATTGTAGTTAGTTAATAGCAGTAGTAGTGTTTCAAATACTTTTAAATATAAGCACTGAAATATCTTGGGTTGTTTTGCAGGCCATCATGTTTGGTGGGGCAGTCAGAGCATTTAGGGGGGCATTGCCCCCCCATGCCCATGCCTAGATCCGCCCCTGTTGCCCTGCAGCAGAGATGACCACGCCGCCGGCCTTCAAAATGAATGACCTATGGATTAGGGTTAGGGGGGTTGAACCTAAAACTCATGACCGTGATTGTAAATATTTATCAAAGGAACGTTTCACCATTTTTGCAACAACAAAAATGTAATGACGTTTAGAAGATTTAGAACACTTTCTTGGTGGTCTTTATATGTGTAATATGTGGTTGTAGATATTTTACGTTTAGGCAGTGTAGCTGATTTCATGTACAGTACTTTCTGGACTACAATTCCCACAACTGTTTGGTACACTGCTCCTCCTTGTGGAAAGGGGGAGGGGCTGTCTTACTGAGACAACATGTAATACAAGGTGTTGGTGGCTCTTACAGTAGCACAGTGTGAAGAATACTGCTTTAGAAGCCATGTGTTGGGTGACTAGGCTCTATGCACATACAGTAGAGAGGTCATTACTTCTTTGCTTCCAGACCTCTTTGCAAATTCCTTCATAGGTGTTACCCAAGATACTAATGAAGGCTCTGTTCCATTCTGGTCAAACAGACTCAGGGCTCTGCTATTGTGCGTGTTCACTGGAAACACTCACACTGCCACAACAGTGGGTCTCAGAGTGTCCTTGAGTGGGGTCCAAATGGCCCTGTCCGCAACCGTTTTGCATAACACGCAACCTTTTTCCCTACTAAACCTAAGCCTAAGCCCTAACACTAAACATTATCTCAGCAAAACCTATGCCTAAACTCAACCTTAACCCCAGCCCGTTATGCAAACCATTGCATAACGATCAAGGCCGTGTTGCTACTGTTATGGAAAATCGTCACAACTGTTATACAAAACGATCAATTGGTATGCAAAACAGTCATGACTGTTATGCAACTGTTGCGGCGGTTATAAAACCGCTGCGACGGCCAGTACGGTCGCAAGTGAATTTCGCCCTCCTGTGCCCCGCGCAGGTGTGTGTAACTCTGAGCTTGAGTGTACAAAATTGATTTGTACAAGAATTATTGGGGGGATGGGGGTCCTTGAAATGAAAATGAAGTGCACACTAAACTGTACACACTAAACGGAACAGAGACTTAATTAGTGTCATCGGCGGTGACACAAGTCGTAAGAGGCGCAGAAGTATGGATGAACATAATACTATATGTAAAATGCATTGGATAAAGGTGCTATATGAATGCACCATTTACGGTAGTCCGACAGCAGATAGTCAGACAGACAGAGGCTGTGCCAGGTAAGTTTTAAGATGCCCTTGATGGAGGATTTTCAAATATCCTCCACGCGACACCCACGCTTGGTGTAAATTGTCCGACGATGCGTGCAGGTGACATTAACACCAGTGGGTGAGTGCGAGGACGATAAGTGGACAATAACACACAGCTCTGGCCCTGGAGCTGTATGCAGGGGTGTTCTAAGTACAAATAACACTGTATAGAAAAATACAACACTACCAAGCCAAGTAGGCACTATTCAAACTTTTACAAGAGGGTTGTTGGGATCAAAATGTAACTTTAAAAAGTCTCTGTAGTCACTGTATAACTTTTTTAACCCTTTAATGGTGCATTCAGACTTGGATGGCTAAAGCTGTGCGATTCTTACCTAAATGAAATGACTAAAGTTCTAAAGTTTATTGGAAACACATACAGTATTGCACTGCTTTAACCACCCAAGTTTGAAGTAATGTGCCTAAGGAATGAGGGTGATTCTATGAATGCCTTCTAAATCAGCATGGGCCTTTACCCTTTCGAATTATTCTGAAATGTTTAACTTCTACATAATGAGAACTTCACTTTTGGTTTTTACTCAAGTAGCCTATATTTTGAATATGGGACTTTTACTTGTGAGAGTACAAAGCTGCATTCTTCCATCACTGACAAACACAAGTGTGAATGCATTGCACACCCACACCCACACTCACCTGAGACCAGTGCAGGTACTAAGGCTGACATCAGAGTTGTCATGATCCTCCACCACACCGTGATAGTAGCAGTTCTCCTGCATGGGGAGACATACAGTAAGTATAATAACTGTACACTTTATTATACGCTTTGCATTTGAATGCTACATACATTACATGCTGTACCTGTTAATGCTACGTCATTCTATTAGCTTGTCAATAGCGCACTAGGATCTGAGGCTGGCAGCATTTCAGGCATAATCGTACTCGGCCCCATCAGAGTTGCAATCCGAAAGGCACAGAACAGTAAACATCAAAAACGGAACGGACGCAGTGAAATTGCACGTCCGGGTTGGTCAAAGCCACGGATCTGCTAAACGGTAGTAATTACAATAGTAACATATGAACAGACTTTTGGCTCTGTTAGACGTGTATCTACGGAATGTCAGTTCCGTTAATTTTTACTTTATGATGTGAGATCAGGCTGTTTTGGAACACACACCAGGCTTTATTCCTCCATGGCTTGAAAGCCTGCATGGTGACATGAGGTTACTAAAGCAGTAGATCTCAAACTTTTTCAACTTTTTCCTATCAGCGCAGCTATAATGGATTTAAACACCATGATTCATTCACATGTGTTCGTACATCGGCAAAGCATGCAGAGTTTAATTGGCTTAAACCGAGGGGGATCGGATCATCGGAAGTATCACGTGTGGAGTCAAGGTCAGGTTTGGTCCAAAACAGCACTTCTGGTTGATATCAAGTATAGGAAGAAAAAAAAACCCAACAACAACCACTTGGCTGTTTCCCTGCAGGCTTAATGCTGCCTGAAACCTCATAAGGACCACCTGCCCGCTTTGCGGCGGGGATCCAAGAGGGTGAGTTTAACCTGTGTGTGCGCATGTGTTTTTTAACCACTCCTGGCAGACAAAGGGTGTGGGAGGAAGTGTCTGGTTTGCAGTGAAAACACTGGCTCTTGGGTGAGGCCAGAGGGCCTCTCTTACTACTACTCTACTCAGGTGGGGCAGGGGAGGATCTAGGCATGGGCATGGGAGGGGCAGTGCCCCCCTAAATGACCTGACTGCCCCACCAAACATGATGGCATGCAAACAACGCAAATTTCAAATGTACTTCAAATTAACATGCTTATAATTAAAATGATTTGAAACACTACTACTGCTAGTGCTACTAACTAACTACAGTACAGTTGTGTCGCCACTAAACCAACAGCATTTCATCATCGAAAACAGAAAACTCAGTCAGACCTCAGTCAGAGTCAGACCTTTATCTTTATGCATGCTGCGTGTCTGTTGCAACTTCAACCCCCCCCCCCCAAATAGGACATGTTACATCCGCCCCTGAGGTGGGGCCTCCTCCTCTCTGCCACCCTGAACCACAAAGAAAGAAAAGAAAAGGAAAGGAAAGCCCACTTTCACTGTCTAAATATAGAGCTGTAGGGCAGTAAATTTCTAGCGGCTGGCCTGCCTGCCTGCCTTCCGCGGGAGGTGGCCAGGGTCCAGCGGCACAGCCGGTCAGGGCTGCTGGATGGATGGATTTTGCGTGTTCAGCGTCTGAGCGGGTTTCTAAACGTGGTTCTCAAACAGTTTTGTTTCAAGGACCCCCCGACCAACACACGCACGTACGCATGTGCGCGTGCACACACACAAACGCACACACACACACACACGCACACACACACCTGAAAATACTTTGTGCCAGGGCAGGGAGGGAGGGATCCCCATGCAAGATTGTGTGTTCAGTTTTTTCATTTCAGTTTAAATAGCTGCTATGTGCAGCTTTAAAGGGCTGAACTAATTTTAAGGCGATATAAACTGAGCCCACAGTTTATATTATACCGCCTCACTTTGAGGCAGATTCTGAAGATATGGGATCATAAAACAAAGTCAAGTAAGTGACTGGACCCTCACCTGTGACTGAGTGGCCCACACACCTGTGACTGTCACACACCTGCCAGCACTTGAAACAGTGGATGCCAACAGAACATTTCAATTTGATTTTTAGGGCGCAGCCCGCACAAGTTAGGTGTCCGAACTTATGTGGTCCAGTTTATATTAACTTGATCTGTTGGATCGAAATGTCCCAAAATGAAGAAGTGAAACGTTTCAAGCTTGTGGATCTGCTATATACCTTTGACACTGTGGTATGAGAATCTGTCGTATGCCAATCATTTAGTAACATAGAGCATACAGTAGGTGCATGAGAACCCACACTGCATCAGAGGTGTCTTATGGCCCTTGAACTGCCGCAAAGCGCTATGAATTTTTCATTCGTATCTTTCAATCGAGCAATGATTCAAACGATCTTGTTTCTTCCAGCCCTCCCCACCCCAACCCCCCCCCGCAAAAACGATTCAATATAAATCCTATTCGCGAGTGGGCCCTGAATCCTTGACATTCTCCTACACACACACACACACACCTGCACACGCCCATATCACACACACAGTCGCACACACACACACACACACATACCTGCACACACACAGATTGCCGGAGGCGTATGGAAAGAGAACATTAAGGTCTCCAGTGTGGGGGCGAGGCCAGGCGCGGCGCTGGATTTAGTGCACTCGACTTAATGCCACCGCCTCATGTTTCTTTGATGAGGTCATGGCGGTGATGTATCGATAGATAGATACACGCGGGGATATGAATAGACTTGTGGTTTCTAAGGCCTCCCTGAAGGGAAGCCTGCAGGTCAGAGCCGGAGCTGGCAAAGTGCGTACGCTGCGCTATTATACAGGGAACGAAGAGACAGAGAGAGATTAATAGCCGATACCTGGATTGAGGCGTTTGCGAGGCAAACTATACGTTTATTATTAACCCTGGAAGACTTTTTTGTAATTAGTGTGGTTGCCATAGGAAATCAGAATGTTATTGTGCCACTTTATTGTTTCTAGAGTAACCCTTTTTTCACCTCCAGGAGATAATACTCATGACAACACTTTTAATTACGCCACCATTATATCATCACCTAAATTGAAAAAGTGCCTAGAGTCTGGTTGCCTCGCCCCCCTCCTATTGACTAGCCAATAGGATTGCTATAGTGCGACCATAATTTTCGAGTCTAAAAATTGTATCGTTCTAGTTGTCTCCACCGTTAGGTGGTGACTATGTTTCACCCCCTGTCCGTCTGTCCGTTCACGCGTCTTTCCGTGTACCTGGTGGTGGCATGGTGGTGATTGTTTTACAGACACCATACAGACGTCTGCACGTCTGTATGGTGGATTGTGCACATATTCCCCTGACCCGACACGGTACACATACAATGGGCTTTTTTTATTATTGCTATTATTTGTTTGCAAATAATAAAAAAATGCGTTTGCTTGTTTCTTCACTGGTATCTCGCAAATTCCCAACTACTTCCTCCACCAATTTTTCACCAATTTTGCCCTGTGAAATCTTGGTTTCTTTCTTTTTTTTCATTTTATTTTTTTTATTTTTTTCTGTGAAAACTTGTGATGAAATATTAAAGAAGAGTAGCTCAAGTTAAAATGTATTGCTGTGCTTGTATTTTATGAGGATTTTGTTACATGGGGTAAAATAAAAATATGTTTAGTGTGACAAAAAGGGTTCTAAGTTTAAGAAAGAAGAAAAGGACATCTAGAATGTCCAAACAAACAATAGGTCTTCCTTAAAAATGGGTCCTTAAACCCAAATACAGATGTCTTGTGGATCCCATACCAGTCTGTAATTCAGAGTCTCTCAAAATGGGGTTCGGCTGGGGACCCCTCTGTGGTCCTTGGGAGGGTTCCAGGGGGATCCCTAGATAAATGATCTAATAGATAGGAACCAAATAGGATCATTATACTGTATAGGTCTGTAACTCTGAGAACAAACAGGCCCACATGGAACCGCTCCATTTCTTTTTATGCACTCTCCGGCACTCTCTTATACAGAGTGGTTCTGGGGGTCTTGCGGCATACCGAAGCCGGAGACGCGTCCTTGACATGTTGAATGGTTGGAGAGCCGCTGCCCTCTGTAGCCGCGCTGTTACTTAACCCTTCTGTAGTGAACGCATTTTGGTGTTCTAAGCATTACGCTATACTTTAACTATTGAAAAATATCAGACCTACAAGCTCATAGCGCGCCACCGAGTGGCGCGCTATGAGCTTGTAGGTCTGATATTTTTCAGAAAATCGTGAAAATGTTGACAGAAATCATTGAATGTATTATTTCAGAAGTAAACATTTTGCTTCTGGGGGATCTCTAGAACATGCTTTCAGATGCTGGGGTCCGCAGCCAAATATAAATAATTCTAGGTCCCTGAAGCATGAAATATGTTGAGCATCACTGACACAGGAACATAGATTAAAAAAAAAATCTAGAATCTATTGTCAAAATCTAGAATCTAGTATCGGGGACTATAGAATCTAGTGTTGGAAACCACAATCTACTGTCGGAAATTAGAATCTAGTGTCAGGAACTCAATCTAGTGTCAGAAACCAGAAACCCAACGCCGAAAATTATAATCTACTGCTGGAAAATAGTAATTACTGTCAGAAACTAGAATCTACTGTCGGACACTAGAATCTAGTGTCGGACACTAGAATCTACTGTCGGACACTAGAATCTACTGTCGGACACTAGAATCAAGTGTCAGAAAATAGAATCTACTGTCGGACACTAGAATCTACTGTCGGACACTAGAATCAAGTGTCAGAAAATAGAATCTACTGTCGGACACTAGAATCTACTGTCGGACACTAGAATCAAGTGTCAGAAAATAGAATCTACTGTCGGACACTAGAATCTACTGTCGGACACTAGAATCAAGTGTCAGAAAATAGAATCTACTGTCGGACACTAGAATCTACTGTCGGACACTAGAATCAAGTGTCAGAAAATAGAATCTACTGTCGGACACTAGAATCTACTGTCGGACACTAGAATCAAGTGTCAGAAAATAGAATCTACTGTCGGACACTAGAATCTACTGTCGGACACTAGAATCAAGTGTCAGAAAATAGAATCTACTGTCTGACACTAGAATCTACTGTCGGACACTAGAATCAAGTGTCAGAAAATAGAATCTACTGTCGGACACTAGAATCTACTGTCGGACACTAGAATCAAGTGTCAGAAAATAGAATCTACTGTCGGACACTAGAATCTACTGTCGGACAAAATGGTTTAATGCCTGTCTGCGAGGCTCGCAGGCCAGCAGGAAAGAGGAAAGGTGGGGGGAGACCATAAAGCAGACAAATGAACAGGGGGAGGAGTGATGGAGTCATGACTAAAGACAACTCCCTAGGATATACCTCGTCTCCGACACCCCGGACTGAAGCCCTCCAGATCCCCGTCCTGGAGCCCATATATCAGTCTCCTCCCTGCCAGCGAAAGGAGAAAATACATTCTGCCGCGGATCGCTCTTCTGAGCCTCGTCTTTGTGTCCAAGTTAACGCATTTTGTCTTGACTGGATCCTAGTTTCTGGCACCACATTCCATTTTCTGATGCTAGATTCTAGTTCCCGATGCTACATACTAGTTTCTGGCACTAGATTCTAGTTTCTGATGCTACATTCTAGTTTCTTACACTAGATTGTGGTGTCTGACAGTAGATTTTAGTTTCTAACACTATAGATTCTGGTTTCTAACACTATATTCTATAGTTTTTTGACAGTAGATTCTAGTTTCTGACACTGAAAAAAATCTAGGTTACTCTCATACTCTGTCAGTGATGCTCAAAATATTTCATGCCAAAACCACCAGAATCATCTATATTTGGCTGCGCATCCCCCATCTAAAACCATGTTGTTCTAGGGATCCCCCAGAAGCACAGATTTGAGTAAAACATGTTTGCTTCCGAAATCCGAACTAATGTATTCCACGATTTGTGCCACATTTTGACAATTTTTAAAAAAATAGCAGACCTACAAGCTCATAGCGCGCCACTCGGTGGCGCGCTATGAGCTTGTAGATCTGCTATTTTTCAATAACTAAAGCTTAGAACACGCATTACAGTACACTACAGAAAGGGTTAAAAGAAGGAGGGACCCTCCCAAAAAAAAGACGAAGAACTGTTTCTAGTCATGAGACAGGAATGAAGAATTAGGGGTGCTTGGGAGGGGATGGGGGTGAAAAGGTGGTGTCCAGTTTTTCGGGTCCCCGGACTAAAAACGCAAGCACCGCTATAGTCAACACCACGGGGTGAGGTACAGGTCACACTCTGTCTCTCCCAACGGGCGGTCCATCCGTCCAAAAACATCCACCCTGCGAGTGTGTGTGTGTGTGTGCACTGCATCTCAAGGACCCCCAAATTGATGTATCTGGCCAGTGGCCACAGCAGACACACACACACACACACACACACACCACCCCCTTCTGAAAATATGGTGTGTCAGAGACTGTGTGTAACAGATTGTTCTGTTTTACACATGTTCAAAAAGAGGACCAAGGCGCTCTGCTATAATGTCAAGTACAAAAGCCTTTTTTATCAAGTAAAACATGCACTAATATTATTACAGTATATATTGGCCTTTCTGTGTGAAGTTTGCATGGTACCCTCACAAAAAAAACATGCAGTAATCCTGGTCTAGACTAGACTGCCTCCTCATGGCCAGCCGTCATCACCAAATCCGAAGCCAAATCCAGCCTGAATCAGATCTAAGCTACACCCAGATTAGAATCTGATTTGTTTAAATAAGTCTTGTGATCTCCTAGATCGTTTAAACCAATCAGATCTTCAATCTTAATGTGGCTCTGATCTAATTCCAGCTAGATTTGTCTGCACAGTGCATTTAATACGACACGATTGCACATTGAGAAGCCAACTAGTGGTTCTCTAGTCTAAATATATTATTTGCAAGGACAAAACACTGTTGTGGTCCTGTGGGCCAGCCCTTCATGCTCACTGGTATTTGATATTACTGTCTGTTCATTCTGTATGTCCCTGGCAAAAAATATATGAAAAATGACTTGCGTGAGCAGAGCGAGCATTCAGTGCGTGGTGTTCGGTGCAGTGTTGCCAACTGCCAAAATCCAAAGTGCACTAGTGGCACTTCCAAAATGCACTAGAATGCGCTAGAGCAGGGGCTTACGGGCTTTTCAACCATATTCATACCAGCGCCCACTGTTTATTCTGCATTTTAGCCACAGCGGACCACCATTTGATGTTGACTTCTTCTTGAAAATTAAAAATTTAGGTAATTTAGGAATTTAGGAAAATTGGGTAACTCAGATGTTTAAATATAAAACCAAATGGACCCTAACGGGTCCATTTGGTTTCATTTTACGCCCTCAAGAGTTACAGATCTATGAAGGTCCATTTGGGTACCAATTGTCCTCTCTAGGTGAAAAACAAGGGTTTTATCTCTGGCGCCTGTCAACTAATTTCGCCCCAACTCACCCGCAAAAAAACACTAGATTTTGCGCCAGGAGTTTTTCCACTAAAATTGGTGCTGGGGGTCTGGAAAAAAGCTAAATATAGTGACAAATGCGCCAAGTTAGTAGCAGTAGTAGTGTTTCAAATCATTTTAAATATAGGCACTGATCTTATCTAGTTTTGACTAAAAATGTCCACCACAAGGCAGCATGGTGAGGACCCCCGCCGGCCCATGCATGCATTCATTGGCTGTCCTTGAGAAGCAACCAGGTGCTATCATGGGATGGCAGCCATTCTGCTGAGCTGGCAGAGATCTGCAGCCAGGGATGGGATGGGATGGGATGGGATGGGATGGGATGGGATGGCCCAGCGACAGTCCTCAGGCCGTTCCAAGGAAAACGTGACACTCTGGGTTGGAAAATACTGTTCAGTGCATGCATGGCGCGCTGTGTGGGGCTGGCTGGACATTATTGAATTACATTAATCTCTTCTGTTGTGGATTTCACGTCTAAAGTAGGCCATCTGTTTTGTAAAAAAAAAAAAAGTGGGACTGTCTATAAAAACGAGCCGTCATCTAATTGCTTTCCAAAACTGCATGTGCAAGATGACCAAATCCCCGAAATCAGGCGAGCAGGTGGAGGATTTGAACCGCCGAATGGAAAAGATGCAAGTCCCCCCTCACCCCCCATCCTCCCAAAAATGGCTTGGTGCAGTCCAGACACATTCAATCCATTCATTAGGAAATAATAATCAGGCTTCATGGCAGCGGGGAGACCTGGGCTCAAACTGCCCCAGGATGAAATCCAGGCCAGGCCTGGCTGAGTGGAGCCAGACCACTGCACACTACACTAATAATGACACACTGCTCTTTACTTTCACCAGGAATCCACTTGTGTTCCTTTGCGAGCATGGCGCTTTGGCATGCTTTGGGGCAGTGCGGTTTTCAACTTTTTTGATAACAGGGCACCACTATTTATTCAGAATTTGAGCCAAGGACCACCATTTGATGATATTTTAGCCCCACAGCCCCCAAAACTAAAGATTTATTTTGTTTTTTTGTCCACAATACCAGGCTGGATTTGGGGAAACAAAACAGTCAAACATACAGATCAAAATATGACATTCTCTAGTTGTGTAGACTTGGGCTAATTCAGATGATGAATATGAGACCGAAGCGACCCGCAAGGGTCCAATTGGTTTCATTTTTACGCTCTCAAAGAGTTACATCTGGTTAACCAACTTTGCATCATTTAGACCACTGGGGGGGGGGGGGGGGGGGGGTACGGTTAATTAACATATAGAATGAATTATGTATGGAGCACATCTTTAGTGTACAGTCAGCACAAATAACTTGTCGGTGATGTCACATGGCATGGGGTGACCATCTCACGGAAAATGCACAATTTCATATTTAACTGCAAACTGTAGTTGCAACAAACTGCCCAATAGAGACAATGACAGTCAGGGTGCAATCACCTGTATTCGAACCTGCGAGTCACACACGCATACGGGAAAGACACACCATTCTGTCTAAAAAAAGAAAAACCTCAGTGAAATATTCATGGAAGGCCAATTCCACTCCACCGCTAAGAAAAGGTTCAGAAAACTGCCTTGAACTGCGAGCATATACAGTACATACCGGTATATTTTTGGAGCATTTTAAGCTTTCTACATTATTAAAAATACCCAGGCTGACTCTGGCATCCCTGTCGTTTCATGCAATATGAATGTGTCAGTGCAAGGCATATGACTCACCTACACACATAGATAAGAGTATCTTTACGTGCAAAAGGGTGCCCAACTTCCTTCCTGACAATTTCAGGAGTCAGGACAGCATATTTCCTTACTTCGACGTTGTCCCAAAATAGAAGCCATCATAGGAAAAGCAAAAGCAAAAGAAAAAAAAGCATGCTAGCAGCATAAGACATACAGTGTGAGGCCAAGAAATAGCAATGTGGGCAGAGAGCAGAGAGGTTTTTATATGACGGTGTTTACTGAACATTCTATTTTGGGGTCATGGACACATTTTTTATTAGTAAAACATTAGCCTCAATTGTACATACATTTCCTACTCCAGAGAACTGGGGTAGCCAATCAGGACACAGAAAAGTGGCCTTGTGGTTAGAGTGTCCGCCCTGGAACTGGGAGGTCGAGTTCGATTCCCGGTCGGGTCATACCAAAGACTCTAAAAATGGGACCCAATGCCTCCCTGCTTGGCACTCAGCATCAAAGGGATGGATTGGGGGTCAAAATCAGCTAATGATTCCCGAGCGCGGCAAGCCGCAGCTCACCGCTCCTTGGAGATCACCGCTCCAAGTGATGTGTCAAAAGCGGAGAACCAATTTCGCTGCAGTAACGTAGTGACAAATCATGTGACTTTGTCACACTTAATGTCCCATTAAGTTGAAAGGTTTTGGTGAAACACTTAGAGTATATTATTCGTAAAGTCACCATGGTGATACAGAACAGCGTAAATTGAACTACTACACAGATCGTCTAAGGACGTACTGTGATTGACCAGTAGTTACTTTTTGAGCGGCGGCCGGTGGATGGAAAACACTCACGATTTAGTATTCTGTGTCGGGCTAATCGAACAATGCAGTGTTCAAGCACATCAACTCGTTGCACTTTAGCTCACAATGCATTGCACTGTTAACACTCTGTGAGCTTGGAGATCAGCTATTTTCAAAAATAATTTTAGACATTTGGAAACATGATGTCCAATGTTGGCACTTTATAAGTACATTGAACTTATGCAATATGGAAACCAGACCTTTAAACAACTAGATGTTATTTCTATGCTGCTGTCTTTTGCACGGCATTGTCTTCTTGTATATGTTGAGCCTGAACCAACGCAAATTCCCCTCAACTTGTCGACATGAGAACAAAGTTCCTGAATTTTGATCCCAATACATTTGTACTTTTACTCATCAATACATGTTGAATTCCAGACTTTCCACTATACCAGGCGAGAGGAACTTCCATGTTATCCCCAGAAGCATGGCGTTGTTATAAACATGAGCTGTAATAGTATTTACTATGTCATGCAGTGAAGAGAACACACACACACACACACACACACACACACACACACACACACACACACACACACACACACACACACACACACACACACACACACACACACACACACACGTACCGTGATGTTGTGAGGGTCTGTGACAGCGCTGCCATCCTCCAGGTAATGGGTTTCTGTGTAGTGACTTGCAAACAGACCCCTGTAAGACACACAGAACACACAGGACAACTTATAAGACACAACAGGGGCGGATCTAGGCATGGGCATGGGGGGGGGGGGCAATTCCCCCTCAAATATCCAGTCTGCCCCCCAAACACGATGCCATGCAAAACAACCCAATTATTTTTCAAATATTTCAAATGTACTGTATATGCTCGCTCGCTGTATAAGCCGCACCCATACAATTTTCTCTTGCCCCTCCAACATGTTCTCTTGACCCCCCCCCCCGAATGGGACATGTTACATTCGCCCCTGAGACACAAGCAGGCCCCTGTGATGGACACACAAAACACACAACTTATATCGCTATTCTAACCATAAGTAAATCCAAAACATCTTGACCTACGTGTATCACAGACAGACACACACAGACAGACAGTGGTATCCTCTACTGTTTATGTTTATTTGAAGGATTGTTGACTTCCTCCAAATCCACTGTGAAAACTAAATATGAACAATAAAATACTACAGCCGGGTAACATTAAGTTGACACCATGCACAGGATGCAATACAATGCATCTACCATGGGCGTCACCGCCATTCACTATGCGGGTGCCTCAGCACCCGCAACTTTTCACGTCGGAAAAAAAATGATGCGAAAAAGTGGGGGTGCTGGTGCTGGCCAAATCGCAACTGTCCATGCTGCGGGAGAGGCAGAGCCATATGAACCATATAGTGTAGACAGAGTTACGACAACTCCGTCCACTCCAAGAAGAGGCAAGTTCAATGGCGGCTTTTCTACTGAGACTCGAATCGGGAATGGGGACAACAAATAGGGACAAGTCCTGGACCTGAAGTAGGCAGTAATGCAACGGCCTCCGGCAACAGCCTTGCAACAGCCCCTTGAAAGCATGCATAAAATAGCTCTTATTTGCGCTGTCGCCCTCATTGAAAACAATGCATTTCCAACTCCAGTTTGTCCCTATTCAGGCTGCATGAACAGCAGCGCGAGCGTTCAGTTTGTGACCCATCAATGTCGCAACTCTTGTAATAGATGGCAGGCACTGATCTGGGAAGGAGGGAGACGGGGTGACCGGCTGCTTGCATTCATTGCTTTGAGTTGCACAGTCGGCGACGGTGCGGTTTTGAAACTTTTTCGTCAATCCACTACATTCTCGTCTCGACACGTCAGGTCAACCATAACTCACAAACGTCTCGTCATATTTTAGTCATCATAGATAGCCGTTTTATCTCGTCACAGTCAGTCTTGTACTGCATTATAACACTGCTTCATTGAAGTGTGTAACCATTACATTTATTGTGAAATATTAGTAAAAAGTGTTTTAGAGGGGGGAAAAAAGCCCCAAATTTTTCGCGGCCGCGCTAACGCGCGGCCACAATTTAACCCTAAACCGAAATCAGCACCCGCATCTTTCCAGACGCGGTGACGCGCCTGGCATCTACCAAAGTAACATACAGACAGAAAACCAACAAAATACCTTGTTGCCTGTGTGCTACACTAAAGAGGAAATTCCTTTGGTCTTCATGTCCATATAACGATTAACTTGTTCATTTTATAACTTTAAACAGTTTTCTTTGTGACTTGTATAAACGGAGCTGCTGCACCTTGTTGCTTATCTTCTTGATTGTTTAGGTAGAATGTAAGAGCAGACCAAACTAGCCACATGCAGAACTTGGCTTTGAACCTTCAAAATAAAAGTGTTACAAACAACATGAAATAACGCATTTTAACATAAATGACCTAATCATGCACAACTTTATGCAATAGCAATTTAGAAATGTAATAAAAACATTAACTTATTTTAATCCTTTTATAAATGTAGTTTTAGAGAAATAAAGCAAAATATATCACTTCCAAGTATAGGGAGGGAGTGCAGTGTCCAGCCTCAAGTCTATGGGACACACCATTGTTCAGATAAAACGGATAGTATGACATAGTTGACAACGGATATTATGAGGATCCCAAGTTGCATCCTTAGACCAGTGGCCGACAGGCCTTTAGAATCGAAACCACAGGGTGTTTTGGACATGTAAAATAGTCTTTACAGGTCTTCGATAAAGTGTTTTATAAAACTTTAAGCTTTCTTCCTCCTTCGGCGAACTGCACACTGCTGTGACAAACGTGGCTCATAACTATAAATCTATGGTGCTCTCCATCAGGGACGGATCTAGGCATGGGCATGGGGGGGGGGCAATGCTCCCCTAAATTCCCAGTCTGCCCCCCCCTCCCCCAACACGATGCCATGCAAAACAACCCAAGATATTTCAAATGAAAGTGCTTATATTTAAAATGATTTGAAACACTACTGCTGCTACTAACTAACTACAGTTGTGGCACCACTAAACCACCAGCATTTCATCATTGAAAACAGAAAACTCTCTGAGTCAGATCTTTAGCTTTATGCATGCTGCGTGTCCTGTAACCGAAAATGGTGTGGGTGCGAAGTCATCGCCCGTGGCGCGAAGCGATACGGGCGATGAAGCCGCCCCCCATACCATTTTCTCTTGCCCCTCCAACATGTTCTCTTGCCCCCCCCCCCAAATGGGACATGTTATATCCGCCCCTGCTCTCCATGGTTTTGGCCAAAAGGGCAATGTTCTGTCTTCATTTCCTCAGCATGCAGCATCACATTTGGAATATAAATGCTTTGATCTAGAGAGAGACTTTAGATGTGACAGCGTGAGATAAGAGCAGAAGATTATGCCTAAGAAGAATCAGTACAAGGTGTGCTCCGCCAAGTGACCTTGATCGGGGCATCAATTATTCTGTAACCATAGTGCATAGTGTCTTTACAGTACAAGCTCACGATACTAGGCCGTGATGTGATCCGTTGTGAGTTATTGGAATTCTATTCCTTTTAGTGAATGGTTATTTATATCAATCAAAGAAATCAATGAGTTTGATTAACCTCCACCTCTAGCTGACACAGATAGATGGACCCCCCCCCCCCAGTTGCAATGTAATTGCTCTCTGGGGTGTATCTGTCAATGATGGTTTCCCTGTGTGATTGTGTGTCTGTTCAGTGTGTGTGTGTGTGTGTGTGTGTGTGTGTGTGTGTGTGTGTGTGTGTGTGTGTGTGTGTGTGTGTGTGTGTGTGTGTGTGTGTGTGAGAGTGCGGGTACGAACGAAGGCACGTACGACGTGCACGTGCCGTGCATGTGTTACGACAGTTAGGAGACAGTCAATGTGTCGAGGAGGGCTGGGAACGTCTTCTGTTTTTGTGCACGTTTAGCCTGTTAAACAGACGCATGACATTCAAGCGCAAAAAGAACGTCCTTGAATGGAATCCATCCGTACGTATCGCCTGCCGCTGCAGAGACATGTGGATGGCACATGCACGCACGCGCGCACGCACACACACACACACACGCACATGCATTGCACACACACACATCTATTGGCTCCAGAGGAGATGGTCATGTTGATGTTCAGTCTGGCAGTCAGGCCGCATGCAGCAGGCCTAATTAAGACTTCAGGAACACATCATCTTATTTGGCTTCGCCGCTCACCGCGTTCTCGCTTTGATGGTCCGTGATTATTTCCAGGTCCTTGCGTTCTGGACCCCCGAGAGGTGGAGGAGGAGGAGGAGGTGGGACAGGAGGGGGACCCCCCCACCCCGCCGTCATGTCTTACAGGCGCTGACAGGTCCCAAACAAAACAAAATTGCGGTCACCACCACGATGCAGTCAGCGTTCCTGAACAGCTGACGCCGCGCTCCCAGCTGTGCCGTCCGCTTGCCTGTCTGTCCGTCCGTCTGTCTGTCTGTCTGTCAGCAGCGTGAGGTCACCGATGAAGAGGATCCAGCTGTTACATATGGCCTCCTATAAGGTTTGTTTCCTCTGCTGTGGATTAACACCATCCCTCCCTCCCCCCGACCCTAAAACATCTGTACCGCCCCGACGTGTGACACTGAGCAGCCAGCGGCACGGCGCTCACGGGCATATGCACCACAGACGCCGTTACGTTACGGACTGCGCACACATGCCAATAGTATAAAATAGGGCACTTTTTTTCATTAAGAAAAACACTACACAGAGACAAGGTTTCACACATGCACACACACACACACACACACACACACACACACACGTGCATGTACGCACGCAGGCACGCGCAATAATCGCTCTCTCCTCCTCCCCACATCCTTGCATAAATTCTTCACACCAAGCACACACACACTCACACACACACACTCACACACACACACGGGCCAAACAGCAACACATGCTGTAATAATCAGCCCACCAGGGGTTCCCCGTTCCATCTCTGATCTCACTTCATCCCTGGATGTTGAAACCCTCCCCTACCCCCCCACCCCCCCCACCCCCCAGCTGGTCGACCATGTTTCCACCTTGGCCCTGTGCCAGAGAGAGAGAGAGAGAGAGAGAGAGAGAGAGAGAGAGAGAGAGAGAGAGAGAGAGAAAAACCCAATTCATAAGTTTTCATGTGTCTGCGTTTCACAACGACCGACCTGTTGACCGACGCTTGTGTCTTTCAATCTGCCATTCTCGTCCGATCTCGGACGCAGTGACACCGTCGCTCCGGCAGAGCGTAAACCAGGCTCTGTGTGTGTGTGTGTGTGTGTGTGTGTGTGTGTGTGTGTGTGTGTGTGTGTGAGAGAGAGAGAGAGAGAGGAAGGAAGGAAGGGCAGCCAATGTCCCAGCATCCCACTTTTAATTTACGTTCGCACCACCGCCACAAATCCAGCTCCAAGTGAAGGTGGAACAAAAAAAACAGGAGCAGCCAGCCATGCAGGCAGGCAGGCAGGCAGGCGGTGACGTCGGGAGACTTTTAGATGATTTATCGGTACCCTCCCTGGATGTATATTCCCTCTAAAAGGATGTGGTATAATCCTCAACAGAGTCACCTTAGTTGAAGACCGAAAAAACATGGCATGGATCGGATGGATGCACCGTGGGGACATGTCCTCGGTGACGTGACGTGTCCCACCCAAGGTCATCTGGGTTTCAGGTGACCCAGCCTGGGGGTGATAGTAGCTGTACCCTCAGTCACAGTCTGCCACTCCCCCAAACTACTCCTGGGACTGGGGGGCGCAAACCCTGCACCCCGGGGGCCATCTGCTATTCCGGCTGTCACCCGTCTCTCCGGGACTCACCAGACTATAACCGGTTTTACTTAGAATTGGGGATGTCCTGATGTTTTTTTTTTTTTCAGTATCCGATCCCGATATCACAATTTTCTGATGCCGACACCGAATACTGTTACCAGTGTTGTGATCTCGTGTTGTGTTTATAGCAGACTCCTCACTCGATTATACAGTAGTATGTGCACTTGCCGTTTGTGCATGTGCAGCAAACTCCACGTGCCACAACATTTTATTCATCTGCCCCAGACTCAACCCCTTAGCTCCAAGTATTGGATCCATGGTTAAGCCGGCATATTCGGCAATGCTGATATGACGCAATGTGACGAAAAAGGGCCAATAGCAATATTTGCATGATACCGAAACAGTATCAGGATATCTCTACTTAGCACAAACTCACAGGATTTTCTGCGTGGAAGTGGGGCCAGCGGGGACCCTAGTGTGGTAGGGGTTAGACATAATAAAAGGTATGTACACTCATGGGAGTTATTGTTCTTTACCATAACCCACTAACTACTAAACACAACTAAAGTTTTTTCCCTTTAGATACAATATGTAATAAATGGTCATAACTCCTCCACAAATGCTCCAATTTCATTGAGTGATACATCGTATAAAAGCTTACATTGCATACTTAAATAATCTGTAAAAAAAAAAAAAAAAAAAAAAAAATTTAAAAAAAAAGAAAATTGACCCTGGCCTACTTGAGCCTCAAAGTACCAGATGCTGTCACATATGTCAGCAACGTAGGTGTAGACCTGTCTATATGTTCTATATGTTCTTTGCTTTTAAATGTATTTTATTTACTGTTCAAGTGTAGGACATAGCATTGTTTCATTTTTATTGTTGATCTATAAGTAAAGCTCTTGCTTCATTTTTTCCTATGCTATATTGTACAGCAGCTTGTGAAGCCCTTGTGTTGAAAGATGCTTTATTTTTAAATAAATGTAGGCTGCCTTACCTTACCTTACCTTCTGAAGGCTCTGCACAATGCTGCAGTGAGCCGTGGCCTTGTTAGACAGACAGGATGTATAGAATACCTAATGCACAACCAGGGAAAGATAAACTACTCTGTTCAAGCTATAGGCCGATCTCACCGCCAAAGGTAGATTATATACTGTACTATATATGTCAACATTATCATATAAATTACAGACTTTTATCTCAGACATGATCAACGGAGATAAAGCAGGGTGTGTATGAATTATGCATAAAATAAATAGTAATAAAACAGCCACAGCAATAGTTAGTTTTAACAAGTAGGAGAATAACAAATCTGTGCAGAGGGCATAAGGCCCTTAACATACATCAAAAAAATAAGAAAAAGCCACAATGCTGATCATTTATTTAAACAGAAACCATTGTTTTGACCTGTGAGGTATTCTTCAGGGAATACTTATAGTTAGTTTTGATTCAGGCCTGGTCCTTGAAATGTCACACAAGTTTCTGCTCCTAACTTTGGAAAGATTTGGGGTTGATGTATCAGAAAGTTACGTGCAAATCAGACAGCTAGAATTAAAAATACATGGTTCGGATTTGAAATAGATCAGGGATGCAGACAGGGATGGAGCCTGAGTCCATCGCCGTTTTGCTTTTTTTCATATAATACCTGATGTGAGCCGTAAGATTTCTGAGAAAATCTAAGGATAGGACAGAAGTATACAGTTTGAGGGCCCATTTTTGTATTTAGTATTTGCTTCAAAGATTAAAAAAGCAGAAAGAAGTATCTAATTCAAATCCAATGAAATGAGGTAGCAGCACCCATAGGGGAGCTTGCAGATCGAGCAGCTACTTTCATATTATTCTTTTTTTTAATCCATTTCGCAAATTGGAGTGGGGTGTGGTAGCACAGCCCGAGGCTATTGGAGGGGAACCACCTGGACTCATTTATTCTGAGGGTCGTTTCTATGAATACTTGATTTCAAGAAAAACAGTATCCCATTAATTTCACGCAATTCATAACAGCATCTTTCCATTCGCCATGTCGGCGGCCGGCAGCACACACCCCATTATTCTGCTCGCTGATTGCTATCGATTAATACACCGTGTAAAGCTAATCATTGTTATAACACATCCCCTGGAAGGTGCTATAGATTGATATTGAGCGCTGCGGCCCTCTTCCTCGCACTGGCTGTGTGTGTATGCATGCATGCGGTGTGAAAGTGGCTTAAATAAGAATGAGTCTCCGGCAGCCAGGAGGAGGTCCAATACCATTTTCCGCGAGAGAGCTCCGACGTCGCGTATCGCCCACAGCTGTTCAATTCAATTTAGGCTCTCCTGCCACATATACGCTCTTAAATCACGTCACGCTGTTTAGCCAGTGACGCTGATAGCAACGGGACGGTGTGTCGTGCCGCAGGTCCTCAGCCAAGGAGAGGGGGAGGCAGATTGGAAAGGGGGAAAAATGCAACGAACGGGATTACTCCGTAACAGTAATTCATTGTGGCGGTTTCAAACGTGGCGCAGGGCTTGACACTAACACTTGCCCGCTTGCCCAGGGCAAGTAAAAAAAAAATGGTGGGGCAAGTGAAGACTGCTACCTGGTTGCCCGATCGGGCAAGTGCGCAATAACACAACACAAGATAAATTTGCAACCTGGGCTAATTAAGATGATGAATTTTAACTCTTGAGAGTGTAAAAATGAAACCAAATGGACCCGCAAGGGTCCATTTGGTTTCATTTTTACGTTCTCAATAGTTACATCTGGTTAACCAACTTAGCTGGGAACCACCTGGAACCCTCTCAGGGAACACGTGTTGAAAACCCCTGGTTTAAAGCACCCAAGTAGGAGGTAAACTTAAATGCAAAATTTACAATATATTTTTGGGGGGCAAGTGACCATGACCTGAGTGCAAGTAGAACCTGACTTGCACTTGCCCGATGGCCAAGTGCCTCGGAGACCTTAATGTCAATCCCTGTGTGGCGCTTCTAATTTGAAAAACGTCACATCAATTTGCATTAATGCAGCTGGAGGCTATACGCGGCTAGCTGAGGATCCTGCAAGCTGTGCCGGCCGGTTCGGGGAATGTTAGTCTAAAACATTGCCAAAATATAAAGATCACAACGTAACACTTTTTGAGCTCGGAGGTCGGCTGGAAAAAAGTGCTGCATGTACGGAGAAAACTCAGGTTCAGTTTACCAAGTCTAGAGTTAAATTAGGTTAGGCTACGAATAAGACTAAGCTCTAGTTAAGCTATGGCTAAATTAAAGCCTAGAGTTAAATTAGGTTAAGATATGGTTAATTTTAGGTCTAGAATTAATTTTGGTTAATCTAAAGGTAAGTTCAAGCCTGGAATTAAGCTACGGTTATGCTGAAGACTAAGTAAGTTAGTTTAGGTTAAGCTACGGTTAGGTTTAAGACTAGAATTACAGTATGTTTGGTTAAGCTAGGGTTATTTTTTTTAAGTCTATAGTTAAAGATAGGGTAAGTGAATTGAAATTCATCATGTAGTACAAGCCTGGTGCACTAGGGGCGCCCAAGAGTAGCTACACTATGTAAACCTGCTGCTCGATCCTGGGGAACTTTTATTAGCTCCTCTGCTAACGTGGGGGAGGGGGAAACTCCATATATGGTCCGCACACCTTATAATAGAGCATTGTGTTTTTGTTTTTTTTTTTGGGGGGGGGGGGGGGGGGGGGGGGGGAAAGTGAAATCACTTCCCCTACCTTTAAGCTACAGTTATGTCATTTTGATCTAAATCTAGAGTTAAGTTTGGTTAAACTATAGTTACGTTTAGGTCTAGAGAAGGTCCGAGTCCTTTCCACAACTGTACTGAGGTCATATGAGGCTGCGTGTGTCACAGAGAGGACACATGAGTCTGTGACACTCCACTTCACTCTGTGACAGAGAGATGCTGTCATTTCTGTTTCCACTGTACAGCACTTTCAGATTAGAACATCCCTTTGTGCACACAACACACCCAGCCCACAATCTGTTCTATCTTATCTGCTATACTTTTCAGGTGACAAATATAAAACTGTCTTGTGGTCAAACTTTCTTTTCCTGTCTTGCTCACAAACTATGGCATTATGGGCTCCATTTTCCAAAAACTTTTTGGAATATTTCAACATGTCAGTCTATTAACACGTTGCGAGGATGTAGACTGGCCATTTGAACTGCTGAAAAAAGTTGTTATAAAATAGTTTAAAAAGGCAAAGAAGTTAATGGATAAGGGTTTTTAGCGGTAACAAAAATGGAGCCCAAAGTCCCCAATGCGTTCAGAACTGCAGTCCCACTCCCAACCGTCCACCATAGTCTGAAGAATTAACCTCTTTAAACTCCACCTTAAGCCATAACACTTGCCCTACATGCAGTAGCCTCGATCTTGCAGTCCTACTGTACAGTATGTGAAGGCTGTCATTTAGATCAGGCGTTTTCAACCTTTTTGACTCCAGGGACCACCATTTATTCAGCATTTGAGCCACGGACCACCATTTGATTACATTTTCACACCAAGGACCTAAAATTAAAGAATCCTTTCCACAATTCCAAGCTTTCCATAATTCCAGGCCACCAAAACAGTGTAAACTTCTTAATTAAGTGGTGCTAATTCAGATGATGAATATTTGAACTCTTGAGAGTGTAAAAATGAAACCAAATGGACCCGCAAGGGTCCATTTGGTTTCATTTTTACATTCTCAAGAGTTACATCCGGTTAACCAACTTTCCATCATTTAGCCTGGGGACCACCTTGAAAACCCCTGATTTAGATGACCATGTTACACAGCAGTGGTTTTCAACAGGTGATCCGGGGACCACCAGTGGTCCTTGAGAGGATTCCATGTGGTCCCCAGCTAAATGATGGACAGTTGGTAACCAAATGGACACGTATAGATCTGTAACACTTGAGAGCATAAAATGAAACCCGGGATGGGTCAATTTGGTTTCATTTTACTCCCTCAACAGTTAAACTATATTCAAACATCTGAAATATTTAATTTTCGAGAATCTACACAATTAGAAAATGTAGAAGAAATGAAAGAAGAAATTTTGGCCAGTGTTTTGCCAGTTATATCTCCTAAAAACTTGAAAGTCCTTGTTTTGGGTCTAAGTTTTGAGACTAAACTCAACATCAAAAGCTGGTTCGTAAAATGCAGAATAAATAGTGGGCCCTGATATGAAAAAGGTTTGAAACCACCCCTGTTATACAGTATATAATATACATTTGCCAGGTTATTATTGAGATGGCACCCTTTTAGTGTTTACAGATTCTTTTTTCTTTGGATAATCTACTGTCAGAACCAATGCCAGGTTCTTGGTTTACCTATAATCCTTGAGGTCTGTGTCTATGCATTTGATGTATTACCTTGCGGTGACCCTTACTGACTGCAAGTCGCTTTGAATTAAGTGCGTCTGCTAAATGCCCCAATTGTAAATTGTGGTCTCAGCGAGGTGACATGCCAGACAGGGGGGGGGGGAGGGCAGATCCCTGCATGAGGCCCGTCAACTGGTGTGCAAAAATGGAAATGCAATTAGAACACTTAATGACCACGTAAAACCCTGCATAATGCAGGCCTGTTTGTTGTAAATTTTAAGCAAAAAAATATGAAAAAGGGATCTACAAGCTCACGTGTCGCAACGCACTTGGAAGCCACATTGTTATATTACGGCTTCATGTGGTTAACCGTTCTCAGAAATGTTTCTATTGTGCCATGGAAAATCCCACACACACAACCGCGCACATACGTGTGCGCACACACACACACGCACGCACGCACGCACGCACGCACACACGCACACACGCACACACGCACACACGCACACACGCACACACGCACACACGCACACACACACATGCACAAGGGGCTGTTCCAGAGTTCATTCTGCAAATGCCAGGCAGGAGTGACTGCATGTACTGTACTGCACTGTGTCTGGCATCATCATGGCCCACTGTCTGTATATGACTAGTGCAGGCAGCAGCGCTCTGTTTATCAATCTACTGGGAGTTAATGAGCGTGGTGGAGAGGAGGGGGGTGTAGGGGGGGTGGGGTCACGCACCTCATTTTAAAATGCATTACCCACAGGACGGTCCTGTTGCGTTGGCTGCCTCTGATTGACAGCAGAAGGGGGAAGTGGAAGACGTGGAGGGAGGGGTTGGGGAGGGGGAGGGGAGGGTACACACACCCAGTCAACACCAGCACCTCATATTTAAGCTCTATGTATCTTGGGCAATGTTGTTGTCAACTCTTTTCATATCAAGGCCGATTATTGATTCGGATTTTGCAGTCACAGACCACCAGCTGATGACACTTAAAAGAGCATTCAGTGATTTGTGGTGACTTGGAAACCCCCCGGTCCCCCGGTAACCAGATGTGCACATGCACACACTCTACACCACCTGCCGATCTACAATCCATCCATCATATGGCTGGATTGTATGGCTACAATCCAGCCATATGATGAACTTTACAAAAAGAGATTTCTGCCTGGTAGCAGCAACGTTAATGCAACCAAACAGTGGAAAGAGCCAACCCAACAGCCAAGTGGTTAAGGCACTACCTACTGTACCACACAGTCCTGCAAAACGGTACTGACATCCATTCCCCAGGTTCAATTCTCAAACCGGCCAGACCACTTCCAGATTCTCTCTCTATTGCTCTCTCTCACTCTCCCCCACTGCACTTAAAATAAATGATTTATAAGACAAATTACGAAAAGAAAATAGCCTAGCTCCATCTCATCATTTCTACACCATATACCACCGCAGCTCATGTGCCCTTAGTGCCCTTGAGGCGTTTTAGGGCAATCTTGAATGAACAGATGTATTAATAAATGAATGAAATAGCCTATGTGCTTTACTACACAAGCTCACAGGGCCATCGTGTCCAGAATAGTATACTTTCGGTCAATTCAGTTTCGCGCCAAATTGGCAGAAAATATTTCACTGAATAGAGCATGCAATCCGTGCATTCAAAAGTGCGGAATACATGTTTTATGGACCCATAATAGTGATTATTATTTAAGTTACGTTTTGCCACAAATCATGTCTTATGCCATATCCAGGTAGTTTAATGGTACAGTCATGACAGCAATGGTAGGAACAAAAAATATATATAAATTATGAATCACATTCAGCTATTCGGTATTCAGTTCTCGTCCAACTGTTCCATATATTTGGTTTTAGACAGTAATCTCCTGATCTCAGATCCTCAGTCATAATAACGCTGGAAATAAGTTTCAAAATGAGCTCTTTTCCTGCTTTGGAAGGAGGGAAAGAGTAACATTTGGCCATTAGCAGCTTTGACAGCGCTGGCAGGAGGATGAAGAAAAGAGTATGAAGCAGTCACTGTGTGGAATGATGCTGAATGACAGCTAGAAAATAGCAGCTATGTTCCACACTGAAATTGCGAATTCCCGCAGACGTGATTCAGGAGTGCGATAAGACCGGCGGTCGACTCAAATGTCGGGTTTACAATGTGGATTTTACACACACGCACGTGCACAGACGCACGCACGCACACACACACACACACGGTTTAAATATTGCCAAGATGCTCTTGCTCTATCTGTCGGTGTTGCAGACTGTAGCATGGCAAGTGACAGCAGATAAAGCGTTATCTCGAAGGGAATAAGGTTGGCAGGCAGTCAGAAATGTCACCGATGTGCGTCTTCTGAGCACATCATCGCCTGAGACTGAACATGTCAACCTCCCATGTACAAATATTTATAACAGAATGTAAATACAAGTGTGCGCATGTTATATTGTACGTGGGCGTTTGACACCGCTACACGTTTCTTCTCCCTGCTCAGAACAATTATGCAAAGAGATAGACAAACAATAACTCCATCCCGCCCCGTCATGGGGAAAGAAGTAGCAGAGCTAAACCGGTGGTGCTGGGGTGGTTGGTGCATGGAGCACTAGTACTGTAGTTGCAGTCACAGTTGCAATTTAATGGAAAAGGTGCGCATTTTATTTTGTAGGTATGATGACAACGGATAAAAAACACTTTTTTTCCCCACTGCAACTTTAAATAGCCTGCACAGTTAGGTCAGCTAGATTGCCACATCAGTGAATGACATGTGAACAACTGAACACACCCTTATGAATTAACCCCTCGAGTATATCTGACTGAACGAACTTCGCAAGCTCAGTATCATTTATTTATTCTCTCTCTGCGATTCTCTCCCAGCGTATTCCCGGATAAATCCATCTCTCCATTTTCTTTTTCTTTATTTGTGCTGGCTTAACGCCTGATTGTATGTGAAGCGTGAGAACGAGCTATAAGGGAGGGGATGAGGGACATATCACAACAACGCTGATCAATAGCGGTCGGTGGTTCATCAATCAGCAAACCCCTGAAAAAGGACGCAGGTTCAGTTCAAGGGCAGAAGAACTCTAAAAGTGCAGCCTTGGATTTCTAATGCTTCTGACAGGGAAAACCATAGACTGCCTTTCATATGTTAATGCTATACAACTAGCAAGAGGAGTTCCTGCTCTGTGTCAGTCAGCTCTAGCACTAATGACCTGGGAGTATTACTGTAGCTTGAACCTTGCTTGATGTTCTTGTCACTGTCAGGAATATTTTACCCTGGCTGTATTCAGCATTTGACTGAAAAGCATTGGGGTGAACATATAAACTGGCCCACATACTGTAAGTCTAGGAAACCTAAATTTGGAGCGGATTCAGGGGCGGATCTAGGCCTGGGTAACTTCAACAACAACTGATGTTATTATTGATGCTTTACTTGCCTAATAAAAGTCCTGTAACTGCAAATGGTATGGGTGCAGCTTCATCGCCCGTGCCGCTTCGCGCCACGGGCAATGAAGCTGCCCCCATACCATTTTCTCTTCTCCTCAGTTCCCCCCATTCTGTGTTTTCTAAAAATGGAGGTCTGAAAGAAATCATTAACATGGTGAAATACATCTGAAGACATCATCAAGATGTATTTCACCATGTTAATGATTTTTCCTTCAGACCCCTTTTTCCTGAGAGTTTCATTTGGTCCATTTGGTTCACATTTGTATCCTCTCAGGAAAATTTTGAAAATGGGTGGAATTCCCCTTTAAGGTATAGAGAAAATAATTAATGACAACTTATGTGTGGCCAGTTAAGTAGATTATTAGCCTTCAATGTGCCCGAATAGGCCAAATGGTTATACAACAAGTGTTTTACATACCATAGATTGTGACAGATTACACCCATTCACAGACAACATCCATCCATACACTGATGGCGGAAGGGAATCAGAGCGTCATCAGGCATTAAACCTTCACATCGGGAGCAATTAGGGGTTCAACGTCTTGCTCAAGGACACTCCAGCACTAACTCAGATGCACACGCTGCTCTCACTCATCATGATGAGAGCCTGGTGTACGTGCAGATGAGACAGATGGGACACGCTTTGTTGCTTCCTCACCAAGACATAAGAGGAAACGAATGACGACCAGGACTAATTGCCTTGGCTGGCCCACTTTTATCAGTAAGCCAGATGTTGGACTGACTGTACGATAGAACGACGCTAATGAAAGCACCAGCGCAGATGTATGTCGGTTGTTTGGTTTGCTAGCCCCTCCGGGGCATCCCGCAGCCCCCACTCAGGGCTTGTACGAGTTCAGACACAATGACGTTTTACACAGAACGAGAACTATAGCAATGTTATACAAAGAAAAGGGCCTAAGCTAAAGAACACATTCTGATGAAAAAAATAAATATGAATGCCAACTCATGTTCATAAACACATCAGGGACTTGCAAAGAGTGTTAGAGGGGCAGGGGATGAAATCCTGGAAGAGGGAACTTTTTGCACAAAAATAGCTAAAATAGTAGATGTATGAGATCTCTGGCATGGAAAGGAGTGTCCTTTTCATTTCTTACAACATACCACTGCATAGTGCTGCATGCATTCATAATTGTACTGGGGAGTCCAACCGATCGCATCAATTCAGTTGTTCATGGGATGATGTGTATAATGATGAAAGCCACACTCAGTTCACACGGGTGTGATTTATTTCTTAGAACGTGTAATGGGGGTTTTGGGTGGTCTCTGTTTCATCTTTCTCTCAGCTAAGGGTCCTGGCTTGGCCTGAATAACGCTGAAGACCCCCGATATAAGGGGGTCTTTAAGTGGTTAATTGACCCGCCATGCATGGCCAATGTATTGGCAGCGCGGTTCATCACCAGCAGGGTATGAAAAGAATCAATAGCTGGCGATTTCCCATCCGATATGTCTCATTAAACACAGACAACATGCCTAATGAGGGAATTCTGGACAAATCCCTGGGTTAACTATGATAAATGAGGGGCTAGTGGACTCACTCCGCGGCGCAGTGAGAGGGTTGGAGTGGAGCTGCATGCAGGTCGCGCTGGCTGCGGAGCAGTGGCGGCAAGTCTCACGCTTTAATTGATCCATTATTAGAAGCAGATGTACTGTACTGACTTCATGCAAATGCAACTATTCGCTGCAGATGAAATCATGGCTAAAGTAAAACAGGGGGGGCCTTACTTGCATTTCATCTGATTTGAATTTTAAAACATTGTTCAAAGGTATAGTCTTTTCTTCCTTTTTGGATAATCCTCCCTCCTGTTGACCTCTGGGAGGTTGTGCTGACCATATAAGGTAATGGTTTTCCAACCAGTGGTACGGGGACCACCAGTGGTCCTTGAGAGGGTTCTAGGTTGTCCCCAGCTTAAATGAGAGCTAACTTTTTGAGAGCGTAAAAATGAAACCGAGTGGTTTCATATTCACACTCTCAAGAGTTAAAATATTCATCATGTGAATTAGCCCAAGTCTACACAAATAGAGATGTAGAAGATTAATGGTCATTTTGTTAATGTTTGACTGTTTTGTCTGCAAAATCCAGCCTGGAATTGTGGTCAAAACAAAAATAAATCTTTAGCTTTAGGTGAAAATGTCATCAAATGGTGGTCCATGGCTCAAATGGTGAATAAATAATGGTCCCTGGTATCAAAAAGGTTGAAAACCACTGATGTAAGGAGTGCAGTGAGCCCCTGGTGTAAAAAAAAATGTTTATTCATCATCCAATCAAGATGAGAAGCGGGGGTGGCACTACAATCATGATCAAGTGGGGAGACGGGCCTTGGTACACATGTTGTTGACCTGTTGCCCCCTCCATTTGCACCCCCCCCCCCCCCCCCCACACACACACACACACATTCTAGAGCATGTGCATGTGCACATCGTGTTACTGGAACGGACCGCTTTATTTTTCCTCCCCCAAATCACCCAATCACTGAATGCTCTTTTACAGTGTTTGATTTCACCACACTGATGTGGAAACATGGCTGTAATATGACGTCCTGCCCTTCTGCTGCTTTGATGTGGCAATAAAAGGCCAAGAAAGTGGTTCCACTTGACTGGGGGAGGAGGAGGAGGAGGAGAGTGGGGATCTGCGCGGGCGGCAGGCAGTGTGTCAGGCTATCGTAAATAAACAAAGAAATCGACGGCTCGGAATCAGCCGGATTCACCTTTGCTGGATTCGTTTACAAACATCTTCCCCCCCAACCACCACTACCACCACATCCTCTACTTTGTCTCCGATCGTTATTAAAGTCAAACCTTTTTATTTCCAGGAACAGGGGGAAAAGAAGCAGAGTCTCTCTCTCTCTCCCTCTACTCGCTGGCTGAGGTTGCGTCTGACATCAGACGACAGAGCTGCTAGCCAGCGCCAAGTAGAGCAGAGCAGCAGAATTCCCCCTGCCTGCCTGCCCACACCAAGCCCTCCCTCCTGCCCTCCCCCAGCCCTCATGGGCTCTAATGCAACTCCCAGTCGCCAACGAGAATGTCATGAGCGGGACCGTCGGAGCGTGCCAGCGCACGAGTCATCGCGACCAAGCATGCAGGCAGGGAAAACGGAAAGCGGTGAGAGAGCAGCACAGGCAAAGTCTGTGATTCGAACTTTTTAGTGTAATGCCATACCGGTAAGCTGCATTGATCGGATTCAGTGTGTGCCCAGCCGCCCGGGGGCAAAAACTCAAATAAAAAGATGACTAACACATTTTGTTTGGCCAAAACGCTTGGCATTCGGAGCTGTACTGAAACCACGGTTTGCTGGTCAACCACGTACTTAAGCCATGCAACGGCAAAGCTAAAATAAACCCACAAGCTCAACCTGTGGACTTGTGGATCGGCTGTTTTTTTTGTCCGACCATTTGCCTATTTGTCCATATTCAGACCACAACCATCTTGCCATCTTGGTTTGGAAGCACTCGTTTTCAGTACTACGTGAAAAATCTGTCGAGTAATATCTAAAGAGAACTTCCAAAGTGCTCAACACTTCAAGGAATCACCTGCAAGGACAGAAAGTATCTCATACCATGTCTGCAGTAGATTTCTATGAAATAGAAACGATAGAGAGGAATAAGGGCGACACTTGGGTTACTTTGGTCAACCCGTGGTGGACGCAGAGCTCCTGCGTTCCAACAAAGGCAAGAACAAACAGAAGAAGTCACACACTGTCCTTTCGCCAAAATGTTTGGCATTCAGCTGTGCTAGAGAACGCGGGGCAAAAAAAGATGAAGGCCTAATTTGTTTAAAGGAAATATCACCCGGGAATTCATCAGCCGGGCCTCGGCTCGGCTCAGGGCGCCTCATTGTGATTCTTTGCACCTGCCCTGGCATTGCTCTGTGGTTTAATTGGTCGCCGGGATGGTCCAACAGAGCGGCCATTAGCAGCAGTGGCACGCAATTACCACGGCAGGGGGAGTGTCACCTGGAGATTGATGTGGTTAGGCCTGGACGGGCCCACCGCAAAATCAATAAAATGTCATCTCTATGTAATGTCTGCGTGATAGATGACGCCAACGGGAACCCAATTACAGGAAGGTTGGGATGACGCATACCTCCACCGAACAATGGACAGGCTAATTAGAATTAGGACGGTATGGGGGGAACGCTATACGCTAATCTCTGATGAAGTCTGCTGATAACGATGATGCGGTGCGGCGCACGCATGACCCGCAAGTACAAACCTCCGGAGGCGAGACGCGAGAAATCCAAGGGTGATCTCTTGACTCTTGATTTTAAGGACACGATAACTCAGCCAGCAGTTAATTAAGAAATGCTGGTGAAGGAATGCTGACTAAGACCAAAAGAGACAGCAGCACACATAATCATGTCTGTGTTAACCTGTGGATTTTGGGAAATGTATTCTCAGACGTCCGATCAGCAGTAATAAATACTCAGACACATACAGATACATCTGGAAGCAGTGACGGATAAAGTCACGCGGAACAGAGTCAAGAGCAAGCCAACTGGATCTGCTATTTTCGAGTCTGCTTTCACTGAGTGGTTGATAAGGTTTAGACAGAATTGTCAGCTGTACCTATTTGTACATCCATCCATCCATCCATCCATCCATCCATCTTCAACTTCTTATCCATAGTCAGGTCGCAGGGGCAATAGCTCCACCAGAGAAGCTATAGAGTTGCTTCTCTAGAGCAACATTAGTGACCGAAACCTTCAGGGTCAATGTAATCCTTCATCGGACGTGCCTCAAGGACCTCCCTAAGGAGACGCTTGAGAGGGATCCTAACCAGATGCCTGAACCACCTATAAGCTGGCTCCTTTCCAGGCAAATCAGCAACATCGGCTCTACTTCGAGTCTCTCTCGTGTGACTGAACTTCTCATCCTCTAAAAGAAAAATCACTTTAGAGTATTTTTAAATGAAAAATATCCTGCATGATGATGTGCCCACGATCACATCAATAAAAGCCAACAGAAAAAAAGCCATCAAGCTGACCTGTTTTTATCCTATTTCTGAATCGTCCTCCACAATCACAAGTGGCTTGACGTTGTAATACACTGCAAAACGGAAGCATTATTATATGGTTAGAAATAAGCCACATAGCAGTAAAGTGGCAAAGCTGAGCGACTATTGTAAACAAACAGTCCATGTGTCACGTGAAGTATAGCTCAGAGTAGAGTTGTCAGTTGGTCTGTGCACCCCAGGGACACAAGCTCTGATTGGTTAAAAAAATCAGATCAGCATTTTCAGGATGAAACTTCAAAGTAAAATTCCCATAATTTCTGTGTCAGCACACCTTTAAAGTTCAATTTCTGGTCAGGAGCAACATGTTTTGCTGACTGGAAAAATAAATCACATTGGTTAACTGGTAGTTTTCATATTGATTAAAAAAATAACTTGATTAGTTTACAAGGTGCTACACATGGCCTTGAGCCAGACTACCTCAGTATATTGCATTGAACCCATGGAGAACCCTCCCAGATGTTCTCTCTCTCTCTCTGCAGAGTGCAGAACAAAAAACATCTGCAGATGTTGCGTTCAACCACTATGCCGCTGGAACCTCCTTGAGGGGCGGATGTAACATTTCCCAATTGGGAGGGGGGGGGGGGGCAGGAGAAAATGGTATGGGGGCGGCTTCGTCGCCTTCACGCCACGGGCGATGAAGCTGCCCCCATACCATTTTCAGTTACAGGACTTTTATTATGCAAGTAAAGCATCAATAATATCGGCAGTTGTTGTTGAAGTTGCAACAGACACGCAGCATGCATAAAGCATGCTGACTCACAGAGTTTTCATTTACAGTTGCTTCAGTCAAAGATGAAATGCTGTTGGTTTAGTGGTGCCGCAATTGTAGTTAGTTAGTAGCAGTACTAATGTTTCAAGTCATTTTAATTATAAGAACTTTAATTTGAAATATCTTGGGATGTTTTGCACGCCATCATCCTTGGTGGGGCAAATTGGGCATTTAGCCCCCCCCCCCCTGCCCATGCCTAGATCCGCCCCTGACGTGAGAGCTGAAGAGACACTGAAAATATTGCTCTTGTTTTTTTCTTGTAACGAAACCTCATTTATTTAGTCTGGCTTTAATGTCGTGTTTTATAATTCTATGTTGTTTTCTTGTTCCAATTCAATTCAATTTGTTTGTTTTTGGTATTCATTATTATGTCTGAAGCCTGAATCCAAGTTTATTAACAATCCAATGTTTTTTTCCCCCACTCACTTGTGAAGCATTTAGACTTGCAATTAATTTGTTTGAAAGGTGTTGTGTAAATAACATTGGATTGAATGATTGATGAGGCTTCTAGTCACGCCACAAGACCTGGCAAAGAAAACATAAAACTGTGGCATTTATACTTCCCTCACCAACACAGTTTATAATGTGTTACATTCCCTCATTCACTCACAGTAAGAACCAATTTCTCTGTGTCTACATATTTAACTGATTCTCCAGTCAACTGGGAAATGGATGATATTCAGTCAGATTGCTGTTTTATAATATTTGGTTGTTCTGATTAGACAAGGGCCTTTCCTTCCCACCAAAGACAGATGAAGAAAAAATGAAAATGAAGTAAAAATTAACATGTTTACACTCTCAAGAGTTAAAATATTCATTTAATATTCATCTGAATTATGAGGATGAGGATGTAGAAGATTAATGATCATTTTGATCTGTATATGTTTGCCTGTTTTGTTTCCAAAATCCAGCCTGTTATTGTGGACAAAAGCAAAAGAAATCTTTAGTTTTGGGGTCTGTGGGGGTAAAAAGGCATCAAATGGTGGTCCTCCGTGGCTCAAATTCTGTATAAATAGTGGGCCCTGGTATGAAAAAGTTTGAAACCACTAACTGATGTCATCACCTAAACCTGGCCAATCGGAATACTACAAAGGACGGCAGACCATCGATGGTTGACGACCAACGGCCACGCACCAACGGTCTGCTATGTCCCCAGAAGACCTCTGGACCAGGGGCGGATGTAACATGTCCCATTTGGGGGGGGCAAGAGGACATGTTGGAGGAGCAAGAGAAAATGGTATGGGGGCGGCTTCATCGCCCGTGTCGCTTCGCGCCACGGGCGATGAAGTCGCACCCATACCATTTTCGGTTAGAGGACTTTTATTAGTCAAGTAAAGCATCAATAATAACATCAGTTGTTGTTGAAGTTGCAACAGACACGCAGCATGCATAAAGCTAAAGGTCTGACTCAGAGAGTTTTCTGTTTTCAATGATGAAATGTTGTTGGTTTAGCGGTGCCAAAATTGTAGTTAGTAGCAGTAGTAGTGTTTCAAATCATTTTAATTATAAGCACTTTAATTTGAAATATCATGGGTTGTTTGTTTTGCATGGCATCGTGTTTGGGGGGGCACCCCCCCCCATGCCCATGCCTAGATCCGCCCCTGCTCTGGACCTCTGGAGACAACAAGTGGTCCTATAACATGGCTGTGCCCCCAGCTGTCCCTCCCTCAGCACAAGCAGGCCCTGTAGTCACAGGGATACCACTCTGGTGCACACGTGTCGTTCACCATCACCCTGCCTGTCACCTGTAGTACCACATCAGCTGAGAGACAGAAGACACGCAGGACAACAGCCCATGAGGGACACATGGACCCCATTCACTCAAAACACCTGCTGAAAACCAAGTGAATCAGCTTCTGTTTGTTGGTTTATATGTTCTTCTGACACTGTCAGAGAATGACAGAGAGAGGAAGAGAGAGAGAGAGAGAGAGAGAGAGAGAGAGAGAGAGAGAGAGAGAGAGAGAGAGAGAGAGAGAGAGAGAGAGAGAGAGAGCGAGCGTGAGGAAGAGGGAAGATACAATGGTAAAAAATATTAATAATCATCGTTAAGATGACAAAAGAGAAGAGAAGAAAAACGTGACAGCACGTTTCCAGAGAGCCCATGCAGCTCCTCATCTATTAAATATCACACAAATCCGCCATGTTAATTCGACTCTACGCTATAGCCTCAGCATCAAAGCGTACATAGATCGAGAAAGGGTAGGGCATCGCGGTGTAGCTGTATGTTGTCACCAGCCATCACAGACGTACAGAAGAAAGAGAAACGAACTTGAGGCGAAGCCAGGCCACCATGCACGTCGTGTGTACATGTGTACGTCTTTCTACGTCGCATACAGAACCGACTCAGTGTGTCTTTCTTTCTTGCATTGTTGCTCTGTCAGCGCGATGCGACACCCGGCCCACATCTGGCCCTCGTGTGTGTCTGTTTATGCCATTCAGCCGCAGCCTCTGTCACCACAAGGCGTGCTCACTCACACATGGGCTGTCTGAACTGAACCGGCGGGGTGGGGGGGGTGGGGGTCTATATGACACAGATCTCTCCGCGCATCGCAATCACACGCAGGGCCCCGCGGTGGTGGGTCACGGCGAGGGTAAGTTTCCTTACAGCGTACCGAACCGAGTGGCTCTGCTGCAGCACACGCTGCAGACTTTATTGCTCATCAGAGGCGGATGTAACATGTCCCATTTGGGGGGGGGGGGGGGGGGGGGGCAAGAGAACATGTTGGAGGGGCAAGAGAAAATGGTATGGGGGCGGCTTCATCGCCCGTGACGCTTCGCGCCATGGGCGATGATCAATAATAACATCAGTTGTTGTTGAAGTTGCAACAGACACACAGCATGCATACAGTAAAGCTAAAGGTCTGACTCAGAGAGGTTTAATTTGAAATAACTTGGGTTGTTTTGCATGGCATCGTGTTTGGGGGGGCAGACTGGGTATTTGGGGGGGGCATTGCCCCCCCCCCCATGCCCATGCCTAGATCCGCCCCTGTTGCTCATGATGATGATGGTGATGTCACCCTCCCCTCCCCTCCCCTCCGCTCTCTGTGGGTCGGTCGGTTGACGGGTCGGGTCGGTCCTCGGAAAACATTACCCCGTCTGCCGGTCGCTCGGTCGGTCGCATGCACGGCTCGGATCAGAAGCAATATTTCTGATCGTCGTCATCATCTAGCTGAACTCGGGGTAATCTTTAAAGGTTGCGGGTATAGCAGGCGCTGCGTTAAGCTTGAGGTTTTCTTTGTGTTTTCTTTTTATTTTTTCCTTCATCAAGCTTCAACTATTCCAGATGTTCACAATTAAGGCGAAGGTTACAATTTTTAGGCAGTCGATCATAATGAAAGCAGAAGAAGAAGAAGGAAAAAATAATAATAATCTTAAAAGATGAAAAAAATCTTTATGGCCTAGCCAAGATGGATCTTTTTTTTTTCCTTTTTTGAGATTTTCCTTTCTGTGCGGCGTGAGCCACAGACATTGTTATCTGAAATTCATTATGCAGGGTGCCAAAGCAGCACTCTCTGAAATGGCCTTTTCTTGCTGTGCATGTGTGTGTGTGTGTGTGTGTGTGTGTGTGTGTGTGTGTGTGTGTGTGTGTGTGTGTGTGTGTGTGTGTGTGTGTGTGTGTGTGTGTGTGTGTGTGTGATGGGGGCTCCAGGGGAGATCCTTCATCCTCCTTCTCTTCTCCATAACTGCCCCCAGGGCTTCTGTTCCCTCTGTGGGTCTCAGATTGTCTGCTCTCTCCAGGGACGTGCACACATAGACCTCAAAAAGGGGGGCTTCTTTGGCCCCTGCCCCTTTTATCCCTGTCTGTGAAACAATTCCTGCCCTTTCTAGACCACGAATTCCACATTTACTATGGGTGAAAGAAAGGCGAAATGCCACTCCTTGCCATACTATATCGACAGTCTGCATTCAGCAGATTCCAAAGTCTCCTGAGTGCAACCACTATACCAACTGCCCCACTAGCTAAAGAGTGTTGGGTTGCCCCCGAAAGCAGCAGATCTACAAGCTCTCAACCGGGAGCAGTGTGACACGTTTTGACTTTGTAGATCTGCTTTTTATCCAAAAGTACCCTCTTACGGGATGTCTGCCCCTGCCTCTCTGACACTCTGCACACATTACTGGCTCTCTCTCTCTGAATCTTCATCTCCTGTGGGATATGAAGGGTGTGTGTGTGTGTATGTGTGTGTGTGTGTGTGTGTGTGTGTGTGTGTGTGTGTGTGTGTGTGTGTGTGTGTGTGTGTGTGCGTGCGTGCGTGCGTGCGTACGCGCGCACACAGTGCACTTGCTTTACTATACTTGTGAGAGACCAAAACGTCCTCGCAAATATTCAGTTCTGCAGCTTAGCTATGGACCACCATTGTTTAGTTTAGTCTTGAGTTTAGTCTCACCCAAGGATTTTCAAGTTTGTTTCCACAATTCAGGAGAGCCAGCTACATATAATGTTCAAAATAACAATTTTTCTACATTACTTCTAATTTTGTAGATTCTTGAAAATTAAGTAATTCATTTGTTTAAAAGTAATTTAACTCTTGAAAGTAGTGTCCATTTGGTATCATTGCACACTCTCAAGAGTTACAGATCTATAAGGGTCCATTTGGTTACCAGCTGTCCATGATCCAGCTGGGGGCCACCTGGAATCCTCTCAAGGACCACTGGTGGTCCCTAGACCACTGGTTGAAAACATCTGCATTAACATAATGCCACGTTTATAGCTGGTTGCTGGTGCCATGCCACCAAAAAAGCTGATCTACAAGGGGCTGATCTTCAGGGTTAAAGGGGAAGTCCACCCATTTTCAACATTCTAATATGTCATTAGTATACCCTAGAGGTGCTGGGTGGGACATGATTAAAAAAAAGTTCCCCCATTCTGTATTCCCATGAAATGGAGGTCTGAAGAAAACCACTAACATGGTGAAAGATCTTGATGACATCATCAAGACGTATTTTCACCATGTTAATGGATTTCATTTTTTCTGAGAGTGTACAAATGGAACCAAATGACAAATGACACTATCAGGAAAAAAGAAAATGTTGACAATGGGTGGAATTCCCCTTTAAAAATGGCTCAAAAGTTTGATGTCCTCACAGACATAGTAATAGTGATAATAGTGTGTGCGTGCGTGCGTGCGTGCGTGCGTGCGTGCGTGTGTGTGTGTGAGCCTCTCTCGTCTGCGGGGCTGTGGCTGGGAGATGAAACACATCCTTCTCTTTCAACAAGCGCTATCAGCCAGCGCACAGTGCTGCCTGCTCCATACATCCTATAGCCCATTTATTCAAGGCTCCTGCACACACTGCAACGCTGCTGCATTGTAAAAAAAAAAAAAAAAAAAAAATCCTGGAGACGCTCAATCGCTGGGGCGCCGAGAGGCACACACACAACAAACAAAAGCGGTTCGATATTCGAGTGGCTCCTCCTCGCTTTGGAAAGAATGCTGGCGACTCTGAAGGTACAAGTACAGTTGTGCCAGCAGGGGAGTGTGGGACAGGTTTAGTCTGTATTCCCTCTGCTGTGGACCACTCTGGAGGTATTATTATGGCCCAGGTGAGGGTCACAGAAAGATCTTGTCGTTGAAGACAGGGAGGTTGCACACTTTGCAACGTGCAACCTTTTCTCCCCTTACTTCAACAATCAACCAAATCGACCAACTCATCAGATATCCCAAGGAAAGTACCATAACACATTGAAACAGTTTTCTCTCTGCAACCGTATCTCCGTGCCAGAGATAATGGTTGCGCACCTTTGGAGAAAACATCAAAGTGTTGGGTCCTTTGAGTTAAAAATCTCAACGGGCCTGAAAATTAAGGCCCGGCCCTAACCGGCCCTAACAGTTCAGGCCCTAGGCCCTACCCGGCCCTACTAAATGGAATAGATTTTAGGCCCTATACCCGGCCCTAAACTGTCGGGTTTGGGCAAGATTTGAGAATTCGCCACAGATTAAAATTGAAATGGCAATCAGCACCATCTTCATAATAGGTAAATACAGAAAATAACTATTATTCTTACTATATTAAAATAATTCAATATATATTATTTTTTCATAGGGCCCAAGGCCCTACCCGGCCCTATTGATTAGGATAGATTTTCGGCCCTACCCGGCCCTAAATGTCGGGTCGGGCCTGTTCGGGTTCGGTCCTGTTCGGGTTCGGGCAGAGTTTGAGAACTCTACTTTGAGTCATGAAAATCTACCCCCAAATACCGCTTCTTGTTGAACAACCAAAACAGCCACTGTTGCGATGTGAAATACTGCAAAGTGTCAGTGCAGAGTGGACCGAATACATTGGAACCGTTCACTTTAATGGAACTGTTTTATCCCAGAAGCCTCTGCGCTCTATAAGGACCCGTTGCATCAGAGCGGTGGCGTCAACAACCCAAGCCTCGTATCCCACGCCCGATCGAAAAAAGGGGATTAAATTGAGGACAAAACAATTAACTCAACTAACTTGCCCTTGGTAGTCAAGCTGCTTTATAGGCAAAAACTCGCCTAAATCGTCCTTGGTAGTGTAGCGTGAGGCCTGAACACGGACATGGATAATACAAAAACATCACAAACCCATTGGTCGTGTACAACTGGGCCATTTGCCCTCCCCCAGAGAAGGATGGAGGGTGCTAATCAGTTTTTACGACCCTTTGGAATGCAGGATAGGAACTCAAGAAAAGGGACACTTCAGTTTTCACTTTCTGTGCCCCTATCTCATGAACAATACCATGCAGATGAAACTGTGCACATTTTACATGTCTGGACCACAAATACAGTATGTGTATATTTGTAGGCCATCTTATGAACCAGAACTATACACTGTACATAGCATGTTGAATTGATATGTAAATAATTTCTTCTCCTAATATTTGCCTGAGCTCTGCATGGCTAATGTATGGTGTTTAGTATCTAAACGTTCCCAGGATCGTTTTGTTTTCAAATCCATGATCAGATGTTTTGTAATTAGTCACTAAAGGAAGTTAAAGCAACGTAAAGATATAGCAGGAGGAAAAAGGAGGGGCTGCTGAACCCCCCCTACACAGACATGGACCCCATGGCCAATGGCCTGTGAACTGGAAGGGAGGAGTCAAACTCCCCCACTGAGTGAGGACAGTGAACAGGCCAGAGGTGCTCTCTCTTGGTTTTTGGCGGAGGAACAGACAAGACGTCCTGTTCTGTCCTCTCCCTGTGCTCTTCTGAAACGGGTTTGACTAGATGTCCCCGTTTCGCCCTCTGTTCTGTTTGGTCGGACTGTGGGGTAGACGAATGTCCCCCGCATAGAGCGCTACTGACTTGTTTCGAGGATAAGACACTGAGTCTCCTCATCGCTCCTCAGTCCGGGTTTGACTGCATGTCCCCGCCACCAAAAGAACTTCTGAGCAGACTTCAACGCCTCAACCAGCCAACACTCAGAGACTCAGAACGGTGCTCCTCTCAACGCCACAGCGAAGACAAGACACTCATCTCCTACATGCTTCAAGGAGCCAACTCCAATCCAAGCCGGCGTCACCAAGGACACAGAGCTGACTCTGACGGGGTATAAACTGCTTGGAGGCCTGCACCTCCAACTGTCCACTCTCTGTCCACCCACTGTCCCAAGATGGCCGCCGCCAGCTACTACAACTACTCCTGACTATCAGCACATGGCTGCTAATGGCTGCCACTACCACATGGCTGTCTCCTCCTCCTACACACAGGCAAGCATATCATATCGCATGTGGAATGGCAACCCCCAGGTTAGCAGGCAGAGTAGAGAAGTTGTAGATCTGCTGTTTTCTCAAACCTTTTATTGCTTTTATTTTCAAGTGTCTCTTTTCTTTGTCTGCACCATTTACCTGACAATACACACGACCTCGCTATGATCGACATTTAATCCTGCCGTCCATTTTAGGATGTTTTATACCAATTTATTTTACATGTAATAAATTGATTATTTTTATTAAGAAGTTGTTGTGTTTTCTATCTCATGGTTTACAAATTGTACAGATGGGGTATTTATTGCTAGTCTGTCCAAGAACTCATGTTACATTAACAGTGACGTGAGCAATATAATTTCATTATGTTTCAATATTAATATTTTCATAATTTCATATAAATATGGAAAATTGATATTGAAATATTATGTCCTGTTCATAAACACTACATAATTGGTGCCCCGTGTGAGGCAGACTCTTATTCCAGCTGTACATACTGTGAACAATGAGATATTGAAATCATACATATCATTTTTTTTTATATATAATAATAATAATAAGGCTAATAATAATAATACGGGTAATAATAGAAATAATAACCACCATGACAACGCTAATAATATAGGCCTAATACGGCTGTTATTTTTTTTTTATTATTATTATTTTTATTTTATTTTTTTCCCCAGTGATTTAAGTTGATCAATATCTGGTTAGTGGTAGAAGAGTGAAATCTAAAATACCAGTAAAACCGGAATAAAATCGGTCGTTTTTAAAGCAAGCACTATAATAATAATAATAACAAAAATATAAACTCATTCTCCCGAAGAGGCATGGTGTAGTAACTGTTGAGAATTTATTTAGCTGCTAGATATGAGAGCTACCTAGGATAACATCCGTCTCATAATCTGAAGGGTGTGAGTTTCATCATGACTAGAATTGTCAAAGATCCTTAAATTGACACATTAGATCCATATCTGTGTTGAGTTAAGTTGATCTGACATTAGTGCATGTGTGCCCCTCTCCCACAAATGTGAGTTTTTATCCCACTTCCTCTAGAGTATATTAGCTATTGGTCTATGACTAATGAAGTATACCTACACCAATAGACATCACTGCAAATCTGTTGGTGAATACAAGTAAAACTGTGAAAACCCTGGTTTATAGATAGATGTAAGCCCTTTATGTTTTCCAGTGGCAGTATGGTGTAACATAGTATTATTTTATTTTTTATTTTACTTGTGAATACATGTATGACATCATTGCTGGTTGGAAGTTATCTTGGTCTGGCCAAATGTTTAACAAGAAGTTAATGATCTGATCTTGGTAGGGTAGGAAAGGCAGTTGTGTGTGAAATTGACACAGGAACCATTTTAGATTCTGCCAGAGAGCGCAGACAAACGGTCTCCATTTTGTCTTTGTTGCTGCATGCAACATACACACAAACACCCTTTATCAATCATTTGAGAAAAGGGGGGTTTTGAACCACAGCCTTAGCAGTGTTGGCTCAATCTGGCTCCAGGAAGAGTTGAGCCACACCAGTCCTGACCTCCCACTCCTTCCTTATCACCCACATCAGGGCAGAAAGGGGGGTTTGGGCCTGCCCCTTGTGTGTCAGCGGACACATAAGACAGATCAACATTTGTTGTGATTGCTTTTTAGCAACCATTTGTCCATACTGTAACACCTAGTTATCGTTCCATACACTGTTGTCACAAATACATTCACTTTACACAAGTTAGAAGTTTGTGTTGACTGGCAACTGTCAACCGTGTCAGTCATCATCTATCATTCCAAAAGAGGTTGAGTAGTGCAATCTTGGTTCCAGACCAGGAAACAGGCAAAGGGCTTATCAATAGCCAGTCCCATTCTCATTTCCGGGTTGTAGAACGACCCCCACCCCTTGCACCTCTTTCATCACCCTGCATCTAGGTGAATGGCAAGGGGGGGTCTGAGCATTAGTTGGCCTGCTGCTTTTGTGTGCCAGTTCTTCCTTCTTACACAGCCAACCTAGGGCTCACTGTGTAGGCTGCAAAAGTAAAGCGAACTGCCCTCCTTGCATTTCCAAATTTGAATTTCGCTTCAGTGGCAAATGTACCTCTTGTTAACCCTGCTAGCTAGTGCATGCATTCAAGTAAATTAAAGTATGGTCAAAATTTAGATTTTAATTGTTGAGCAATCTATTTTAGAATTAGTGTCAATTTTTGAAACTTGGGCTGACTGCCAAAAGTCACAAGTTTGTTAACAAGTGGTACATTACAGGTGTTTGATCCGCCCTGTGAGATAAATTACATTTTTGGGTACAAGATTAATTGACAACACTTTGGCAGCCCATTTTACAACTTTGCAGATTTTAGAGATCGGTTGTAGAGAACTTTTCTAAAATAAGAAGATTTTAGCAACACTGCCAATATGTCTGAGAAGGCACTCAGCTACCTGGATTTACTCAATCAGTTCTTGGTGTTATTCGTGGTTTCCTCGTGTTTGGTTCTCATCGATGTCGCAGGGATCAGGAAATTCCTGTATAATATGGCCTATGCCATAACACATGCTGCAAAAGCTTGGCTAGAACGTTTTGACCCAGAACTGCAGAGTTCTTGGAGTGTTGGTTGTGATATGGATGTGTGCCCACAGTTTGTCCCATTGCCGACAGTTAAAGATGACACTGGCAGGTTACAGGGGGGTGTCTTGAAGCAGGAGGTTGGAGTAAAACAACCATGGGGTGATCTGGCTGAATTCTGTAAGCTTCAGGGCTCCATAATCCAGTTGCAAGACAGGGTCGCATCCCTGGAAAAGCATAAATTTACCAGCATGGATGACACTCTACTGAAATGCTTTCAGAACCTTCTAGCAGAGGTCAGAGGTCAACCACCAGCATGCACTGGTGAACTTTGCTGTGGGTCCAGCCTAATCCAGGCTGAACTAGCTGACCAGGCCAAAGCAATCTCGGCAATGAATTCTCATGTTGACAGACTGAGTGTAGAAGTCAATCAGTTACAGCACACTATAACTATTAGAGACAACCTTATCACAACACTGCAGGGTAAATTAACCAAGCACGAGTTTGAGGAAGTGGAATTGAGTGGTCATCAGGGGTTGCTGGACCATGTTTCCTTTCCAAAAACCCACATCCCTGCCACTGACCCTTTAGAACCAAAGCAACTGCATGTACACCCAAGTGATCAGGCTATGACCCTGCCAATTGATAGAGTGGTAGCACGAGCAGACATAGCTGCGTGCACACGACCAGTCCCACCATGTTCTGGCCCACCTTCAGCACCTAGTCAGTTTGAGTTTGACTCACACAAAATGACGCATGAACCCCAAAGGTTCCTTGCTAAAATGCTGGACGATGACGATCTAATGACAATTGCAGAACACATTGACCGTTTTAACCCACCAGTTTCGGGCAGTGCAGACACTCATGCTTATCTAGATAGTATAGAGGACTGTCTACGCTCTCATGAGCCTGTCACTGTAGAAACAAAAGTCAGACTTATTCATCTAACCTCAAACCGTGAGGTGTTTTCCTGTCTCACACGACAACCGGCACAATTTCTGCAAGATTGGGGTTCGGTTCGACAGGTCATTATTGATGAGTTCAGTGACGACTGTGGTGTTCAACCTGGTCTCGTCTCGGCCATGGGCGTTAAACAGCTCTATGGTGAAGGTGTTGACGTGTTCTATAGACGTCTAATGAAAGCGTTTTTCGGCTATAAGAATACTCCAAACATGGAGGAGGATGTCATGTTCAAACAGCTGTTTGTTAACAACCTATTGCCATCTGTCACCAGGCGTTTCCCTCTCGATGTCAGACTCAGTAGTAACATGGCAACATGCCCTAAAAGCATACGGGAGCTACGGAGTCTGGCACGGGAAGCATTTGCTAGAGACCGTGATGACCCGCCCTTATCGTTCAGCTCCCAAGGAAGCCATAAGAGCCCAGAAGTCAGTCACGAAGTTAGGGAATCACGCCGGCAAAGAAAAGCACGGCTCTATGCAGCGAGACAGAAGTCAGGGCCGAGTGATAATGACTGGCGGGCATCGATGCATGACTGAATCAACAACACAGTGGCATCCTCTTGTGTGGATTTTTCAGATTTAACCCCCTGTGGTGGCTGGTGGGTCAATTGAAAAATCCAAAGGGGGGAGTACGGATTTATACACCTTATACACTGGTTGTTGTTGTTGTGTTTACTTTTTCGTTTTAGTTTTTCTTTTAGTCTATCGGTTTTGTTTTGTCCAAACCTAAAATAATAGTATCAACCGTCAAATGTAGTCCCTATAGGATAATTAACATGATCTGCATGCCTTGATCATCTTAATTACCATTTGGTGAATTAACAGCATGATAGTTCTACCCAAATTATGTCTGCGGCAAATATTGTGTCGTAGCTACACTCAAACATGTCGCAGTAAACGGTCACCATGTCAGTTGACAAGGGGAGATGTTTGCTATAACAAATACTTTATTGTAGCTCGAGTAATCAAATATCTGCCAGTACAACTATATAGAAATGATGATTTCTTTCAGCCTGTATATAGAAGTATATAGATGCCTTCTGCTACATGTACAGAAGTCTACTATCATGCCTATACAAAAATCAGAACAACTACTGTATATAGAAATGATGCCTTTTGCTCCATGCAAAAGTCTACTCTCATGCCTACATTTTTTTATTATTATTATTATTATTATTATTATTGTAGCCAGACTCAACCAAATACGTAAGCTTTCCACTCATGTTTTGACAACTGACTAGTTTATTTAACACCAAACAAAGAAACGAATTTGTATTCGTTTTGTTCATGTTTGTGACAGCCAAATCTCAGGACAATATAAATATGTGCCTTGTCCACTGCCATGATGCAGTGGACAAGGGGAGATACTGACGATACATATTATATAGTTAAAGTCTATTCCCAAATCTGTAACGTTTTTTTTTTTACCTAGATGTCTTTTAAAACATTCAAGATGTTTAAAAAAAAAAAGGGAAAAGTTTGACATCTCTTGTAGCATTATGTATATATTGTACATGTGTGTATATATTTAAGTATATTATTTTTCTTGCTTCCCCTGTACTAATATGCCATCATCCTAATTCGCTGATCACTATAGGAGTTTTAAAACAATCTTGACAGTTTTAAAGCATCCGTCTTTTCCTAAAATGTTATTTTCCTCTTTTTGTTTTCCTTGTGTTGTTGAGTTTGTACATATATTAGGTCATCATATATTATTATTATATATATATTTTTTAGTTTCCATCATATTGAGGACAGCAAATATACTCAACTTGCAGCAGTTTAAGTGCATTTTAAGCCAGGGTTCCTTTCCTTTTGTGCTCTGTGGTTTATTCCCTTTTTCTTTCTTGTTTAAACATGTTTTATGGTTGTTCAAAATTTCCCAGAACCAGTTTAGAATGAAAGGGAGTTGCCATTTTTACATGTGATGTTTATGCTGTGTGTGCCATGTCCCTGCTCTCACTTTCTACTTTGTGCCCTCAAGGATCATAGACTCAACGTTTCGTTTCTTCACGACCTTGAGGCCAAGGGGGGATATGTAGCGTGAGGCCTGAACACGGACATGGATAATACAAAGACATCACAAACCCATTGGTCGTGTACAACTGGGCCATTTGCCCTCCCCCAGAGAAGGATGGAGGGTGCTAATCAGTTTTTACGACCCTTTGGAATGCAGGATAGGAACTCAAGAAAAGGGACACTTCAGTTTTCACTTTCTGTGCCCCTATCTCATGAACAATACCACACAGATGAAACTGTGCACATTTTACATGTCTGGACCACAAATACAGTATGTGTATATTTGTAGGCCATCTTATGAACCAGAACTATACACTGTACATAGCATGTTGAATTGATATGTAAATAATTTCTTCTCCTAATATTTGCCTGAGCTCTGCATGGCTAATGTATGGTGTTTAGTATCTAAACGTTCCCAGGATCGTTTTGTTTTCAAATCCATGATCAGATGTTTTGTAATTAGTCACTAAAGGAAGTTAAAGCAACGTAAAGATATAGCAGGAGGAAAAAGGAGGGGCTGCTGAACCCCCCCTACACAGACCTGGACCCCATGGCCAATGGCCTGTGAACTGGAAGGGAGGAGTCAAACTCCCCCACTGAGTGAGGACAGTGAACAGGCCAGATGTGCTCTCTCTTGGTTTTTGGCGGAGGAACAGACAAGACGTCCTGTTCTGTCCTCTCCCTGTGCTCTTCTGAAACGGGTTTGACTAGATGTCCCCGTTTCGCCCTCTGTTCTGTTTGGTCGGACTGTGGGGTAGACGAATGTCCCCCGCATAGAGCGCTACTGACTTGTTTCGAGGATAAGACACTGAGTCTCCTCATCGCTCCTCAGTCCGGGTTTGACTGCATGTCCCCGCCACCAAAAGAACTTCTGAGCAGACTTCAACGCCTCAACCAGCCAACACTCAGAGACTCAGAACGGTGCTCCTCTCAACGCCACAGCGAAGACAAGACACTCATCTCCTACATGCTTCAAGGAGCCAACTCCAATCCAAGCCGGCGTCACCAAGGACACAGAGCTGACTCTGACGGGGTATAAACTGCTTGGAGGCCTGCACCTCCAACTGTCCACTCTCTGTCCACCCACTGTCCCAAGATGGCCGCCGCCAGCTACTACAACTACTCCTGACTATCAGCACATGGCTGCTAATGGCTGCCACTACCACATGGCTGTCTCCTCCTCCTACACACAGGCAAGCATATCATATCGCATGTGGAATGGCAACCCCCAGGTTAGCAGGCAGAGTAGAGAAGTTGTAGATCTGCTGTTTTCTCAAACCTTTTATTGCTTTTATTTTCAAGTGTCTCTTTTCTTTGTCTGCACCATTTACCTGACAATACACACGACCTCGCTATGATCGACATTTAATCCTGCCGTCCATTTTAGGATGTTTTATACCAATTTATTTTACATGTAATAAATTGATTATTTTTATTAAGAAGTTGTTGTGTTTTCTATCTCATGGTTTACAAATTGTACAGATGGGGTATTTATTGCTAGTCTGTCCAAGAACTCATGTTACATTAACAGTGACGTGAGCAATATAATTTCATTATGTTTCAATATTAATATTTTCATAATTTCATATAAATATGGAAAATTGATATTGAAATATTATGTCCTGTTCATAAACACTACAGTAGTATAAAACTGTTAAGAAGTAGCTGTAGAAATATTGGATTCATTGGAAATGTGTGAAGAAATGTACACACACCTCAACATTGTGCTTGTACTGAGTAAATGTACTGAGCTACCTCCGAATCGGCGGATATTTCACCTCTGAAACAAGTAAGACAATGGGAGAAGGTGAATGACTGAAATGATGGGGAGTGGAGGGTAGATTTGTATTCTGCTCCGAAGTTCTGTTTTTGATCCCCCCTCCCTCCCACACACACACACACACACACACACACACACACACACACACACACACACACACACACACACACACACACACACACACACACACACACACACACACACACACACACACACACACACACACACGAAGGTGTGAAATGCAGAGGACGAGAGGTTAGGCGAAAATAAATGTAATCTAGGGAGGAGTGGGGTGGATGGTGCGCTCGGCTTGGCTTAGAGGTTCAATTAATTGAAATGCTGTCTCTTTCACATGGGCGTCTATATATTCCCTTAAAAAGAATGATAGGCTGGGATTTGTTTGAACTTCCACACAGTCACTCATTATTACTTTCAGCTATTGAATGCAAATGGAAGAGCACAGAAGGGCGTATAGCTCCATGCACAGCATTTCAATGAAGGCCTGTGGTGGCTTCAAACCCAAGTGAAACTACTCAAGTACTGAAAGGAGCTTTGGAGAAAAAACCTCCGGTTCCCACTGGTAACAAGATATTCACATGCACGCACTCTACAGTGTTGGGAAGTGCAACAGGCCAACAGCACATACACCAAGGCAAACCCCCACTCGATCCTGATTGGAGAAAGGCCACTTAAATCCTAATTGGGCGAAAAGCTTATCTCCGAAAGCCCAAACTAGTCTTTTAATTTGAATTAAAAGGACCATTTCACCACTTTTCAACGTGTATTCATATAATAGAAATAGCTCCTCACTAACGTATAAATGATAAAATACCACTATTTTACAGTTTTGTTTCACAGGAGGGCTGTGGGCAGAAACCCGTCCTCCAATGACATCAACATTCGGCAGATTTTTAAAAATATATATTTACAGTTTTATTATCGCAAGAACGATGGATGCCATTTTTGCATTGCAACTTTTCAGGAATAGCAAACCTGCAATTTCTATTAGCTTGGACTCCCCATCGATGATGTGTCATTGGAGGACGGATTTCTGAACTGCCCACGGCCCTCCTGTGAGACACAGACTGAGTAGAAAAAAATAGTGGTATTTCATCATGTACATACGTTAAAAAGTGGTGAAGTGGTCCTTTAAGTGAAATCACTTACTATACCTTGAACTTATGGACTCTTGCGGGTCCATTTGGGTTCATGTTTACAATCTCAAGAGTTAAAATATTCTTCATCTGAATTAACCCAATTCATTAAGAAGTCTACACAATTAGAGAATGTGGAAGAATGGTAAAATCCAGCCTGGTATTGTGGACAAAAACAAAATAAATCTTTAGCTTTGGTCTGTGGTGTGAAAATATCATCAAATGGTGGTCCACGGTCTCAAACGCCGAATAAACAGTGGGCCCTGATATCAAAATGGCTGAAAACCACAGCTCTATGCACATAAATCAGCTGCATGTTGCATGGAGTTACACGGCGAACCATTGGCAGTTCACGGTTTGGGGGATCTACCAGGCGCATGCGAAAACAGGTGGGATTACGCATAAGAACGGGCGGGATTGCGATCGCATTAAGAGGAGCTTTGTGCTGAACCAAAGGTCGCGTCTGCTCCGTCAGGATGATTGACATGTGGAAATGTGCAGGGAATACTAGAGAGCCACGAGGTCGCGGCTGGAATGTTGAGAGGAAACGGCAACCCAAAAAAAAGGAAATTTGTTGGCGGGGGGGAGACATACAATACTCGGGGCAGGGCCGGGTGTAACCTTTCTCAATTGGGGGGCAGGTGAAACTGGCATGAGGGCAGCTTCATCGCCCACCCATAGCATTTTCATTTACTCTTCATGAAATAAAGAATAAATACTTCTGTGACCCACAAGATCTACATCGTGTAAAGGTCTTACTGTTTAATAGGCATGTAAGCATCAATAATAACATCAGTTGTTGTAGCTGCAACAGGCACGCAGCATGCATAAAGCTTGCGAGTTTTCTGTTTTGAATGATTAAATTGTGTTGGTTTAGTGGTGCCACAATTGTAGTTAGTTAGTAGAAGTAGTAGTGTTTCAAATCATTTAAAATATAAGCACTGTAAATCTTTAAATATAAGCACTGTAATTTGAAATATCTTTGAAATTTGGGTTGTTTGCATGCCATTGTGTTTGGTGGGGCAGTGCCAATGCCAATGCCTAGATGCCAATGCCTAGATCCAGCCCTGACACGGTGGGGCAAACTACTTCACAACGGCCGTGAAATCCTCCTCGGTGAGATGATGCATCGACGAACAGATCGACGGCGCGCGTCGTCTCGTTAAGTTTCAAACACGAATCAGCGTTTTGAAAAGTTGAACTTGTCTCGTGCCGGCTGGCGGCGAAATAGCCTTTTGATTAGCGCTCCCCCCACACAGGGGTACGGTAGTACACGGCCCAGTGAACGCCACAGCGTCCAGATCATCGATCATCCCTGGACCATTACACCCTGGAGATAGAGATTGACGCTCGAATCTTGTCTCTCTACCAAACCCCCTACATGTTCTGCCCTGTGCACCCAGGAAGTGAATCGTTATTGACATCCCCATTCCCATTCAACTTCAATTCAATTCAAAGGAGCTTCATTGGCATGAGACAACACCCGTTTACATTGCCAAAGCAGAAGCGGTGGAAGACAATCAACACAAAACAATGTATTTACAAAGAAATATTGGACAGAAATAGGATTTTACGTGGCCGGGGGCCCTGCATAACAGAGTGCACAGCTGGTGCCGATCCATTTTGTGGCCAGCCAGCGCGCCACGTGTAAATGAACAGAGGGGGGTCAATTTGCCTCCCTGCGCGGCCATCCGTCCACATTATTTCGTCCACCTTTGGACGGATGCCACTCGAAAGCGCATCCGTCAGCGCGTGCAGGAACTGCAGGCTCCGTCTCACACTTGTCAAGTAAAAATGCGGCTCATGTTTTTGTTGCTGTTTTTTAATATATTTCTGATTGTTTTTTTCCTCCTCTCTGCTTTTCTCCTGTCCACCAGTTTCCTGCCCCGCCAAAGAACCCTCAGCGAGTTCACAGCCCGGCTGTGACCCCTCCTCCCCCGACGCTCGGCCCGCGGCGGACCCCGGCATGTTGATGATGACTGTGAGGAACTTTGTCATAACTGAGCCTCCCACCACTGCCCCCATGGGGGTGGTCCGGGGCACCCCGAAGCACTCGGCGGCCTCTTCATCAATCCATGGCAGTACCTATTGTTCTTGGCTTGGTTGCACGGGGCGACTGACTCGCTGTGCTCCCTCTCTCTCTGTGCTCTCTCTCTCTCTCTCTCTCTCTCTCTCTCTCTCTCTCTCTCCTTCTCTCTTGCTTGGAGGCATTAGGTGAGAAAGAACGACCTCGTGTGGGAGGGAAGACCCCGCCGTGGCCCGATAACCCCAAACTGGGGGAGTCGGGAGGGGAAGTTGCCGACAGCGACGCACGGGAAACTGGAGAACGCAACGATGGATTGAGAGAAAGAAAGACGAAAAGTGTCATACCGAGACAAGAGGCAGAGACGTGTTTTGTGCGTGTATGTGTGTTTTCCATCACACCTAATCTACCAGCACGAAAGAGGCCTCCCGGTCACGCCTTCACCGCGAGTATACCGACATTCTGTCCTCCATCTTGGGTCCCCATCTGTCCATATTATATCTGCAAAAACCCCAGCGGTTTCATATAACGTCAACAGCTAGAGCGATGCAGCGAGCGCAAAAGCATCTGCTTTCTGCATGACAAGGAGACGGCGGAGGGGGAGACGGAAGTCTGCTGGCTTCGAGGTGGTGCCTCGCCTCTTTCTCTGCACCATTTCCTTTTATCACTTCGAAGGCCCGTGGCTAAATTTAGTGTTGAAAGAAGCGCCGGACTAAGCTGGAAAGCTTCAACGCCACAAATTTCTCCCCCAACCGGCCGTCACGCCGTCCATGGTCTTGACATGTAGTTGGACGCAAAGCCTTAAATCAATCCTCTAAATAGGAACGGGAGAGAGCGAAAGGGAATTCTGCAAAGAAAGAAACGACGATGGCGATGCTTCTGGAGCTCTGCAGAGATGTTATCTTCTTGGGGAGGGTATATTTTTCCGCTGCGCTGGTCAACTAGAGCGGATGTCGGTCGGTATCCAGCTTCTCTTCCGCCCTGGCCGTTCATTTTTCACAGGGGCCACGTTTCATTACCGCGTGTGAAGGGAAACAGGGGAGGATCGAGGAGGCGCTGGTGACATAGAGGGTGAAAGAAATGTCCCAGATCAGCTGAAAAACACAAAGAGAAGAAGGGGAGGAAAAAAAAAACGCTCTTCCTTCTTCGACCCAAAAACCCGGCCGGCTCCCCTCTCCTCCTCGGACGACTGATAAGCGCGCGTGGCTTTCCTCGCTCGGTCGCTGACCCCCCGCGCGTAGGAGAGGAAGGGTCCTACGTGGGTCAGAGACCGTGAGAACAGACAGCACAGGCAGGAGGATGGAGAAGATGGAGAAAACATGGCGTTTATTACCGTCTATTTACACGGAATGGGGGATGCAAACCTTCAGGCTGATTTTTGTAGTGTGTTTTTTCCAGTTCAGATTGAACACGCACAGCATGGGTTAAACACACGGCAGCCTGCTGAAATGTCACCCATGTGTTTCTGAGGGTGTCTAGTAACATGTACTAAAAGATTGAAAATTCAACTTCCGTGGGAAACCTCATGAAAAACTAGTCAAAGTCTAGAAGCAAAACATGCAACGTTTTATCATGCTTCATGTAGTATGTGATATGTCTAACTAGAATTTCTGTATGACGCTGAATCCATTCCAAGCATTAGCTTTGATCAGAATACATTCTTTGGGCAAAACAGCCACACCCGTCATGGTAAATGTGCTTAGTCAGCACATGTGAGCAAGCGGCAATGGCCGTTTTCTGCCCATTTTGCAAAACGAATGCTTGGCATCATGAAACCCCCCTAGTTATACATATCACATGCTACATAAAGCATGATGAAATTCTGTATGTTTTGCCTTCGGTGCTGGAATTCCATCAATGACACCCACTTTGAAAAAAAAAAAAACCCTGACATATCTTTTTCTGTCCCTATGGAGTGCAGCCTTGTCAAATAGATCCCGGTTTGATGCTTTACCACACTGTTTATTCCCCCTGGCACCTCGCAGCCTTGGGAAGATTTAATTTGACTTTGATTTATGCAGGGTGCCTGCAAAGAGCAGGCTAGAAAGAGAGAGGGATGGATTGAGATGGATGGACGATACATAGCAAATTGGCACATAGATGGATGGATGATTGGCGAATCAGCGTGCCTGTAGGTATAAACCCAACACAACCCTTTCAATGCCAGATTGATTCAACACGCGTCCCATCAGAACTCAAAGCTTTTCCATTTTGAGCAGGCAGGGACACCTTTTGAAATATCCTGTCATAGTGAGCATTTTAACTCAAATATTTTGCTTCTGGGGATGACCCTGGAACGACATACTGTACATACTGTATTTTCAGATGCGAGTTGGTGGCCATATACTGATGATTTTGGGAGTCCTTGACATAAAATATTAAGGACCAGAATTTAGAGAACATTTGTAGAATCAGTCTCAGGGCAAAGGTTTAACGGTAATACGCTTGTGAGTTTTATACAATTACTTGATAAAAGTGATGATTTTTGAGTAGATACTGTATATAGCCCATAGACATTGAGTATCCGTGTGATCGCTAAGATCACTGACATTACAAGGGACTTATTCATTTTCAATTAGATTACCCCAAAAGTCCTAAACCATCATGATATCGTATCGTTGCATTTATTTCGCTTAGTTATTTTGGCTGTTTATTATTTTCAAGCAATGCCTTACTGTAAATCCTGCTGAAATGAGGTGAATATCACCCACGTAGATGTCATAATTGATATGCGTGTGTGCAGATACTATGCGCAGTGTCAGGAAGAATAATCCACCAGTGTAGGGGGTCCCTTTGGTTGGTGGCGAACCATGGGCACATAATTTCTAGATCCATCTATGATGACAGAAGCTCACAGTGCGCCAATTCACCTGGGCACACTCTCAGGGGGGCTAGATGCTGCTCACTTCACATAGGCGTGATGTTTTTTGAATAACAGACACAAAAGAAATCTAAAATGACATGGTCGCTTATGTTCCGATAGTATTAGTAGTGTTAGTTCACTTTCTCCAGCTCTTTAATAATAGATTTTCAGGCTGGACCAACTTTATCTGTTTCAGTAAACTCTAATTATGGGATGTTGATATAGTGTTCCATCCCCTAATTGGTCTGTAATGTTTTTTCGTTTGTTTGTTTGTTCGTTTGCTTGTTCGTTTGGTTGGTTGCTTCATCACATCCAATTTCACTTCTACATCTTGTTTGTCGTATGAGTTGCTCTCGCCTAATTGGGTAAAATTGCTACGCCAAACGGAGCATCTATTTTCTGGTTACTATTGACATTATTCCCCGCCAAGGTACTGGGTTGGTATCATGTGCACACACTCCCCCCCATCCCAGGCGTCTTACTGGTGCGGCTGTTTTTTCTCTGGCTGTTATCTTTGGCAGTCAGTGTGACACTCCTGTCACAGTGACATTAACTGTCACCATCATTTAGCTATACTATTTAAATTACTTCAAAACAACAATGCTTATTATTGTAGCCATTGCGGGTGAAGTCGTTTGTGTAACGTCTATGTTTATTGTACAAATAAACGTGCCTTTGCCTGTGTATGTGAAATGTCAACAAGCTGCACGATTTACGACGGTAAGACTTTTAATTTAACTCTCTTAAGGCCGAGGACTTAATTAACATCTATTTCATGAAATCCTCTACGGCCAAGAATGTGTTCTAAAGGGAAATTCCAGACCATAAGGGTTTCTTAGCTTTATTTACAGTTGATTTATTTACAAAAAAGTGAGTTGTTATTTTGTGAAAAAAACAACTTCATGGCTGTTTCCCCTACCCCAAAATAAGCTTATGACGGGGCTATGGGATCTTGTTCAAAATCAACTATTTCCATCTCTCCAAAAGGCATTTTGTTAATGTGTTGACACTCACTTTGGTTTAGCAGTGGTTCAGCCCCAAACTGGGCACCACGCCCCCAACTCTTGAGACAGCTGAACCACTGCTGACCCAAAAGTGAAAGTGTGTCAACACACTACTGACATGGTGGAAAGAGAATACATAGCAAATAATTGCATCACATAGCCCCATTGTATGCTTATGGTGGAGTAGTGGAAACAGCTAGCGAGTTTTTATTTCAAAAAATAACAACTGGACCACTTTTTGCAAATACATCAACTGCAAATAAACTAAGAAAGCCTTCTGGGTTGGAATTTTCCTTTAATGTGTTATTGAAATTTCTATTCATTAAATACTCATCTCGCTCATATTTAGCACTCAGTTTATCGGCAGATCTGTGCTCAATCCGTTTTGACTTCCCCAAAAGAAACGTTTGGCGTTTTCCTCCATAGCCAGAGACTGTGGCACAACAATGCGACGTGTCATGAGCTCGTATTAAATTGTATTAAAAAGTAGGGACCTGTTAAGCTATGTAGTCGGCGCTGCAACTTGACCCGGAGGGCGTCCTGCAGCCGTCCATGCATGCAGATGGAGGCTAAAACACAGATCAGGGCCCTGCACGGTGGAGAGACAGCTGCTGAGCTGAGCCTGCATCCGTGGGTGTAGATACTATAGAGACCCCCTCGGGCCCGGCTGTTGCCAGGCATTAAAGGGATCGGTTCAGGTCTTCGTGGCTGCGGGCGCCATCAGCTGAGCAAGCGGCCGTAGCGGCAGAGGAGAGGCGCGTGCAGCTGGGGAACAGAGGCACTTCAAGGGAGGCCAGAGAGCGAGCACGCTCTCTCATATCCTCCCATTCCCTTCTCTGAAAGAAAAAGGGCTGAGGGAGCACAGAGGAGAGGAGAGGAGAGGAGAGGAGAGGAGAGGAGAGGAGAGGAGAGGAGAGGAGAGGAGAGGAGAGGAGAGGAGAGGAGAGGAGGCCGGGGGGCTTGTCAGCTGGGTGTTGTTCTCTCTCTCTCTCTCTCTCCTCTGCTGCTCGTCATGTAATTCGGTACCGCTCTGAGCGCGATGGGGCCGTGCATGCTTTGTGACCATCATCCATCTTCCGGATGAAGTCACCCGTGGACGGACAAAACACACACACGCGCACGCACACGCACACACTCACTCACGTATCAGGCACGCCACGCTTATACACCAAGACTTATATATACATGCGTGTGTTCTGTATTACCGTTTGCTGTCGAGAGGAAAACTTTTCTACTTTACTCAGTGCTATTGAACACCCTTTATGTCCGTGTGTAAAACATTTGACCAATGGAAAGTGGTGAAAAAGTAGTCAAAAAGTACTTCGGGCAAAAGCACTTAACTCCAGCGGACCCTCAAACACTCTACTATAGAGCAAGTAACTCTCCCCCTCTCATGGAAGTAATTGACAATATAAACAACCAGGAGTGGCGAAATCATTTGTTGTTCATGCCAGTCGCATAATTTAGGTTTAGGCATAGGTTTTTCTGTCTTTATAAAAAGTCCCAACACCAAGACTGATGAGTCAGTATTAGTTTGCTCAAAATATAAGTTTTTACTTGGTTTCCTGAGGAAAAAACACACACACACACACAAACACACACACACGCACACACACACACACGCACACGCACACGCACACGCACACACACACTTTTCATTTCCTGCAAAATGAACATTTTGTAGTTGTAGGTGGTTTCCTCCTGGTGGCAGAGATATGCCGAGAGGCAAGTATCCCTTGACTTCAACATTTAGGGATGGTGATTTCATGACTGCAATTTGAAGGTTATTTTTTTATTTTTCTTTAGCCTAATCCTGAAGCCAAAAATATTTCCTCTAAATAGGCAACCTAATCCTCCTAATCCAACCCCAAACAGAATCTTTTCCTGACATGTTAAAGCCCTGTAAACTCTCGTGGGGACCTGCAGAACACGGTCCTCCCAACGTCGATTTCTCAAATCCTGACTCGTGGGGACGTTTGAGGAGCGGCATTACGAGGTCGGCGCATGCAGGCATGCATGCATGTTGCTCATTTGGAATCAGCCCTGTCTCTCTCCCTGGACAGAGAGCAGAGCAGGGGTGGATGTAACATTTCCCAATTGGGGGGGCAGGAGAAAATGGTATTGGGAGCTTCGCGCCACGGATGATGAAGTCGCAACCATACCATTTTTCATTACAGGACTTTTATTAGGCAATTAAGCATCAATAATAACATCAGCTGTTGAAGTTGCAACAGGCACGCAGCATGCATAAAGCTAAAGGTCTGACCCAGAGAGTTTTCTGTTTTTAATGATGAAATGGTGTTGGTTTAGTGGTGCTACAACTATAGTTAGTTAGTAGCAGTAGTAGTGTTTCAAATCATTTTAAATCTAAGCACTTTACAATTTACAATTTAGGCATTTAGCAGATGCTCTTGATCCAGAGCGACTTACTTTAATTTGAAATATCTTGGGTGGTTTTGCATGCCATCGTGTTTGGTGGGTCAGACTGGGCATTTAGGGGGGCATTGGCCCCCCATGCCCATGCCTAGATCCGCCCCTGGAGCAGAGCAACGCGGATATGTTTCCTGAGGGGACGTGGGCCTGGCTTGGCTTGGCTGCATGGGCTGGGGATTATCACCGGGGTCTCATCTATCTCTCTCTGCTGTTCACAACAATAACACCACGCACGTTGGACAGGAACCAGACGCTCGCACAACACGCACGGCACGCAGTCTGTCACAGATTACTGATGTCCTTTGACTCTCTGCTGATCAGAGTCTATACAGGATTCTCTCACACATACACTCTCATACAAACCACTTAAAGGGGAACTCCACTCATTTTCAACATTCTAATATGTCATTAATATACCTTTGATGTGTTGGGTGGACATGATAAAAAAAAAAAGTTCCCCCATTCTGTGTTCCCAAGAAATGGAGGTCTGAAGAAAACCACTAACGAAGCGCCTAAAGAAATCCATTAACATGGTGAAAATACATCTTGATGATGTCATCAAGATATTTCACCATGTTAATGCATTTCTTTAGGCGCTTCTTTTTTCTGAGAGCGTACAAATGGAACCAAATGAACCCATTAGGGTTGCATTTGTACACTCTCAGAAAAAAAATGTTGAAAATGTGTGGAGTTCCCCTTTAAAGTACCCGTCAAACTGCTTCCTAAAAGCTGTTGAAGTATATTTTGATCCATGAATGAACCGTGCCGACAATCTAAATCTAATTAACTGTCAGACCAACTGGCTGTCAATAGAACTGTCTCTCTTCAATCGATCGACAGCTTAGCCTATAGGGCAAACCACAGGGAGTCCACTGGGCCCAAGGTATGGTCAGCCATTCTGTTGTTTGTACAATTAATAATAAATGAACAGGAAACTTCTCAGCTTCAACCTTCTTCTTCAAGTCATACTCTGTTTAGCCTAGTATGGAGCAAACGCATCTTACTATATATTGTATGTAGTAATATATACTTTAGTATAGTGTATTCGCCATACACACAGGCACAACATGGGAGGGACTTTTACAAATCACGTTCAACCCAGATTCAACTCAAACCAATATTAATTTTGCCCTGCCGACAGTCATAAAGTGAAGTTAATACCTCAAAACCGCTCTCAAAGAGCACTTAAAGGGGAATTCCAGACATTTTCTGAGAGCGTACAAATGCAACCAAATGAACCCATTAGGGTTAATTTGGTTCCATTTGTACGCTCTCAGAAAAAAGAAGCTTCTAAAAAAATCCATTAACATGGTGAAAATACATCTTGATGATGTCATCACTATGTTTCACCATGTTAGTGGTATTCTTCAGACCTCTATTTCTTGGGAACACAGAATGGGGGAACTTTTTTTTATCATGTCTACCCAACACCTCCAAGGTACATCAATGACATGAAATAAAATATTGAAAATGGGTGGAGTTCCCCTTTAACGGGTGACTGCATTAGTAAATCAAAACTTTGCACAGTAAATGTAGGTATATTCAGACGTCATCAAATGCTCTTGAAAATGAAGAACCCCCATGAAAACAAAACTGTCTTCATGTTTTTTTTTAACAGTATACTTTCCTTTGCTTATTCTACAAGCTTGTGTAAATAAATCCACCCTTGCGTCTCCTCTTTAAAACGTGAACAGGAAAGGGGGAGCAGATTGCTCATCAGGGGTCAGTGGAGCTGCGCAGGACAACAGGCCAGAGATGATACACACAAGAACAAATAAAATCCCAGTCCCTGTCTGGAGTTATATTTGTCCTCGGCTTGAACATAAGACATCCGTCTAGTAGTATCCAATCCTTCCTGTTGGACATTAAGCCAGGAGTAAGACGAGGAGCGTTTCAAATCCTCAAGTCGGAAATTAAATAAGAATGCTCTGAGTTTTATTTTCGTTCCAAGTGCTTATTGAACGCCATAATGTCTTTCACATTTGATCCCCTCGCCCCCAATTGTAAAAAGTGTTTTTGCTCTTGCAGGGGGGCGGCAATAGACTCAGACTCAGGGGCGGTTGTAACATGTCCCATTTGGGGGGGGCAAGAGAACATGTTGGAGGGGCAAGAGAAAATGGTATGGTGGGCGGCTTCATCGCCCGTGTCGCTTCGCGCCACGGGCGATGAAGCCGCACCCATACCATTTTCGGTTACAGGACTTTTATTGGTCAAGTAAAGCATCAATAATAACATCAGTTGTTGTTGAAGTTGCAACAGACACCAGCATGCATAAAGCTATAAAGGTCTGACTCAAAGGTTTCTGTTTTCAATGATGAAATGCTGTTGGTTTAGTGGTGCGACAATAGTTATTTAGTAGCAGTAGTGTTTCTAAACATTCTAATCATAAGCACTTTAATTTGAAATATCTTGGGTTTTTTTGCATGGCATCGTGTTTGGCGGGGCAGACTGGCATCGTATTTGGCGGGGCATTGCCCCCCCATGCCCATGCCTAGATCCGCCTCTGCTCAGACTCCTCTGCTTTAACAAGGTTGAATTGCGTCCTATTATGAGACTAGTTCCACTAAAAACTCTGTTCCCAAAATGACAAGCTTTGGCTGAGGCCCAAAGTGACTTGAAGAGGAGCAGGGAGTTAAGCAGGCCCAAAGCAGCCAGAGAGATACAGCAACGAGGGCAGGAAGGAGGAATTGACATAGGGAGTAGGAGGAGGATGGTGAGGATAATAAGGGAGTCCAGGACCAGACAAGGACAAGTCGAGATTGACAGAGAGAGTGACAGAGGGGGCTTGTGGAAAGACTTCACTTTCACCACCATGCTTCTACCAAGCGGCGTGGAAATAACATCCTGCTACAACATCATCTCTGTGCAGTGGCAGGGAGCTTAATGCACACTGACCCTTGAAACAAAGCGGCCGGTACAGAGAATAAAATGGCATCCCAGTGAAGGTTACTGACAGGTATAGGAAGGTGTCGTCGCTCATGTATTGTAGTGACTTGAAGAAGAGGTGTCCAGGAGGACAGAAGAAACTGTGGAGGAGGATACCTTATTGCACAAAAGTGCAGGCTCACTTTGAAATGGGTTACACACACACACACACACTCCCACAGGCACGCATATACGTGGTTGCACATACTGTAACATGTAGGCGCCGTTCGCTTTTCCATACACACACGGACATTGCTCAAGAAAATCTCTCTCGTCAGCTAAAAATTTAATGTGCTCACATTCTTAACATGGAAAAACCTCATTACCCGGAAGAGGGACGGACGCAACGAGGTTAACTTGTCGCCTTTGTACCCTTCTTGTTTCCTCTCTGGCTGCATGCGAGGCCACGATATAATATGTGCTGTAATTCGTTCGTTTCGGCGACAACGAGGCACATGGGTTCATCTCTGTCCAGAGCCTCGGCCCTTTTAACTAGGGGTTCCTTAAAAGAGAAACGCCAATGTTTTTCGGATCGAGCTCTCCGCCTTTTTTGAATTACCTTCTGAGAAGCTCCAATTATTTCCCCGCTCGGAGCGGTAATTAATGAGGCAGAAGCTCCGCTTGACATTCCTAATTAATTAGAAGGACCTGGTTAACACTGTTGGAAGGACTCTGTGCATGTTGATGGGGGATGGATGGAGAGCATAGAAATGTGCTCCTCCGCTGCAGTGTCGCGTAAAAGCCTCTAACGAGTCCCTTCCACGCCCTACTGTACTGTACTGCACTGTACTGTACTGGAAACTCTACCCTGTCAGGTGAAAAGAAGCGGCTTGGACTCCTCATGCATTTAAGGGAACATGAGGTCAGTCCACTGCCCGCCCCTCCAGGATTTCATTACTGTAGATAGACTGGCTGAAAAAAAGGGTTGCCAAACCCTGGGGTATATTCAGGAATTTCATTTAATTCAAATATTATCAATTTTTCTCTTCAGCATACAAAGTATGCTGACCATATAATCAGTTCTCCCTGTCCGCAGTGAACCACAGGGGTAAAAAAAAGCCTATAGTTTCAGTTTCGGCTTTCGGTGGCAAATTCGGTGGCAAAGAGTATGTGCACGTGCAAATCAATCATCTTACTGGAGTGGAAACGTTTTGTTTTTTTTCTTCCAAATCACCCGAATCAAAGAACTCTTTGGTTTCTGCTTTCATGCGACCTCATCTCATTCTCCGCCAAGATCATCTTTGTTGAGTACCATGATATGAGCTTGGGGGCGGCGGTGGCTCAGGAGTAGAGTCACCGGAATGGTAGCCACAAGGTTGCCGGTTCGATCCCGGGCTATTCCAGAGTCGGTGTCGAAGTGTCCTTGAGCAAGACACTGGACCTGTAATTGCTTCTGATGTTTCCACTGCCATCAGTGGATGAATGTGTGTGTGAATGTGTGAATCTGATGCATCTATGTAAAGCGCCTTGGATAGAAGGCACTATGTAAATGCACCATTTAGCATTTAGATCTATTTTCTAGTGGGGGGCCTGTGGCCAAAGAGATAATTTTGGGGCTCCTTGACAAAAAGGTTGGAGCAGGACTGATTAGGTTTAAAAAAAAAAAAGTCAGGATTTTCAGGCTTTCTTTTATAATCTGGTCTCAGGTTTTCATGAGCTAAGAACGGCTGTCCTCCATCCATCTTCCATTCTCATCGTACCAACATGGACCAACCCTCTCCTCTCCTCTCCCAGCCCAGATGCCCACACACACACTGTTAACTTTCTCCTCACTTTCCTCCGGGTCATCGGGGCTTCCCCTCTCTCTCTCTCTCTCTCTCCTCTCAGAGGCCTTTTTTCCAGATGCTCTGCTGGCGTCTCCATCTCTCCAGCTGTTAGAGACATTGCGCTCTCCTCTCCGTCTCCCCACCGCTGTGAAGTACTTACCCAGACGGCTGGAATCGACCGTGAGCAATGCAGGCATGGGGATCTCTCTCTCTCTCTCTCTCTCTCTCTCTCCTCTCTCTCTCTCTCTCTCTCTCTCTCTCTCTCTCTCTCTCTCTCTCTCTCTCTCTCTCTCTCTCTCTCTCTCTCTCTCTCTCTCTCTCTCTCTCTCTCTCTCTCTCTCTCTCTCTCTCTCTCTCTCTCTCTCTCTCTCTCTCTCTCTCTCTCTCTCTCTCTCTCTCTCTCTCTCTCTCTCTCTCTCTCTCTCTCTCTCTCTCTCTCTCTCTCTCTCTCTCTCTCTCTCTCTCTCTCTCTCTCTCCGGCCCACATCACGTCTCTGGAAACTCTAAGGGTTCTCTCGCCGGGGGTATATACTGTATATGTATGCACCGGGCCCATATTCACTCCTTACAGTTTACCTTCAGCCAGGCTTCCCCTGGGGGTCCCCGCAGAGAGGAGAAAGACTCATCCATTGTGAAGGGCTTGATGGCGTGGAGACAGCCCCTCTATTCTGTGACTTATACACTTGGAAGAACAGAACATTGGGAACACTGGTGCCTTGCCCATGAGGATCTTGATGTCAAGCACTTCACAAAGATTGTGTATTACATTCACCCACCAATGGCAGAGAAAGCCATGCAAGGCACATCGGGAGTGATTCGGGTTTCAGGGTCTAGCTCAAGGACACTTCAACACAAGTGATGTGGGAATCAAAACCAGGAACCTTGCAAGGTTCAAGGCCGCCATAGTACCGACCACTGCCACCCCTCACTTCATACGAGTGGGATGTTTATCTCCTAGAACAGGGGTTTTCAAACAGTGGTCCGGGGACCACTAGTGGTGGTCCCACTATGTTTGACCTGGTATTGTGGACAAAAGCAAAATAATTCTTTATTTTGGGTCTGTGGGGCTAAAATGTCAAATGATGGTCCCTGGCACAAATACTGAATAAATAGTGGGCCCTGGTATCAAAAAGGTTGAAAGCCACTGTCCTAGGAGCACCCGGTCCGGCTTTTTCTCAGCATCTTGATCACGTTTGTTGAAAATGGTTATATATGGGTAGCCTCGTGCACTTTTGTGCCCAGCCCGGATTTTCCCAAATGCGATTTGAACTGGCATCCACTCGAGTCACACAACAACAAGCTTGTGTCCGTGTAGGATGGGATATAGAGCTACAGGGTCACGGGGATGTGCATGTACACTTGTACAGTGTTGCTGTTGTGTTGCTAATGCATGGTTGTTTTGTCTTAACACCAGCGTGTGACACTCAAACAAAAGACAAGACAATCCACAAGCTCAGTGGAGGATCAGTACAAGTTGCTATGCAAAAAAATGCTAGAAATACTCGCCTGTACTCAAGTAAAAAATGGCTTGGGTGATTCGGAAAACCTTCCGCTCCCCTGTTAACAATATGTGCACGTGCACACACTCTACTACAGTGGGGGATGTAACAGGATGGGGGATGTAACAGGCCAACAGCACATACAGGCCCAACCCCACTCCACCCTCATTCATGCATTCATTCATTCATCCATCCAATCCATCCATCCATCCATCCATCCATCCATCCATCCATGACGGTACATAACTGCTGTATCAAATCAATGTTGCAAGTCCAACGGCTTACCTCGACTGTGGGGTCAAGGTAATGATAACTCCCTTCACATATAGGTGTCTTTATGGTCTAATTTGCAAAGCAATTATTTTTTATAGAACACCCTCTTCACTTTTAGCGCTCATATTATTATAATAACATTAAACATTAATAAAGAGCCTCTCTTAAATCAACTGGTAATCATTTCTGGTTGTCAACTAAGACCACCTGATGCACAGACAGGAGGGTGTGAACTAACGAGTGAAGTGATTACGAAGTCCAGAGTTGGTGTTACAGCTTAGATTGCACTCCTGCATAAAATAGCATAGCATAGGTTGCCTAGTCTGTACTCAAGTAAAAAAAAATACAGAGCTGAAGGAGATGAACCTGATACTTATGCAAGATACATATGCATATATAATTGCAGCTCACAACAGCAACCCCTTGAGAGCTTGTCGATCGAGTAAAAAAAACCTAACCCAAAAAAAAAAAAGTATTTTTCTTGCCGCTGTGATGTAGATGAGTAGAAGTATAACCTGTATGGAAACCTACTTTCCAGCAACAGCAGCACACCCTCTTGTTTTACACTGTGAGGCCCTTCCTTCTTGCATTCTGAATCTGGTGTGCATCATCGGATGGGAATGGACTTTGTTTTACCAAGCAACATTCTGAGTGCAAATGCAGAGCTCTTTATCATCAGGTTACAGCCTTTCTCTCTGCCCCCAGGGGACTCAAGGGAGTGACCCAACCACAAAGAGGATTGCCTTATAGGACTGACTAAATGTTGTAATGGTAACCGTGCGGCTCGATCCTCGATTATGTCTTAGTCGAGTCCACCTAAAGTGGTATGTCCTAGTCGGTATCAGGAGAGTATCAGTTTCGGTGCTAATTTATCACGTAGAGCCAGACAGATATACAGTATATCGGTTATACCGATATATTGGCCATTTAGGACAACAATGCATTGCATCAAGCATCAGTGTTCATCATGTTCTCTGTTTGACTTGCACATGAATGCTGAAAAGTAGTTCATACAAACTATCCAGACAATATACAATATATATGCGATATACAACAGACAGTGTGAACTCAACCTGCAGGGCTGTCTTGTCTGTGATTCACTCTGTTTACTTCATGGGGTGAATTCATTCATGAATGACATTTTGTCAACTGCATTTTCCTTGCGATGAGGAGCCTCATATTGACATCTAAGTACTAATGATTAGTACGAATTTAAGTCAGTTCAGTTCAAATGTGCCAAAGCTTTTTTTATTTAAAGGTAGGGTAAGTGATTTGAAATTCATCGTGTAGTACCAGCCTGGTGCACTAGGGACGCCCAAGAGTAGCTACACTATGTGAACCTGCTGCTCGATCCTGATTGGAGGAGAATTCACCCTCCACCTGGGGAACTTTTATTAGCTCCTCTGCTAACGTGGGGGAGGGGAAACTCCATCAGGTTTCCCCCAGCGCTTTATTATCAAGGCGGCCGCCTTGAGTAAACCCCGCCCCCGCCTTGGCTACGTTCCCAAAACAAAAAAACAAGAAACCAGAGTTAAAGTTAAAATGTGTCGTTCATACAACGCCGCATGATGAGCCTGTAGATCAGTTATATTTCGCATGCGACGCTGCCTCGGCTCGCTAACACTGTTCCGCGCTGCCAGTCTACTCTACACTCTACAGGTACGTGCACACACACAGATTAAAAAGGGGCCTGCAGCCCCAGCTCTTTCGCATGTCTAAAACACAGAAGTGCCCTCATACGGGAGGTTGCCCCTGCCCCCTTATGTAACACGCTGTCTACACGGACCACAAGCGACCGGCTGCCACATTCGCCCGGCCCATCTCTCTCTCTCTCTCTACTTTCCACCCACCGCGGCACGCTCGATCTTCCCCTAAGTGTTGCGACGTTCTTCGCCACCAACATGGAATATAACAATATAATCCACCATGATTATAACAGCGCTGACTCTCGCATAGACACGAGTGACACATACAACGGATCGCCAATCCCTCATGCAGCCTCGCATTTCCTCAGTGGTAACTGCAGAGCAGCTACTCAGGAAAAAAAAACATAGCGTCGATTATCTGCTGTTCCACAGCAGGAACGGATTTTGAGAGAGTGCTTGCAATGTATGTGTAATTTACATACTGTGCATTTCGTGCCTCGCTAAAAGCTCCCAGACTGACATGCTGACTGCCCAGCTCATTATAGGATACTAATGAGATGGGCTAGCTTTGCATTTAGTGCGCATTTAGTGCGCAGCCAACGCTTATGCGTTGGCTGCGCACTAAATGCGCAGCCAACGCATTTAGTGGTAACTTGTGTCTTTTCTGTTAGTACTGCGGACAGGCTAACTAGTAACTAGCCAGAGACTACCGACAAACCGCGCTTGAGTGTGTGTGTGTGTGTGTGTGTGTGTGTGTGTGTGTGTGTGTGTGTGTGTGTGTGTGTGGTGTGTGTGTGTGTGTGGTGTGTGTGTGTGTGTGTGTGTGTGTGTGTGTGGTGTGTGTCGGGTGTTGTTAGAAGGGTGACCAGGTCTGGGACAGTCCCAGGTGACCAGGTGTCCCTCTTTGCATGGGACAGTCATTTCAAAAACTTTTCAGTCATCCCACAAATTGAGACCCTGTCCCACATTGTGACTGAGAGACTACAGTTGCCAATTGTCCTAATAGTCCCATGCAGTTGGCATTCTGTAGTAAAGTTCTCCCAATGTCTCTTTTCATGCTGGATGTGCTTTTAAGCCTGTTAAAATAGGACATGTCATGAAAAAGACATGTCATGACACCCTATACCTGAAAAGGAAAGAAATTAATTATAAAACGTAATGGCCTATCTGGTTCCTTAGAATAAAAGGTCAGGGCCTGGAGTCAGATGATGATAGTGGTGAAAAGTAGCTGTTATAAAGGTGAGTGGGGGCTGTGTTGCTGTTTTTCACCCCAAAGCGTATCCTACGGTATTGTAATTACATCACATGCACGCGCACATGCACGGACGTGCACGCGCACGAGCACAGACTCGAAGCCTCACCACCTTGACTAACCAATTTTCTGGGGGAAACACTGTCCATATATGGTCTGCACACCTTGTAATAGAGCATTTAACAGAAAGTTATTTTTTTGGGTGATATTTGACAAAAGTGAAATCACTTCCCCTACCTTTAAATGTTCTCAACGCTTGCTTGCATGATTGCTAAACAACGACCCATAGCCTTGGGGTCATCGGTGTAGTTTTTTTTTTTTTTTTTTTTCCAAAAAAGAATCAGACTCAAAAATATGGCATTGGTTGGGCTCTAATATTGTGTGTTTACCTCCTATTTGACTGGCAATTAGCCCATGAAGCCCCCTGCCCCATGGCGTCCCCCCAGGGCTCCATAATTGTTCCAATCCTTTTCTCACTCTACAAGGTATTTCAACGGTATCTCATATCATTGGTACGCTGATGATACACAGCAGTATCTCTCCTTCAAGCAAGATGACCCCAGTAATCTTTTAATTATGCATGACTGTTTATCAGCTATTAAAATCGGAATGGCCCATAACTTTTTACAACTTAACCCAGACAAAACAGAAATCCTCATCCCTGGCCAGAGTCAAGTTCAAATTCTATTCATCACTACTTTTGACACACTGGCAGCTAAAGTCAAAACCGACACCAAAGAACCTTGGTGTATTGTTTGATAGGCATACAGGCAAGCTTTTTTAACATCTCTAAAACGGAGTCTATTCACACTCACCTAGGAAAGATTATTACACATTACGCATTTGTTTCTTCCCGCCTTGATTATTGCAATGGTCTCTATGACACTCACAGAAGCTCTTCATTATTCAAGTCATATAGAACGCTGCATCTTGAATACTCATTCGTCAAGCACACATCACACTGGTCTTAGACACACTCCGCTGGCTACCCATCAAGGCCAGAATAGATTAAAAAATAACTTTTAAAGCCCTCCACAGTCTGGCCCCTCCCTATATTTCTGATCTTCTGCCCCCCTACCCCCCCCCCCCATACAGCATGTTGTAACCTTGTTTGGACAGTTGCTTTATATACATATATGCTGTATTTTTATATCAGTAGTTTTATATCAGCATCAGTAGTGGTAACTTGGCCACTACGTGACTACGAAAACAGTCGGTGCATGGTGCTCGACAAGACAGCTGCCTATATGCAGCTCTCTTCAAGGCACAAGTTGATTCATGGCCAAGATCAAAAAGAGAAAACAAGTGGATGAACGGTACGAATGTGGACTTGAGACAGACTGAACTTGAGTACTTCCACAATACTAGCCAGGGGTTGACACTAAGGTCTCTGAGGCACTTGCCCAACGGGCAAGTTCAAGTCAGGTTCTACTTTCCCTTGGGTCATGGTCACTTGCCCCCCAAAATATATCGTAAATTTTGCATTTAAATTTACTTTCTATTTGGTTGGTGCTTTTAACATTTCCTTTCACAGTCGAAGACTATGTTTTGTTGTCCCATAGAGGTCACAGACTCAGGGGTCTGTGACCCCCAGCAAAATGATAGTTTGCAACGAAATGGACCAGGGAGAGAGATAGGAGAAATGGCTAGAATGGCTAGCACTAAGTCGCACACTTGCCAGATCGGGCAACGAGGTAGCAGTCTTCACTTCACATTTTTTTTACTTGCACCGGGCAAGCGGGCAAGTGATAATGTCAAGCCCTGCTAGCCCTCACTAGATTGGAAGTTGGAGGGGTCAGGAATTATACTGCCTGAGACCATCTATCCATCATTCATTCATGTATGCATTTGTGATGGACATGATTGCCGTATCAAAGCCATGCATTACCTCGACTGTGAGGTCAAGGTAATGGTAACTCCTTTCACAGTTGCTCCCCCCCCTAACCCCCCCCCCCCCCCCCGCAGCCCCCCATCTATATCCATACATGTCTTTATGGTCTAATTTGCAGGTCGATTTAGAATGTTTTTATAGAGCACCCTCTTCACTTTTAACACTCATATTATACTATACTAACATTTAAGAGCCTGTCTTCAATCACCTGGTAATCATTTCTGGTCGTCAACCCAAGACCCTGACACTCATACAGGAGGGTGTGTAGAGGGCAGTCGTTCAGGACTCCTCCAGGACTTGGTCTTGTGCAGGCTTTAGACTGCACTCCTGCATACTATAGCATGTCATTGACGATAAATAATTCAAACAAATGGCATCTATTACTGCACGGTGGCTGAAAGTGTAAAGTGGGCTGTATTTGTATGAATATGAATTGTTGTGCAAAATGCCCCCAGTAGAGGACAGGGAGGCTAAGCTAGGGGAGCTGATACACAACCTGAAGTGTCTCGGTTACCGTGAATGACCTCCCTGGGGAGGAGGGAACAGGCCATGGCTGATGCATTGGTCAAATCCAAAAGATATTCTTCTCCCAACATCTTTGGTTGACTAAATGAGCCACTGGCATGGGCGGATCTAGGCATGGGGGGGCAATGCCCCCCTAAATGCCACGTCTGCCCCACCAAACATGCAATACAACCCGAGATATTTCAAATTAAACTGCTTATATTTAAAATGATATGAACCGCTACTACTGCTGCTAACTAACTACAGCTGTGGCACCACTAAACCAACACCATTTCATCGTTGAAAACAGAAAACTCTCTGAGTCAGACCTTTAGCTTTATGAATGCTGTGTGTCTGTTGCAACCTCAACAACAACTGATGTTATTATTCATGCTTTACTTGCCTAATATAAGTCCTGTAACCGGAATTGGTATGGGGGCGGCTTCATCAATGATTGCCCCCATACCATTTTCTCCTGCCCCCCCAATTGGGAAAGGTTACATTCGCCCTGGCCTCTGGTCCTATCTTGGCTCTGTTCTATATCTCGTCTATGCGTATACTGCAAGGTTTATGTAAAAGATGAAAACTGAAAGAACATATAGACTTGTATATGAGGGTAGTGTCACACGAAATATAAAGAGCTTCTACTGTGTACAGAAGGTTTGATTTAAAATGTGATCTGAACAGCGTGAAATTTCCCCTTGCATAAAATATTCATACATGCATAAATTGACATTTGAAGTCACAAGGAATTAAATCAAATCTCGTGCAACTGCCAATCTACAAATGGAAATATGTTTCTATTTTCCATTCCTGTTCATTTGCTTTTTGAACGTTGCCACACTGCTCCAGCTAACGGCTATGTGTGTCGGCCTGTCTATCCCCATTTATGATATGTTATTTACCTATTCATGTACGGACAGCCACACATACTGCTGGGTGAACTAAAGTGGCACTGTTGAGCAGCATAGCCACATGAACACACACACACACACACACACACACACACACACACACACACACACACACACACACACACACACACACACACACACACACACACACACACACACACACACACACACACACACACACACACACACACACACACACACACACACACACACACAGTTGGTATAACAATAAAATTGTAGTTGCACATCTTGGTTCAGAAAGGTCTGATTTCTTTCTGTGTGCAACTTCGGATTTCGTGTGCGCAGTTCATAGTTAAGTGAATCAACAAGCCCTCCTACATATCTACCATATACTGCAGACGTCCTTTCTTTACTTACGTAATAGTAGTGAGGATAACAGGAGCTTATAGAGCTTAGACAATCAGGATAATGATAGTGTGATTAAGTGCTTTTTTCTTAGACCTCTCTGGAACTTCTGCTGCTCCTCATTATGCCACACTATATGTGACTCTCAGTCTCACATATACTGTACACAGTCATTAGGAGGACTCACTATTTTTAGAGACTCTTCGCATACTAGGGAATGGCTGGAACAGATGTCAAAACGGAATTCGACATATAAATATGAAATAAATGCTTAAATATGAATCTAGGTGTAATGTTACAGTTAGAGATTTTACAGAATTTGGTCAATGCTAATACAGAATTCGGTCAATTTAAGTTCTAATACGGTACTGGTAAGAGGAAATGCCCCAGAACTCAAACAAATGATGGCCATGATTGAGCATGAATATAGTCCAGACATCGGCAGGCGGTCTTCGTGGACATCCTTTAAGTCCACAAAGTTCCCATATTTCTCTACTTGTAACCTGCTGCTTCATTTGCCTGAAGCTCACAAATGTAGTTGGCTGACATAAAAAGGCTTTTAAATCTAAATATGCAAGATACAGACTACATACTATCGAGTATAAGCTTAGGGCAAAAATGTCCATAGTGTGAATCTGGCCTGAGAAAACATATCTTTTCACATTTTAAATGTTCAACTCAAATACCTGCAGTCCCTGACATGCGAAGTTGCAAACGGTACGCTACTGGCACCAATTAAATATTCACTCTCTGGATGGCAAAGCAAACATCGGAAAAAAAGGCCTGGAATTTCAGCAAGGATAGATTTCGTGACATCTGTGCTTATATTATGGACGTTCCTACATAAATGTTAGTCCACCTCTAGACAGTCCAAACAAAACTACTGTAAAGGCCGGAGCCTGGCCAAAGCCGAACGGTACATCATGTTCTGTTCTACGCTGTGAAGGACATTCATGAAGTGTCATTTATGGAGGGATTTTAAAGGGTCATGGACATCCAACAGTGACAACATCACCACTTCATCATTTTGCCATTCATCTGCATAATCTAACTGCTTTGTCAGTGGATGAAGTATCCCATCAAACAGCTGTGCTCGCCATCATTAGCCTTACTCTATCGGTTTTCAACCACTGGATGGGCGACCACCAGTGGTCATTGAGGGGTCCCAAGTGTCCCCACTCCCCAGCTAAGTGATTTAGCTGGGGAGTGGGGACACTCCCCAGCTAATAATTCTCCCCAGAGAATTATTATTCTCCCCAGAGAATTATTAACCAAATGGCTGTACCTATGTTGAATTTGATTAGAGCACAATTACTGAGACTCTTCTTCAACAAAGATGGTGAAAGCAAACATTCTTTGTCTTTCACTTATACATACAGTTGTATGATACAAAACACTGAAGTCCTTGAATCAGAAACCTAAGCTCAGTAAAACTACGCCTAAGCCTAACCCTAACTTTGAAGGAACATAGAGCTGAGGGAACATAGACATGGCCCGCATCCACTTGGTTTCATGTTACGCTCTCTAGAGTTGAATTATTGTTAACTTAACACCTGAATTACTCAAAGGTATAGCAAGTGGTGGCTCAAATGGTGGTCTGTGGCTCAAATGGCAAATAAATCATGGGCCTTGATATGAAAACTATTGATCTACATCATCAATGATTAATGATAAACTCTGTGACAGAGTTATAATTTGGCATACGAATGTAACGTGTGAGCCTAGAGGAAAGCATAAAATAGGCATTACAGACGAGCAAAACACCACTGTAATTCCACTAAGCATAAGCTTGTCGAAGTACTTGGAAATGTGAACATTTGGATTCTTTTTTGGAAGTACAAAAACAAAGTGGATTCATGTTTTCAATTACGGGGGAAAAAAACGAAGGTATTCTGTGTGAAATCTTGGGTCCCTACTGTACATAATGTTCACATTAAGTGAAATCCATCAGCTCTGATGTAGACTATTTGTCAAAGAAGGAGTCGTTTAGGTAAACATAACATTCGAACAGATTGAAGACGTCCATGTCTTCAAAGGAGACGTGGTGGATTCATGAAGGCACTCTGGAATATTATTACAATGGGAATGGCCTCCCTCTGTAATAGGCTACCTCTGTTACACCCAATTAGGTAAAACACACCAGCCGAGTCACGGCGGAGAGTGCCGCGAAGCGAAACGTCATGTTCAATTGTGCGGCGCCAAACCGCCCTCTCATCAGAGTTACTCGCTCAGTCAGAAATATTGATGAACTAACAGAGAACTGGTGGAGAACAATCACCCAAAATAACCCAAAGCAAAAACAGACCTTAAATTTCAAATCATTTCATTTTGGGGGTCCATGGTGGTTTCGACATCCTCCCCAGACATGTCTAAGGGGGTGTTTGAACAACTGGCCTTCATCAGGCAACGCCGAGACGTCCTGCCAGCGACCTCAGAAGCAGAGCCATCGCCGCGTGTGAACGCTATACATAATGTTGACATTCAGAGCTGGCTTTGTCGCGCCCGCCAACACACACACACGCACACGCACACACACACACACACACACACACACACACACACACACACACACACACACACACACAAGCTCACTCAACATGACTGTAATATCATGTCCTTTGTCACGTCACCACCACCACCACGTGCAAATGCTGTGTTGCCGGTTAAAAGTGCTGCGTTCAAAGTTTTTGGGGCATCGAAACGAGGGCGCCGTGGGAAATATGCTCATTTTGAAGGGGCTCATTTCACACAATTCATCAAACTTTTTAAAAAGAAAACAACTGATCGGCAAATTTCTGTATAGCTTCACTCGTTGATGCATGTTTTGTAAAAATAATAATCTAAATCTGCAAAGTAAGTAGTAGCGAAAGCTGTCGTTGTGTGTAGTGGAGCATAGCAGCTTCGGGATACAGGCTTTAGTTCCGGCATGTGATCGATCCGACAACCTAACCAAAAAGCTGCAAGTCTGGCGCAGCTTCCCATCGCATTTTTGCATCGCATGATTCTCCGCATTGCACCTTCGGTGTGTGGGATCTGCGTGTGCAATAAACCAAGGGTGTCAAGAATGTGTTTTCCTTCAAGTAGAAGTATAGAACTAAAAATAAATAACAGCACCTCAAACTTGTAGGCTACTGAAGCACAGTAATTGAGAGCCAAAAGGTTTTTAGTTACTGCCCAGTAACCACTTTGTTTAGCCTCTGAACCCACTCTCTACTAGGCAGACCAGACCACTCTGACAAGAGCTGAACCGGGTCCAAAAATGTGCCGACAACATGAAAATTCAATTCTTCCCAACATCACTCACACGTCGGTGCCGGTAATTAGGCCTCGTTTCTCCCTCTAAGACTCGACAATTAGCGAACCCTGTCAGATCGAGATTCGGAACGCTCGACGAGCCGCATTATTTATTGCCGTGTTTTTTCTTTTTTGACCACCGTCATGAAAAGCTCATTAGAACGTCCTGAGCTGACCTTATTCATGGACTCCATGTTCCTGTTGGCTGCGCTACTCTTAACCCACTAAGACCTGCTGCCTGAGGTCGGTTCTACGCCCACCGATGGCCTCTGTCAGGTGGGAAAAACGTATATTAGGTCTGCAGCCGCTGCTTTTCCGGGGTTCGAATTGAAAGACGACAAAAGTGCCATTAGTACGACAAGGTCAAATCCAATCAATGCTCAAATCCAATTCGAGTGGCGCTGTCGTAGTATGTCCAAGCAGGAGCCTTAACACTTTGACTGCATAAACCAACTGTCCAACTGTTTTTTTATCACTTTCCCTACAATGTTTTTTTTTTCCAAAATTACCACAGCAGTGAAAGCCATTTTTGACTCTAGAGTAAAGCAGTCTTAAGTATTTTTAATTTACAAAATAAAAATGACATGCCAGTGTGTCGTGGGTTCGAGTCTCGACGCAGACAAGCTTTGCCATGTGTCTTTCCCCTATCTCTCTCCCAGTTTCCTGTAACTTTACTTTACTGTATTTTTATTAATAAAGACAAAACAGCACCATCCCAATAAAGTTTTTGGCGCGATAAAATAACGTCTAAATCAGTTTTCTAAACATGATGATGAAGACCAGGTTTGGTTGAAACATGTTGGCTGCTGCTTTATTAATTCATTTTTTGTTAATTTTGTTTTGATCTCGTTTTTGATGAAGTGAGAGCACCTTTTATTAGCGTCACCTTTGGTTACCTCCTCTGAACACCTGCTTTAGTTCCTCTTTTTCTATTAACTTGGGTTTTACAGCATACCATTATATATTTAAAGCTGACTCTAAAATGACTCACAGATGCTCTCCCGGTTTCAGCGCGCTAAAGTTCTGCTGTGGACTGTAGGTTTAATGGAATCGGACAACGATGACAGGCCGTCTTGGCCGCGGATCATTTGGGTGATGCATGCATGCATGCATGCGGAGAACACTTGGCCCGCGCCGTCCGTCCGTCCAAGTCCAAACCTCCACCCCAACTCCACCTGATCACGGGGGACGCTAATGTTCTTCTCTTTTTCGGGGTTTTCTACCGAATCAAAATATCCATCCCGAAAAAGCACGAGCGAAGGAACGCTCTCATTTCAACGGCTCCTCGACTAATATAATAAACGGCGGGCTGTTGAATGACTTGATAATGTGCAAGTCAGCCTTAATATAATACGGTGTCTGGTGTTCTGTCGCACCTGCAGCGAAAAACAGGAAGGCGTATATGTGAAGATAAAAGGGGGGGAGGAAGGGGCCCGAACACGATCGGGTGACCGAACGAGTTCCCATCAAAATATTGTCCAAAGCAAGTAAACCGTGAAAAATTGTGGCCGGCCAGTGCTGAAAGGGACGTCCCGCCACAGACATGTGTGAGCGAGGATTTGCATTTGACTCAAGAGTGAGTGAGTTTCATGCCTGGCACAGGCATAAGAAACAACACCCCCGCACTCCCTCTCGCGCGCACTCCCTCACACACACACACACACACACACACACACACACACACACACACACACACACACACACACACACACACACACACACACACACACACACACACACACACACACACACACACACACACACACACACACACACACACACACACACACACACACACACACACACACACACACACACACACACGGCTGCTCGTGTGTGGCGATAGGGCCAGATAGAAAACATATTGCATCCATCAATCACAGCATCCCGTTCTTCTCGAAAGGCACAGACCAGAGACCAGAGAGAGAGACGTTGTGTGAGGACGAGACCGGCTACCTCAAGCAACCCCCACCCCCCCAGTGGACCCCCTCCGCCCCTCTGAGTACGAATTCAATGATAGAAGACAAAAACATTCGCTTACACAACAATAACGCTAGGTTTAGACCGGTCCCCATTGAGCGGTTTCAATTGCTGCTCCATCCACGTCCACCACACTCTGGCCGCTAGGTTTATGGCTTATGGCTGAACCATGGCTGAGTGTCAACACACTATTGACATGGTGGGGAGACAATATATAGCAAAAACTTGCATACTGAAGCGATGGAAATAGGTGAATTAGAACACCCCATAGTCCCATTCTTAGCTTCTGGTGGGGTAGGGGAAACCGCTAATAAAGAGTGTTTTTTTCACAAACTAACAACTGGATCATAAAGTGGAAATAAATCAACTGAAAATAAAAGTAAGAAAGCCTTTATAGGGCGGAATTCTTCCTTTAAAAGCGTCCTGGGTGATCAGGAAGGATCCTGGAACTAGCAGAAGACGCAGTGCGCCTCGAAACAAGACCTGAATCTCTGCCCTTTTTCCATCACGGGACGTGATTGAAGTCATAAACGCAGCGTTATGATTTAGACGGCGTCTTTAACAATCCGTCCTCGGGGTCTGTAGCCGGGTTAATGCGGCTACAGCGATCAGGTCAGCTCCCGCATTCATACGGCGTAGCGGAGCGTTCGCCGCCATACATCAGAGGGAAGGGAGCGAGGGGAGGAGGGGAGAGGAGAGGAGACGAGGGAGAGCGATGGAAGGAAGGAAGGAGATGCCGGCTTTCATTAGTGTCCGACTGATTTATTCAGCAACCTTGTATCTTTCAAGTCTTTGTTCCACGGGACGAAAAACAAAAAGAATACCCACAACAGAAAGAACACGAACAGAGCCTTGCTCCAAACTAGTGGTTTCCTATGCCTATTTCCTATTTTCCCGGGCTCTGTGTGTGTGTGTGTGTGTGTGTGTGTGTGTGTGTGTGTGTGTGTGTGTGTGTGTGTGTGTGTGTGTGTGTGTGTGTGTGTGTGTGTGTGTGTGTGTGTGTGTGTGTGTACCCTTTGGATTGCACAAAGTGATGGAGGTGGCAATCCAAAGGGTTGCAAGCAGACGACACATTGCAGACGCATGTTGTTGCATGAATCGGGGCAAAAAAAAAACGTATTATAAATGCGTTGTACATACTCATTTTTCACCAGGCTGAGGATCAGCCATTCACCTTCCACTTGGACCTGGACCTTCAGCGATGCAGGGTGAGCCTGGAGACACAGAGAAAGAGGACATGAGAGGACATGAGACATGAGTACAGTGTCTTTATCCAAGGCGCTTATCATTCAAACACATACATTCATACACCGATTGCGGCGGAAACCATGCAAGGTATCAACCGGCAAATCGGGAGCAATTCGGGGTGTGGCATATATTAAAACATATTTGTACATATACATTATCTTTCCATGTGGGGTTTGCCGATCTATGAGCTACCAATGCATAGAGTGGCTGTTTTCAGGGAGAGCGACACCTGTTGCTCGACTATGTACACCTCCGCCTCATGCAAGTATTAGTCTTGTCTTGGATTAAATCACTATATCCCTTGATACAGTGCAACCCCTGGTTCCCTGCCTTGCTTTTCCATACACAGCCCATTGGCTGCTAGGTTTAATATGTGCTGAAACAATAATATAATAAAACACATCAAAGAGTATTCAAAATGAAGAAAAAAAGCGACACACATATTTATTCCGCTGCTGACAAAAGCTGGATCGAGAACGAAGTCACCACCACCATGGCTCTCTCTCCTCCCCCTCCGCCGCCCGCGAGAAAGGGAAAAAGAAAAAAGTGCACAGCGTGTTTTCAATTGACGAGAGCGGAGTTGCAGAGTCCTTATGAAGCTACTTTGTATCTCAGAACAAGAGCTGAGAGGATTAGCTTTATGCCTCTATTCCATTTGACATTAATCCAACCCAAAACCACGTAATCTCCCACACCCCTGAGTTGGAACGCAGAGAGACAGAGAGACACAGAGACAGAGAGAGAGACAGAGAGAGAGACAGAGAGAAAGAGAGAGACAGAGAGAAAGAGAGAGACAGACACGGGTGGAGCAAATGGCACGTACATCACTGCCACGGGACTCCAGTCACACCACACGTGCAGCACACACACACACTCACTCAGTCTCTCTATCTCAGTTCCGCAGACACACTGTACTTGTCAATGATGAGAAACCTGTTTGGCGTAAAATCACACACACACGCACACACTCTCTCTATCTCTCTCCTACAAAGCACACATTTCTCTGTACTCGCACACTTTTCTCCGTCTCTCTCGCACGTGCGTGCGTGTGCACGTGCACGCTATCACTCACATTTGATTCCCTGGGTCGAGGTCAAGTGTGGTGTACAAACAACATGCATCAGCATAATGGGTTTACACGTCACTTATTCTCACTCCCTGCATGGCACACTCACTGACTGGTGAGTGTGCCCGCTCCGCTCCGCTCGGCCCGCTCCGCTCACGCAAATAAAGAGCACACATACAAGTTCACAATGCCTCAGAGCACGAGGCAACGTGAGCATTGTCAGGATTGCTATTGACGATTTGTGATTAAACTCTAGAACGTGCATGTTAACATGAAACCAACAAACGCTAATAATGCGTGCATTGGGTTTATGATATTATATATATTCCCAAACATTTAAAACAAAAGGGATCCAACGGACGCCAACATGGATCCCTATCTCCCGTTCAACACAAATGGCCTCACCATGTGATGTCACTCATGCATATATATATATATATATTCCAGAGCATTATGGAGACTAAAGTCGATTTAAACAGTATGTCAGGACTTGTCACATGAGCGCACATCGTAGCCTCCTTATTTGGGGGTGAACTTTGTGAACTTTGGCACCACTTTGAAGGCGACCGGTTCCATCGCCCTACGCTATGACACAAGCAGGCCATGATGGCGATAGGGTGGTCATCAATGTCTCTGGCCTGCGCTACGAGACACAGCTTGCGACCCTTGCCCAGTTCCCGGACACCCTGCTGGGAGACCCCCTGAAGAGGACGCAGTACTTCGATCCCCAAAGGAACGAGTACTTTTTCGACCGGAACCGGCCGAGCTTCGACGCCATCCTGTACTACTACCAGTCGGGAGGGAGGCTGCGCCGGCCGACCACCGTGGCCCTGGACATATTCTCTGAGGAGATCTGCTTCTACGAGCTGGGCGAGGAGGCCGTCAAGCTCTTCCGAGCAGACGAGGGCTTCATCAAAAAGGACGAGTTGCCGATGCCGGAGAACAGGCTCCAGCGGCAGCTGTGGCTCCTCTTCGAGTACCCGGAGAGCTCGGTTGCCGCCCGCGTCATAGGCATGATCTCTGTCTCCGTCATCATCATCTCCATTGCCGGCATCTGCCTGGACACGCTGCCGAACTACCGGCCGCCGGACGGCAGGCCCGTCAAGCCCGGCATCATCAAGAAGATCTACAACTACTTCGAGTGTCCCTTCTTCATCCTGGAGAGCGTCTGCGTCAGCTGGTTCTCCTTCGAGTTCCTGGTGCGGCTCTTCGCCTGCCCCAGCAAGGCAGTGTTCTTCAGCAACATCATGAACATCATCGATGTGGTCGCCATCGTGCCCTACTTCATCCGGCTGATCGCAGAGATGGGCGACCAGCCCGAGGACGGCGAGGCGGGCAGGCAGGCCCGGCGGGCGTCGTCCATCATCCGCATGGTGCGCGTCTTCCGCATCTTCAAGCTCTCGCGCCACTCCCGCGGCCTGCAGGTCCTGGGCCACACGCTGAGGGCCAGCATGCGCGAGCTGGCCCTGCTCTGCTTCTTCATCGCCATCAGCGTCATCCTCTTCTCCAGCGCCGTCTACTTCGCCGAGGCCGAGGCCGACATCTCCCACTTCGACAGCATCCCCGAGGCCTTCTGGTGGGCTGTGGTCACCATGACCACGGTGGGTTATGGCGACATGGTGCCCACCACCATCGGGGGCAAGATCGTGGGCTCGCTCTGCGCCGTCGCCGGCGTGCTGACCATCTCGCTGCCCGTGCCCGTCATCGTCTCCAACTTCAAGTACTTCTACAACAAGGAGACGAAGCGCAAGGAGCAGGCTGAGTACGTGAAGATGGCCCGAGGGGACGACACGGCCCAGGACGTGAAAGAGAGCCGCGGCAGCAGCAGCAGCGGGTCTGCGATCTCCATGGACATCGCGGAAGCGTGAAAGACGTGGCACAAACGCATAACCCAAGCAGGGAAGATTACCTTGAGAGGGCCTGCAGACTGTACATGGAAGCATTTTGGAAAGGGGCTCAACTGTGCCGGACATTAATACCCCAGTATGTGAATCCGGAGCAGATCAGATCTAATGTTATGTTGTGGGATCAATAGGAAGGTCTTTGTAATCTCCTGCTCCCTATAGACTGATTGTCAATTAAGGCCAAAGCTTGATTTTCGCTGGTCACCGCCAACTACTGGGACATTCACTTCTCCGCAACCACCACTCTGTTTTTGCTCACCACAGAGACTCTCTCCAGGCAATATGATTTTGTCTAGAAGCTTTTATGTTGTGATGGGCTAAATATATATTTTACAATAGTTGCGATGACAGCTCAGCTCACAACCTCCACTGAGTAGCCGGGCAGTGCTGGCTGTCCTGGTCATGACCGAGGAGTCGGGGCACGCACACACGCACACGCATGAAATATAGCCAGAAGAACGAGAGAAACGAATGGAAATTAAATGATAGCAACAGCAATATGAATAGAATAGAAAATAATATAAAACAATGGATGGATTTTGAAGGAGTGTTGTCCATGGAACCTATAGGAATATAAGCACTAGGACGGTGACAGACTATGAGCAGCGACATCCAAACCACCGCGGAGGTGTCGGTGATTATTGAAAATCCATCCTCTGAATGAGCTTTTAACGCAGAACTTCCATCCCACGTTATGAGGGTCATTTTCTGTGTCTGGATTCAAGTCTCATGAGACTGCTCCGTAGTCGTCCTGCTCGCACCGCAATAGCCTAAGCAGTAATAACGAATATGTCGGCAACATATAGGGTCGTCCAATCGATGAATAGCTTTGTATGATCAAACTGCCGTTCACACAAGAAAGAACAATCAGTTCAACTCACTGTGATATCGATGAAAACACAAGGCTGTAATTCTACCGACATCCAGGAACGGCTGAATCAGCTCCCCACTGTCAGGGAGCTGACGGAGCCTGCAACCGTTTTCTATCGTCAGGAGGAAAGTTGGGAGAAGGATGTAGAAGCTCTGCATTCAACAGAAGGGCGTGTGTTTGCGTGCACACACACACAAGTCATGTAGTCATATGTAAGTTAGATATTATGTTATGCAGACAGAATATACAGTATACATAGAATATATGCATGCAAGTTAAATAGCATATAGACATAGAATATATAAATAAAATATATGCATAGTTTTATTACATAGATATAGATTACCGTATTTTCCGCACTATAAGGCGCACCGGATTATAAGGCGCACCTTGTAAAACTGTTTTCATATATAAGGCGCACCGGATTATAAGGCGCAGAGAATAGAAACTACTACAGTTAACATAGAATAGAAGCACCTGCAGTCAAACAATCCATATATAAGGCGCACTGGATTATAAGGCGCAGTGTGGATTTTTGAGAAAATTAAAGGCTTTTAAGTGCGCCTTATAGTCCGGAAAATAGATTATATTCCATTGTTGTCCACAGCTTGCACATGATTCATAATAATTAATCTTGGTAAGTGATGTATCGCCATGTTTTGTTGTTGCTTAATGTAAGTCGATCTGGATCAAGAGCATCTGCTAAATTGTAAATTATAATAAGTTTTTCTCTCCTTTGCTAGTTATCCTGAGCTTAGATAATAACTGCTGTCAAACCCAGTTTCCGGTGGCAGCTTGTCTACAATTTTCCTTCAGTGGAGTTCAATGAAGGACTTGTGAACTCAATACTAGCAAGGTCTCTCTCTGTCTCTCCGTCTATATATTCGGTCCAGGTTAGGGCTAAAAGCGCACCAATGAGTGGTGCAGTGAATGTCTTTATTGACGTGTGTACATTTTATCGATTTCTATTTCGTTTTCCTCCTTCGGTAGTAATAGTATGGCCTCGGAAACCCAGGCGTTTTTATTTCCACAGAGAAAAAAGAAAACTCTGGCACCGAGTCCACTTCAATTTGGTATTAGAGCAACTTGGCAGTAGAGCAAACGTTGCTCAGTCTCCTGATTTCTGATCGTCTGCACCTTTGTCAAATTGACGCACACACTCCTTTCTGTCTGTCGCTCTAATGAATTATTTTCATAATCACACACCTGGGCCTAGTTTCTCTTAGCGGATCCTGCCGAGGGCTGCCAACAGTATGCCATAAAAAACATTTGCGCGTTCCAGTCTAGTAAAAGTATAACTGTGTTTATCAAATCTTTGTGAAGCTTACACCTGAACGTCGTAATTGGGTGGGGGAGAACTGCTATTATCAGTGTCTTCAGTCCTCGACCAGGAACATTCTACCAAAATATGGTTTAGTTTTGTACCAGTTCTATCCTTTCCTCTTCACAGCATTACATGTTTGTAGGCTGATGTGTTACAACTCTCAATCAAGCTGAATGCCTGACACGGCACAAGCTTTCATCAGTTTGTCAGCAGCTTGTTTCAAAGGCTGCTAAGCTAATTTGTCTGATGTATAGCATTCGATTAACTGGGAATTAACGAAGAACTATTTTGCCAGTTCCTTAAGCATAACCACACTTGCGTGAAGCTCTTATCGTCGTCGCACATCATCACACAACTCACTTTTCCGTACACACTTTTAATCCTTAATACATCGCTCAAATCGCTATGATGTACACACAGGCACACGAAGCTGGGCATATGAGAGGCTAGCGTCCCTCAAAAATGGTCAATATGATCTGAAACCTGTCTGTGTGGTAGTCGGTCTCAGGAGAGTAGGGGGTTCTCGAGACATCAGTGGAAAAGGGCTCTCAGGGGTAGTACAGACTCCCCCACATTGTGAATCATAGGCTGAGTGGTCTGTGGGCGTCTGAAACAGACGCACACAGACCCCTCAGCTTGTCTCTTTATCATGTTTATACATGGAGGATTCACCAAGCCTGATTGGATACAATCAATCGACAATAAACATGTAATGTACAAGATGGACACCATCCCAATGGTCTGGCCTTTAATTAACACCAGATGAACTCAACCACCTGTTAAAGCATGGAACACTTCCACCATCACCATCATCGTCCAGGGGTGACCTGACTCCACTTGCTGACTCCACGTGCACTCCACTTGCAATTGTATTGAGTTCACAACCCTGATCTGGGCAGTGGGCACTCTCAAGCAGCAACGATGAACCGTTGCAGTGAGACAAAAATCTCCATAGTATTTTGAGTTGTAGTCTTGTTAGGTTGTTGTTTACATTTTTACATTAACTCCTTTCTCCAACGCAACACGGTTAAACCAGCAGCATGGCGCAATTCAAGTAACGAATAACAGCCAATACGACCAGAGAAGTAACTGTGATATTATTTATATTATATTTACCATGTTGTTGAACTATGTATTGTTGTTATATTACTTGATGCATAACAAAGTATTATTATTACAGTTATGCGCCACTCACTACATCCAACACTGCCTAAGACATTATGCAAGCTAGTAATTATACAGGATTGCCTGGATTTAAGTCTAGTTTAAAGTAGACTAGAGCATAACACAGTTCCAGCCAGAACCAAATACCCCAGGGCCAAACCAAGAACTCACCATTTCGGGCCTAAAATATTATTGACTTGTACCTCGGCGCCACTTTAAAAATAGTGGCCAGGTGCGCATTCATTGCATTGTAATTATTACATTCTAAAATCCTTGATTTTTCTGTATATTACCCTCTCACCCCAATCCCAAAATCCTATGCATGTGCTCACACACACACACGCACGCACACGCACGCACACGCACACGCACACACACGCCCACACACGCCCACACACAGCTGACGACATTAATGCAGACATGACGGCACCCTGGAGCGTGCAAAAGTGAAATGCAAAGCAAGCTTGCACAAGTCAAAGCGTGCAACGGGGGACAGTTTTGTTGTGATTGTCGACAGCTCCGGTAAGAATGTTTACTGCTTAATGCAGTAATACATTATGGAACCCTCTGTTCTGCTGCCAAACAAAAAAAATAATAAGTTTTACTCTTAATGTACTGTACCTGTGTGCACAAGTTGTATGTTGTAAGAATAAATTACAACTTTGAACCTTGGATTTCTTCAGACTCCAGCCCTTAGCCCGAAGTACTTGCAATAGCCTCAGCCGCCTTCTAGGCTTAGGCTAAGTCTAAATGTAATTTAACATGCCACAGGTAGATAGACAGATGCCAGATCAATGTTCACCTGGCATCCTATGGTGCTGTATAATTTCAATGTAAAGACTACTACTTCTAAGACTGTTGCCTCTGATCCTAGATTACCATTTCTATGCGTTCAATGCATTAACCTGCACCGTCCTTGCTTATATGAATCACTCTGGATTAAGAGCAAAATTGAAAATTGTGGGAGAAAAAAAGAGTGGGCCAAGTACAGACCCCTGGGGCACTTCTGTCAGCATAGGGGTTAAGTGGTTACACCCTGGGAGCCCTTAATGCATACCCCGCAGCCTTGATATCTCACATCTAAAGTTATGTCCTTGCAGAAAAAGTTATAGCTGACAGGAACGGATTCACTTCTGAAGTTGTGTTTTTTCTAATGATTTTATTTTATTTTTCTAAGAGGGGCCCCGCATGCCTCAAAGGAGCACACACCTCAGCCGGAGCGGAGCGAAAAACGAAGCCGGCAGCAAAAAGGAACTCAATAATAGAAGTCGGAAACCCAAGCTGTGATTTTAAGTATGCCCGGCAGCTGTCTAGATCTTTTCTTTCTCCCCCCCTCCCCTACCCCCGATACCCCCCCCCCTCCCTCCCTGCCTTCATCTCAATGTCTGGCACTCTTTCACCACGCAAGAGTCAAGCAGGATCCCAGATTTCAAACATTTCATTAACATTCCGGCGAGCCGCACAGTGTTTCCCCCGCATCTCATACTCCCCTCCTCCTAAGATGCAGAACACATGTTGGGAGATTGTACAGCTTCCCATGTTTTCGGGAACAACGTTGATCTGAACGGGTTGATTAGCCTGTCAGAAACCACCGCGTTACAGCCTCCAGGCTCCGTGTTGCTCTCTCTGACACTGACAGATGTGTGGGCTTGGCCCTTAATAAAAACACACAAATATAATTGGACTCAATTGCATTAGAAGAAACTGTTTGAGCTTTTTTTTTTTCGTGGCGCTCTAGCCCCTTCTATAAACATCCTTTGTTTCCACAAGCCTCTATATTTGCCATTGACAATGAAAGGAGACTCTAATGGCTGCTAAATCTTGTCCCCACGCGTCTCGTATTTGACGAAGAAAGGCAGACCTAGACCTGGACACAGGCGTTGGACTGGGAAGTGAACCGCGGCTCTGGTCAACTGGAGCAAGGGTTTTCAACCTTTTTGACTCCAGGGACCGCCGTTTATTCAGCATTTGAGCCACGGAGTCCACCATTTGATTACATTTTCACACCAAATACCTAAAATTAAAGAATTCTTTTGGTTTTGTCCACAATTCCAGGCTGTATTTTGCCAACAAAACAGTGTAAACTTCTTAATTTAGTGGTGATAATTCACATGAGGAACATATTTAACTCTTGAGAGTGTAAAAATGAAACCAAATGGACCCGCAAGGGTCCATTTGGTTTCATTTTTAAGTGCTGCGTAGCAAGCACTTCATCAAACGATTCACAGACTGTGTGTGTGTGTCCCTACCTGGCTGCATGCGTCCCTGTGTGTGTGTGTCCCTACCTGGCTGCATGTGTGGAGTCATGTTGATGTTGCCATGTTCAGAGAAACAAGCACAATGGGACGAAGTGTGTATTGTTGATGTTGCCATGTTCAGAGAAACAAGCACAATGGGACGAAGTGTGTTTTAGTATACTGTAGCCACACACGCAGCACTTACTTTCGCACGGGTGTGATTTTTTACATTCTCAAGAGTTACATCTGGTTAACCAACTTTCCATCATTTAGCCTGGGGACCACCTGGAACCTTCTCAAGGACCACTGGTGGTGCCCGGACCACCTGTTGAAAACCCCTGAACTGGAGGAATACCCAAACACAGTCGCCCTTTACCTTATTCACAATGGTGTGGTGATGTTGCCCATCACACATATTCCTTTTAATACTTACATGAGCAGAGCGCAAGTACCGTTTTCGGGCGTGTATGTCAGTGACTCATTCAGCCAATCAGGGATTGTGAATTTTGGGGCGACATGCTCAGCCAATCAAGAACCACCGTTATGCCAAATCCCTGATTGGCCGAGGGCCAGATGTGGTCCGTGTTGGCCCTCGGCCAATTAGAACTGCCCTTTTGACATAAACATACATAGTTACCAGAGTAGTCTAGTAAGAGAGTGCCAACACTCCAGTTGACTCCAATGCTACGTCTGAAAAGAGACGGCTATTGGCCTAACAGAGAATGGGACGCCTAGTAAGGAGGGATTCAATTTACAAACAAACAAAACTCTCGCCTGTCCCACTGCATTGACTGCAGGATCGCACACTCACAGCTAAATTGGCGAAATTACAGCATTTTAGAACATTTCCGCACATGCGTTGCTACTCTCTTCCTACAGCTACTCTAGGTAGTTACTAAAAATGCACAATATGTGTACAATATGTATACGTATTGTGAGTGTGTGTGAGTGCTTTATTATGTGCTCACCCGTGATTGGAGGACAGTGATCTCTCTCCAGTCTTGTCCGACCAATAGGAGAGGTACTGTGGTCCCGCTGTCTTTCTTCATGACTGTGGGTCTGTGTTGGGTGGACCTCCTTAAATGGGTCCCTGTAGAAGAAATACAAAACATAACATAGAAAATGTCATCACATAATCTTCATTTTCATCATTCTCTAGGTGAGCATGATGCATGGCTATAACCAAAATACGTATTACAGCAAAGAAAAAAAAAAAACCTTTGCTTTCTATCCAATAATTATATTTCTGCTAGTGTGTGCACTTTGCGTATTAACAAAGCACTAGCCTAAGCTAGCCTGCCTGTATTCTGGCCTAGAGAGGTGGGCCCCGGCTCAGATATTCACGCGCCCCGATTGGATCTAACTGATCTGCTCGTCAGCCACGGCCCCTCCTCCTCCTCCTCCTCCTCACAAGCGTTGTGCTACATCACATCATTTGGAGCAGGGGTTTTCAACCGGTGGTCCGGGGACCACTAGTGGTCCCTGAGAGGATTCCAGGTGGTACCCAGTTAACCAGATGTAACCCTTGAGTGTAAAAATGAAACCAAATGGACCCGCAAAGGTCCATTTGGTTTCATTTTTACACTCTCAAGAGTTAAAATATTCATCTTAATTAGCCCAAGTCTACACAACTAGAAGATTAATGGTCATTTTGATCTGTATGTTAATTTACCCGTTTTGTTTCCCAAATCCAGCTTGGCATTATGGACATGGAAAGCCAAATAAATCTTTAGTTTTGGGGTCTGTGGGGCTGAAACGTCCTCAAATGGTGGTCCGTGGCTCAAATGCTTAATAATTGGTGGTCCCTGGTGTCAAAAAGGTTGAAAACCCCTGATTTTGGAGCAATAACACCCAGCCAGAATTGTTGACTCCTCCCACTTCTAGGCTATAACAAAGCACTGCCTGGGCGGAGTTCTAACTCAAGGGTCATGGCCAGGAGAACACACTTGCGCACACACTTTCTGTAATGAAATGTTAAGTATCACTGCAACTTAAATCCACGTATTCTGAATTTGTGCTCTTTGCGCAGCTGCTAATTTCCGAACAACAAGCAGAGGAAACCGCCCACAATGGCGGCAGCCCTGCAATCGAAAGCGTCACCAAGGCATATAATCACTGTATTTGCATTCGACGGATGCAGCGCGGCCACAGCGTGCAAAATAACACGTGTAGGCTTTCACAAGGTAACAATTATCCATGCTGCTGAAAAGATTTCTTTTTAAATGGCCTCTCCGATGCATGATAACTCCTGGCCCTCTCCGAAACATCTGTTCGGATTCCTTTTTATAGACGGATGGTGTCACTGCTGCTGTGGAAACGCCGCAGAGGCGACCGCTAATCGTCGTCCTCGGGCAGCCAGGCGTGAAAGTGAGTAAGGGGGGCGGTCGACGTCTCAAACCGCCCACTGGAAGGCTTTCTGAGGTTTGTGGAGTTGTTAAAAATGTCACATTTTCAACAAATATTCTCTACGCGTTGGAAAAATTGTCACAGTGGTGGCTGACGGCTGATTCACAAGTCACAAGTGTCCCGCCCTGACACACGAACTAATAGACCTTTCAGTAAGCTCCTCCCCAAACTGCTATGGTCCAATGACAGCTAGGCATAACACGTGATAGACAAACATTTCCATCAATACATTTCCTTTATGATAAAACATTGTTTGAAAAAATAGATCTCCCACATTTTCCCACTGCATACAGCAGGCCTTGTTAATGGATTTGGAAGAGATTTTGAAGGTCTGGTTCGAAAAATGAGCCAGTATTTAATGTGTAATGTTCATGACATTTACATTGGAACGAATGAGCTGGTCTGGAAAGTGTCCAAGGGTTGGAAAAATGTGTGTGTGTGGTCACTATAGGAAATCAATAACTTTGATCTCAAAGCCTTCGCTGTTGTCTGTCCATCCAATTGAACACTTTAACATTGAAGCATAAGGTGGACATAAGCAGCCTCTTGCCATTCAAGCCGTAACTCTTTATGTAAACACTATAGAGTACTGGAAAACAGTCAATGGGTGCAATTCTGAATCGCCTTGGTGTAGCCAAGTATGGTGTAAGTCCTCTCATTGGCTGCATGGCAGCAAATCAGGTGTGGGTCCGTGCTCATTGGCTGCATGGCAGCAAATCAGGTCTGCGGCCTTGGGCTAGGCCAAAAGCCTATACCACCAGGCCTGGGCCTGGGCCTACCAAATAATTATCCATAATAATTAAAACCAGACATCAAGAGCTTCAACTCATGATGAACAAAGCAGGGCAGTACAGTAACATTTTTAATTGGGGGGTTCAGGTGATTTCTGGACCTTTTGAATTGCAGATTTTAATTATTCTGGGTAATTATTTGGTAAGCCCAGGCCCAGGCCTGGTGGTATAGGCTTTTGGCCTACTACAGAGGCCCCAGAGCTGATTTGCTGCCCTGCAGCCAATGAGAAGACTTACACCATACCTGGCTACACCACAGCTTTCAGAATTGCACCCAATGTCTAACTATAAAGTGAGTCGTATCACTTGGCATACAGCAGAAATCATATACTGTAGAAACAAGACATTAAGCAAAATTATTTAGAAATAAACATTGTGCCCTATCACTCCTAACACTGCATACAGCAAAGATTGGATGGATTCGGCACACCAAAACGGTATTGAAACAACACAAACACACACAAAAATGCCATCAGGGTCATTTTCTGAAGGTTTTTTTTTCACCATTTTGGATCCAGACTATACACAGCCACTGTATGTGTGTCTCTGGCTGACTGCCTGGCTGTGTCCCTGGGTCTGACTCTCCGATCACGGAAATAGCATATTTTCCTCCCCCAAGCGTGGACAGCTTGCCGGGACTGGCCCGGCCCCCATATACTCTGGGATCTTGGGGGTCTGGATGGTCCGGGTACGCTCCAGGAACCCCGCACAAGCAACTCCATCTCTCTTCATCTATTTAGTAAGCAGTGACAGTATAACAATGTCATCCGATCGGGAGCAAGAACGAAAATACAGGTAAAAAAAATAAAAAATAAACAAGTGTAACTGAACCGGATCGCTTTAGGGAGCAGAAGAAAATGGAACTGGTTGATAAATCGGTTAGGGAGGACAGGAAACTCGACATAATCGATCAGTTACATTAACTGCCTCACCCTTAGGAAACATATATACAGTAGCTTCCCGACACCCAACCAACTCGTCGCCTGGAGTGGCCGAGTTGTGAGCCGCTAAATGGGAGCCAGGGGCGGGGCGGTGGATCATGCTGGCTGTCACTGGGGTGATAACTCCTGAAGCACATGGTCGTCTGGTTGTCCATGAGGCAGTCCGCTGTGGCTCTGGGATTATGGACCCAATAAGCTCTAAGGCTGCTGGGTGTTTGGTTCCCAGAACGCCTTATCTATCTCTCTCTCCTCTCCTCTCCTTCTATACCCAGCGCAGTGCAGTTCTGTTCTGACAGGGCGCTAAATGAGCCGCCAGACGGCTGGCTGGCTGGCTGGCTGGCTGGCTGGCGGTGCTCCTAGTATGATGTGGCTGCTGCGGTGTAGAGTGCCAGCTAAAACCGAGGCGGCCGCTCACCGCCAGAATACGTTAATGTGCCCAAGCGAGTGACGGTGGCTGTAGGCAGCAAAAAAAAGCAGCAGCAGCAGGGGGAAAAAAAACACACACACACAATGTTCGGTATACTAGCCAAAGTGCCGCTGAGAAACGTGACAGAAGCTGCAATCTGCTCTGGCTTACAGAAAACACACACACTCACGCACAGCACACACGCACACACACCAGGGGCGGATGTAACATGTCCCATTTGGGGGGGCAATAGAACATGTTGGAGGGGCAAGAGAAAATGGTATGCGTGAGCCGCACCCATACCATTTTCAGTTACAGGACTTTTATTACGCAATTAAGCATTGATAATAACATCAGTTGTTGTTGAAGTTGCAACAGACACGAAGCATGCATAAAGCTAAAGATCTGACTCAGAGAGTTTTCCGTTTTCTGCAGTAGCAGTGTTTCAAATCATTTTAAAAATAAGCACTTTAATTTCTTGGGTATCTTGGGTTGTTTTGGATGCCAACATGTTTGGTGGGGCAGACTGGGCATTTAGGGGGGCATTGCCCTCCCATCCCCACGCCTAGATCCGCCCCTGACACACACACACACACGCACACACACAAAACACAATTCGATCATTGAACACACAGTAGCTCCCAAATCCAATATGGAGCCACTCGAGGTCTTTTACTAACTGGGTCTCCTGCTACAGTAATTACCTCCTCACAGCAGGGAGTCCGTTCCTCTGCTATACAGGCTCATAACAGCGCAGTAGGCTTTATTATTTATCACCAATTTTGTTGCTGCAGCGCAACAAACCTCCCCCTTAAATCTAATGCTTGCTTGTTGTACTAAAGTTTCACCAGGTTTTTTCCCCCCTAAATAAAACGTCAGGAAAGGATTGTTGTCATTGTTTGTTTGGTTGTTTGTTTTGTGTTTAAAGGAGAATTCCACTCCTGAAGGCTTGTTTACCTTTATTTGCATTTAGTTCTCCTTAGTACTTTCCCAAAAAATGGCCCCAAAAACTCAATGGTGGGGTTTCCTCTACCCCACCATAAGCATAAAATGGGGCTAAAATGGGGTTTCACCTATTTACATTGCTCCAAAATGCATTTGTTTTGCTATATTGTCTCTCCACCATGTCAACAGAGTGCTGACACTTTCACTTTAGGTTCAGCTGTGGTTTAGCCACAAACTGTGCCACCCCCCCTGAAAGTGAACGTAAAAGTGTGAGTGCAAAACACACGGTTGACATGGTGGAGACTGAAGATAATGGACCACTTTTTTTTAATAAACCCACTGCAAATAAAGATATACAAGTAGCTTCTGGGGTGTAATTCTCCTTTAATCTCAAGTAGATTCGCGAGAAGTTTTGTGTGTGCGTGTGCGGTCTTGTTATAGAGCACATTAATGGATGCTGAATGTTTAAGACTTTTGGTCTAAAAAACCTCTCAAACCATAATATTCACTGCAGGAGAGTCCCTGGACTATACTCCCTCTAGTCTAAACTCTAAATATTATTGCCAGCGAAAATAGCCCAAAGTTTGCAACAGAATAGTTACGTTTTTTAGTTTTTACGTGGTTAAGTCAGCATTTCAAACACACATACACACACACACATGCACATACACAAACACGCGTGCCTAAATCCTGGTTGATGCTCCTCAGCTCTAAGCACCTTCATTAAAGTTTCTGCTAGCCGTGATTCACTCGTCCATATTGCTGACTCTGCCTATTACCCAGCTCTTAATAACCCAGCAGGCCTGAAGCGGAGCTGGCCTGCCCTTCTTCCCTTTGTTCAGCTTTTTTTTTGCTTGAACTAATGCCTGATTTATATACCCCTATAGGGGCAGATCTACAAGCCCCACGACACAGCGTGCTGTGGGGCGGCGCGGGGCTTGGAGATCAGCCGCCCTTCTCCATTCGTGCGGTGACACCCACACCGTGCAGAGGAGGCGGCCAACTAAGCTTAGCTCGGGCTTAAAAGGCGAGCACTCTGGACTTCATCAGCGAGCGTCTCTCTCCGGCTGATAGCGCGCGGTCAGAGGTATGACCAGCTCAGCAGTAATACTGGACTAAAACGCACGCCTGCTGCTGCTGTCGCTGATGAGACGCAGGGCCAGGGGCGGATATAGGCATGGGCATGGGGGGGGCAGACTAAATACCCAGTCTGCCCCTCCAAACACGATGCAAAACAACCCAAGATATTTCAAATTAAATTGCTTGCATTTAAAGTGATTTGAATCACTACTACTGCTACTAACTAACTACAGCTGTGTCACCACTAAACCAACAGCATTTCATCATTGAAAACAGAAAACTCTCTGAGTCAGACCTTTAGCTTTATGCATGCTGCGTGTCTGTTGCAACTTCAACAACAACTGATGTTATTATTGACACTTTACTTGATTCATTAATTAATTAAGTCCTGTAACTGCCCCCATACCATTTTCTCTTGCCCCTCCAACATGTTCTCTTACCCCCCCCAAACGGGACATGTTACATCCGTCCCTGCGCAGGGCTGCTGCGCTGAGCCCAGAGAGAGGGCAGTGGCGGCTGCGTGCACATACACGCGCACAATGGAACCATTTCGCCATCATTAGCCCCGGAGGACCTAAGGGAGAATGAAGGACATCTGTAATGGCTGTGTAGAAGCAGAGACACCCGTACGCTAAGATAACACACAAAAAGGAAGCGCGCACGCACACATGTGCATGCACTTTAAAATGCTTGTAGAAGATACTGTAAAGTTGGAGACACTGTAAAGTTGTTTACTTAACTGTGGCGTGTTGGTACATTACTAAGCTCATATTATGCATGCACATACATGGACTTTGGAGTTACATGGACTACTTCAGCTATTAAAAACAGCTTCCACAATGCCAAAATCTTTTTCTACTAGGTCTTTGTCTCATGGGATAACGGTTCAGAAACCTGTCTTCCATGCGCATCATCAATGGGGAATCCAAGCTAAGAGAAACTGCAGGCTTTATATTCCTTAAAAGTTGCAATACGATGATGGAAACAATCGTGTTCATGATAATTAAAATGTTAAAACATACATTTTATTAAAAATATATATATATATATATCATCTTGCCTAACAATGATGCGAATGGTGGATGTGTGTCTGAACTGCCCACAGCCCTCTTACAAGACACAAACTGAGTAGGATTTTTGAACATTAATGAGCACCTATTAAGTTGAAAAGTGTTCAGCATTAAGCCATGTCATTAGATGGAAATAATAAAAAGTGGACATCTAGAACCTGAGGTCATGTGATCTGTGACATCACAAAGATGTACTCTTTGGCTTGCAAAGTATAGATCACATGACCTCAGGTTCTAGACCTCTAGTTCTAGGCTACACAGAAGTATTCCGAGCACGACCTGCAGGGTCACAACACACCACTTTGCAACATGTTGTGCGCTTATTTCAGCAGTCAAAAAAGGCCAAATACTTGAGTACTATCTCCACCTTTAGTAAACATTTCTACACAGGCATTTTTGTAACTTGAAATTATTGTTGTTTTTAATATTGTGGCATTTCTACTTTTCCTCAAGTACAACAATGCAGAAGACCTCTTCCTCCTCCTCCTTCTCCACCTCCATGGCGGAGCGCACTAGCCAGAGGTCGGGGACATGTCGAGGTCGAGGCTTTACGAGCGTAGCCGTGCTCACAACGCAGATGGAATGACCATCAGCACCCTGTCCTACAGCAGCCAGCGTTTGAAGATATAAGGCCTTTACAATCGCGTGGAGACACTTCAAAGCAGCGGTGGTGGTGGTGGTGGTGAACCGCCGTTTCTTTAGCTAACGTGCCGCGCGAGGAGCTTTAATTCCCATGGTCTCTAAATGCCATGATGATCGCGGTGGGAATTAGGAGTAAAGCTACCAGCTCATTTCTCTTCTTTCGTGTTCCGGGCGGTGTGTGTGTGTGTGTGTGTGTTGGGGGGCGGCGGTGTTGAGAGTATAACCGTGTGTGTGTGTGTGTGTGTGTGCACGCGCGCGTGCGTGCGTGCGCGTGCGCGCGCGTGTGCATGCGCGCGCGTGCGTGCGTGTGTGTGTGTGTGTGCGTGTGTGTGTGTGTGTGTGTGTGCATGCACTGTGTAAGTGGTCTTTGTTGGGTTTATTCGGTTGTAAGAGCCCGCTAGCAGCACTAAGGGAGCGGTAAAAAGTAGCACGGGGAGAGTGCACAAGGCCTTTTATTTATCAGTTCAATAAAGGAGAGTGTAAACAGAGGTCTTAACACGCCGCACGCCCGACTCGAGGAACACGATCAGGGTTTTAACTGTCCTCCGTGCCCAGCAAGCGATTGCATTCCTTATAAAAATGCAACTATGTATTGGTCTACAAATGGCCGATATTTGCTGTTAGCTCTCAGTATCAGTTTCGACATTCCCCGATGGCAGTAGCTGATGTTTACCTGTTGCTGATATAAGCTTACATTTTGCATTAACAATGTCGGTGTGTTGGTCCTCTGTAGTCTACCAAGCTGTAGATTCTGAACATTTATTTCTTGTATTGAAAATAGTTTCCTCTGTACAAAGGGGAGGAATAAACAACAAAAGTCGACGACTGGTTAAATTATGATTTTAAACATTGGTATCGGTATCAGCCAAAACGTTCCATATCAGTGCATCCTTGATTCTTTAAAGGTAGGGTAAGTGATTTGAAATTCATCCTGTAGTTCCAGCCTGGTGCACTAGGGGCGCCAAACAGTAGCTACACTATGTGAGCCTGCTGCTCGATCCTGATTGGAGGAGAATTCACTACCACCTGGGGAACTTTTATTAGCTCCTCTGCTAACGTGGGGGAGGGGGAAACTCCATATATGGTTTCCACACCTTATAATAGAGCATTTTAACAGAAAAAAATATTTTTTGGGTGATATCTGACAAAAGTGAAATCACTTCCCCTACCTTTAATCCATCATTTGATCCGATTGTATCGGTAGCCGATAGGTTGCTTTTCATTCTGGACAAAATGGGCACCCATACCCATTCAAATAGCATTATTTCTCAGATATCTCAGGTTTTTCCGACAGACCAGTCGTTTTCACTGGCCGTCCTGCAGCATGCACTGCAGGACTTGCGGTCTGGATGTTATTGCACGGAAGGACACCACACCACACACACCAATACGTCATCATATCATCCCGTTTCAGAGATCTGATGCTTCAAAATAAGGGTTGCGGAGAAAGGAACTATATATTTAGCAAGGCACGCTGTGAGTTAATAAAGCCAATGCTCAGTGCCCCCCTCATCAGCCCCCCCTCTCCTATATGCTGCAGTGTACACAAGGAGAGCTTGTGCAATTTATATTGCCTATAAAGTCAATACCGTGTGTGCGTGTGTGTGCGTGTGTGTGTGCGCGCGCGCGTGTGCTCGGCAGGGGGGCTAGGTTTGGGGGCAGTCACTGATTGCCTGGCAAATGCGTGAAATAAATCGGACTCTCCGCTTCTGTCCGTGGGTGTATGTGCAATTCCACGCACAAACAAATACAGTACACTCATACGTGCGTGCTTGCGTGCGCACACGCGCATCTGGGCACACGTCCCTTCGCCACCGATAACACCTCGAAACCTCGACTCAAACCTCAATTTACGCGCGATTACATGCGCCGCCACCGCGGGTGCGCTCAAATGAAAAGGGGAACGATTGAGAAACAGCAGAGGCTGCGTGTGTGTGTATGTGTGTGTGCATGTGTGCTCGTGCATGCGTGCACGTGTGTGTTAGCCATTTGGTTGGTAACCACTTGGTAATTTGCACACGTTATGTTAGTCCGTGACAACTCATTTGCACACATAAACACACACAATCCGCTGCAGCGCTATAGGCCTATATATATATATGTTCCCTAGCTCATGATTAGCACTTAACAAGCACAGAGGCAGAACGGCGCTGACGGGGGGTATATACACTGAAAAAAGTGTGAAATCCTGTCTGTTTATCCAATGGGCATATTCTTTTTTATCTTAAATAATACATTTACTTTTCTGTCTATCAATTGATGTGAAGTAATTTTAATTTGTCCATTCAAGGTAAAAATGTGTTCTTTTGCTTCAAACTAAATTGTTGGCTCCGATGAATGTATTATTATCGCTTTACTCTGGGTCACGTGATTCTGACGTCATCCCGGTCCTCCGTCCGTCCGTCTCATGACCGCCATATTGAATTTCTTCAGTCAGCGCACGAGTTTGGTCAGCGGACACTGTACGACGGTTAAGCTTTTAGTTTACACAGTTTGGGATTTTCCTCACAACTAAAGGTAAGAAATATGACTAAATGTGCGGTGTGTTTTATTAAATTCATTGCTGGGTGTTTTACCTACACCCCACTGTTGTATGGACATAGCATTTTAATCAAACACAGCAACAAATTACTATTGTGTGTGTCACTAGACTACTCCTACAAGTTGGACTATTAAAATTAAATTAACTATGGCCGCAATGACATGATTATTTTATATGCATGTTGCAGTATTTGCGTTGAAGTTGAGTTGGCATTACGTGGTGTAATTTAGCTCCAATACGTTCCAATACGTTCCCTCAACAGGCTACTAGTGTGTATATACTGATATAGCGCAGCTAACGTGAGTTCCCGCGTTTAGCATGGACATTGCACTTCTATCTAATGTGTGTAGATTCAACCTACGTTGGAACATATGTGTCTGTTGTTATAGTTGTGTTCGTTTTGTGTGGTTGTGTTCGATAGCTACATTATTTTTATATACAGCGTGAATTCGGTGAACATTATGTTTCCTGTTTCTGGTATAGGAAACGGAAACGCTATGTGTTATGAATGTAAACGGTAGCCGGAAACAGTTCTTGTGATAGGCGGGCTTTCAACGGAAGGACAAATGGGGCAGTGGTTAGCATAGGGTTTCTTTAGTGACGGCCGGAGTACTAACATCGTTCTGCCGTCACTACTTCAATTTTAAAAAATAAATAAATAAGTGGCCGAGCCCGAGCTGCGTGAGGAATTATTTGTGGGGATCTTGTACAGCCTCCGTTTCGGTGAGTGAGTGGTTGTTGAAAGATGTGGTCGTGTATTATCATGGTCGTGTTGCCCCATAGCCATCTGGTAGAACAGTTGCGACATTGAAGGAGCTAAAACAGCCTGGTCACGTGGTTCATGTACTCGCGCGAGCCCATAGACTCCAATGCATTTTCTAACTTTGAGTTGTCCCTATTCAATTGAAGTGTATGTAGAAAAGCCTCCATTGGTCCCATGAATTGAACGGACTTTGCGTAACTGTCTATACTAAGGCGGCACCCATGTCCCAAACCAATAACAACAAAACGACGATCGGGATACGCTACGTTCGGATCAAAAGACGGATTAAAGAATGTAATCAATTAATCATCGACTATTTTATCAATTTGGGTATATGTTATCCCCGCTGCGTTCCTGTCTCATCTCTCTGATAATGCTGGCTACAGCTACGAGGAAAGAGTCACGTCTCGATTTAAGAAGACAGCAGTAGAATGTTTTGGAAGCGTTAGCTTGTAGCTAATGGCTATCCATTAGCTGATGATTATTATCAGCGAGATGAGGGGACCACAGCGGGGCTAGGTAAATGTGTACAATTGTTTAATCACGTAGGACCCAATGGCTATAAGTGTTTTTGGCAGAAAAAAAAAGGTTTAAGTAAACTGAAATGTTTTGGTCCACAATGGCATTGTAATGGCTGCATGCATAAATTAGCTGATCTACAAGCTCATAAGTTGTGCAGCAGATTATTGAATGCAGCAGTGATAAAGCAATCTATTGGAAATAAAATTACAGAGTAGATGGCAACTGGTGACATCTTACTTCTTTGCATATAATTATATGCATAAATTAACCAATCTCCAAGCTCAACCAGTTGTTCTGGAGAGTCTTATTTTTAAGTCTGTTTTCCATGTGCCATGAATCACTTGAATCACAGGTGTCTTACTCTTTTAAATGTGGTTGTATGCATATATTGGTCAATCTACAAGCTCATGGTGTGCTATCCCTCTGTCGGTAGGCCCTGAAGTGGTTCTGGACCCCATGGCGGAGCCCTGCTCATCCTCTAGTCATCCACCATGACAGCATAAGGCAGGTTTTACTATTAAAACCAACACACGTAGGCAAACACCCTCTTGGTGCCAGATTTATCGCTCACTTACAGACCGGGGGGTTTTAACCTAAAGGGAAAAATAAGGCCAATATGAGGCCGATATGTTTTACTGACCAGGCGCAGCAGTGGCAATAGGGCAGTGGTTTTCAACCAGTGGTCTGGGGACCACGAGTGGTCCTTGAGAGAGTTCCAGGTGGTCCCAAGGCTAAATGATGGAAAGTTGGTTAATCAGATGTAACTCTTTGAGAGCGTAAACATGAAACCAAATGGACCCTTGCGGGTCCATTTGGTTTCATGTTTACACTCTCGAGAGTTAAAATATTCATCTGAATTAGCCCAAGTCTACACAACTAGAGAATGTAGAAGATTAATTAATGGTCTTTTTGATCTGTACAGTATGTTTGACTGTTTTGTTTCCAAAATGCAGCCTGGAATAGTGGACAAAAACAAAAGACATCCACTATAGTGTGGGTGAAAATGTCCTCAAAGTGTGGTCCGTGGCTCAAATGCTTAACAAATAGTGGGCCCTCGTATCAAAAAGGTATGACCCCTGCAATAGGGCTCCAACTTATGAACTGTACAATAACCACTGTGTATGCATGCACGGCATATTTTGTGCCAAATCAATTTAAAATTACATTACACAGAGTAGATGGCAACTGGTGACATCTTACTTGTTTGCATATAATTATATGCATAAATTAACCAATCTCCAAGCTCAACCAGTTGTTCTGGAGAGTCTTTATTTTTAAGTCTGTTTTCCCTGCGCCATGAATCACTTGAATCACAGGTGTCTTACTCTTTTAAATGTGGTTGTATGCATATATTGGTCAATCTACAAGCTCATGGTGTGCTGTCCCTCTTTGCCGGTAGGCCCTGAAGCGGTTCTGGACCCCATGGTGGAGCCCTGCTCATCCTCAAGTCATCCACCATGACAGCATAAGGCAGGTTTTACTATTAAAACAAACAAACAAAAAAACTACACAGTACATTGCCAATTAGGGCTGCAATGATTAAATGCACCCTTAATTCCCATACTTGAATCTTTGCAGAAGATTCTTGAATGTGTCGATGAAATCAAATCGCAGTGCAGGTGATCAACTGATTTAAATTACACAATCTATAAGCTCACAATTTGCGCCTCTTTTTCTGTAGGCTCCCATTCTGTCTCACCACGCTGCAGTCATCCACAAGTGCTTCTGGACTGGTGGACCCAGGTTTACCCTTCTACTACCCATCTACCTTGACAGCATAAGGCAGGTTTTACTATTAAAACAAAACATTACAGTACATTGCCATTAGGGCTGCAACAAATAATTGTAATGGTGTTTGATGGGTGTTTCCCACTTAGTTTATATTAAGAGCCAAACATAAAGCTTGAATATTTATTAGTTCACAAGACTACCGTACATTTAGACTAACACCTGTGTAGCTGTGCTTTAATAAAATGTATGCAGTCTGAACAAGAAATTAGCTGATCTACAAACTCACAAGTTCTGCTTCTTTCTCTGTAGGCTCCCATCTTGTCTCACCGCTCTGCAATCATCTGTCCTGTCTCACCACTCTGCAATCATCTGTCCTGTCTCACCGCTCTGCAATCATCTGGACATTTTCAACACTTGGCGACTCAGTAAGTGGAATGTGGACATGTAAAGACTGTGGGGTCAACAAACCTAGCAGGTCGGAGCTTCTGAAGCACTACAGACTAGACCATAGACATTTTGGGCGTGGAAGGAAATACCCATGCACCTATTCAACCTGCCCTTGCTCTTACGGTACTTGGAATTCCCTTAAGAGTCACTTGGCAAAGAACCACTCAAGATCCACCACTGACAAACCTGAACTGACAAATTTGTCATGTGTTCTGTGTGAATACAAAGAGAGGACAACTTTGGCGGAGTATTTATATCACATTTCACAGCATCTGTTAAATTTTGAAACTGTTACTTGTATTTTTCAAGGGTGTCAATATTCAACAAACACTTATGGATCCTTCAGGACTCATAAGTCTAGAAAACACAGGAAATGTTCTATACATGATTTAAAGCCTGATATAGCTCAGAGTTTGGCGCCAGATCCTAGTCATCCATTTGAAGACTCATTCTTTGAAAGTGAATTGCAGGAGCATAGTTCGGGTGATGAGTGCAATGCGGGTGATGAGTGCAATGCTTCCGTCTATGAAGCACAAAATATTGGAGATGTGTCCACTTCTATAGAGCGTAAATTTGCTGCAGTTTTATTGAAGTTGGAGCATGTTAATCTGGTTCCTGGTGTGGCTATTGATGAGCTCTTGCAGGATCTACAGTATTTGTTAACTACTGTTTCAGTCCCATTAGCCTTTCAAAAAATAACCCTGCTATTGCAAGAACATAATTGTCAAGTTGATGCAGCTATTGTGAATGAATTGGTTTCTGTTCTTTGCACTTCACACCCAATTCCAACAGCAATTGGAGGTCCACTCTCCACTGTTTGGAAAAGGAAGACATACTACAAGAAACATTTTGATGTTGTAGAACCTTCAGAATATGTGTTGGATGCTAAAGCTAAAAGATCATTTCAATACATTCCCATACTTCATTCTCTGCAGCAGATTCTGGAATGTGAGTCAATACTTGACAAAACAGTCAATTTGAAATCTAAGTACAAAGCAGGTGATCACCTGAAATACACAAGCTTTTTTGATTCCCTTAATTGCCAACAGAATTCACTATTGTCCGAGCCTGCAATTTCATTGTTAGTTTATTTTGATGAATATGAAATTTGTAATCCGATTGGCACGTCAAAGAAAATTCATAAAGTGTTGGGAGTTTATTGGACATTAGGTAATTTACCTCCAGGCTCCAATTCAAACCTGTCATCTATTAATTTAGCTGCCTTGATCAATAGTCAAGATGCTAAAAATTATGGATATGAAAAGGTTTTGGAGCCCTTAGTAGATGATCTTGTCACTTTGGAGACCCATGGTGTTTTTCTCTCAAAACTGGGAAAGACAATAAAGGGCACTGTTCAGTGTATTGTGGCAGATAATCTTGGTGCCCACAGCATTGCAGGTTTTGTGGAGAACTTCACAGGCTATATATGCAGATATTGTACAGCAACAAAGACAGAAATCCAGACTACACACGTTTCTTCAGGGACATTCACTCGAAGAACAGAAGAAATTCATGCTGTACATTTAGAGGCCATCAGGCAAAATAACGTGGATAGTCATTGTGGAGTAAAACGTGCTTGTGTATTATCAGATCACCTGTCTCACTTCAATGTTACAACTGGTTTCCCCCCCGATGTTATGCACGACCTTTTTGAGGGAATTGTACCCAGAGAGATAGCGTTGTGCTTGACTGTGTTGATTTCCAAAAAATATTTGACGTTGGTCGAGTTGAATGAGGAAATTAAAACATTTCCTTTTAAATGGAATGACAAAACAAATCGCCCCCATGCAATACCTCCCACATTTTCCCAAAGGAAAACAATAGGAGGTAATGCCCATGAAAACTGGTGTCTGCTGAGGTTTTTACCTTTTTTGATTGGGAACAGAGTGCCTGCCGGTGAACCTGTCTGGGAAATTCTAAATAACTTGAAAGACATTGTAGATCTTGCCGTTGCACCTATTCACACAAACGAATCTATAAGCTACCTGCAGTTTAAAATATCTGAACATAGGGTACTATTCCAAGAGGTTTTCCCCGACGCCATTATTTTGCCCAAACACCACTATTTGGAACATTATCCTGAGCTAATACTGGAGTTTGGTCCCCTGGTTGCTCTATGGACAATGAGATTCGAGGCGAAACATAGCTTCTTCAAAAGGGTTATGCGGCACACAAACTGTTACAAGAATGTCCTCCTGTCATTGGCACAGAGGCATCAGTATCATATGGCGCATCAGTTGCACTTGTGCAGTTCCCCGACACGCACTCTGGAAGTTAAAAATGTTTCCACTATTTCAATTGATCTTGTGAAGGACGACATAGCACATGCCGTTAGGGAGATGAACCTAAGTGTGGATATGTTGTGTATGGCCAAAGATGTAACCTATGAAGGCTTCAACTACAAGGATGGCATGATTATTGTGCATGGGGAGCTTTCTGGTATGCCAGAGTTTGGTGAAATAATTCAGATGATTGTTCTGCAAGACAAACCAATTTTTGTTGTCAGAAAGCTTGAGACATGGTACAATGAACATTTCAGAGCCTTCATCCTGATGAAGTGTACCTCTATTAAGGACATTGAGCTTGTAGAACACCATCAACTTAAAGACCCTTACCCACTGGCTTCCTACACTGTTGGAGAGAGGCGCATGGTGGTTCCTAAGCGATACATACACGTTTAAGGTTATTGTTACTTATTATGATTAAAGTCACATGGCTTGTCGAAACCAATCCTACCCAATCAGAAGAAACTTGAATTACAGTTGTTATTCCAAGTTTATAACACGCCACTATAGTGCTGACCAGTCCAGCCCCTTTCATGACGTTGCCGATGTTCCAAAAATTCCTCATTCCTTGTTCCTCATGCACTTTTCGAAAATGAGTTGTGTAGACTATTACACCGTGGACAAAGACAACTCGCGTTGTGACAAATCATACGCAATACTGTGCAATATCTAATTGGCAAGAACAGAAAAACAGCAGGATACAACAGGAATTATTTGATTGTTCAAATACATTGATTGTTATGATTTGTCACAACCAGAGTTGACTTAATATAAATGTCTTTATATAAATCACTTTTGGAAAGTCTGATGAAAATGAATAGGGAATTCATTTCTGGAACACAGGCTTAGTATAACAACTTTAATCCAAGTCTATCTTGTATCTGCTATTTTTTTTAGAAAAAATTACCCTCTGGATATTTTGTGAAAAATGACCCTCTGGATATTTTGTCACAGCAAAAAAAAAGACTCTATTTTGTTTCTTTGGAGTCCCTGGACTAGCTATTTTCAGAGTATTCACCTTCCAAATTGGTCAAAATTGGTATTCCAAGAACTAACATTTTTGTTTACTTTATACCGTTGCTGAACAAACACTGGTCTTCAATGTACTAATGAGTAGTTAGAAGTAACCTTGCTATTCATTGTGTTGTTCCCCAACTCAGAAGCTGTGGACCATGGCCCAAAACAGGACTGCAAAGCTGTTGGTTCAATTGAGTGATGAACATCGAATGAAGTTGGTTCTGAAAGAGGGGATTCCAGGAACGATGGAGGAGCTTCTTGGTGCTGTGAGGGACACTTGTGGGATAAGTGGGAACTTTAGGCTTGAATACATGGACAAAGAATTTGGTGTTTTTGTAATTTTGACAAATACTGGAGAACTTGAGAATCTTGGTACTATAAAGGTACTCTCAATGCCTGGTGAAGTTGCAGTGGTGGAAGATGCAACAACTGGATTAGACCAGCAACATGATGGCATGTCTACTGGTTCTACAGAGACTAACGGCGACATCATGACCACTCCTACAGAGACTGACGGTGACATTGTGAGCACACCTACTGAGACTGACAGCACAAGTTCTTCCACGCAAGAGTCTGTTTCTTTGAGAACTGAACAATGGCCAGATGTATTTGACGTTCCAGTCTTTTCTCATACTACTGAATTGCAGCTAGAGAAAGGGAATGCAACTTATCAGTCAGGTGGTGGAAGACTCGTTTACAGTACTAAGATGTTATCAGACATTCTACAGCATATGGGTGATAAGATCTACAAATACAAACCATACCCCACGAAGAGCGACTACTTGGAGGCTGCACAGGCACTGATCAAAAAACACCCCTGTTTGATCAACCGGGTGGGTAATCTTAATGGTGCAGAAGGGTGGGCAAATAAGTTAAATACGAAGCTGCAAAACATGCGCACCAATTTGAAGACATTGGAGAAGGGATGCCCTGAGTTTGAAATCAATTCCCTGAAGAATAAGGCTCCAGATGACGCCCGACCAGCAAAGAATGTCAAGCGACCCAAACGTGGTGAGGCCAACCATGTGCCACCCTTTCCACCTGGGGTAACAGCAGAGAGACTTGAAATGGAGCGGCAGTCACTTCTGAAGGAAGTGAAGAAAAAGAACAATGAGAGGATCATCAGAGAAAAAATGGCCAAGACATTCTCCCTACGGAGACAAGAAATAGTGGATAAACAGCCCAGGGTGGAAGTGCTGCAGGAGCGATGGCCAGCACTATTTAATAAAGAGGAGGTAGTAAACTTAATTAGCCCTTTGTTAAATCCAACCCTAAAAGAGGATGATTCTTCTGCTGTAATTTACTACCTGGTTGATTAGAGAAATCATTTTGAAGGTACTTGAATGATTAATCCTGTCATTTAAAGGGGAAGTACTCCCATTTTCAACATTCTAATATGTCATTAGTATACCCTAGAGGTGCTGGTGGACATGACAAGAATGAGTTTGATGGTCTTACCAAAGGGCTAATTGTAACTGGTTTGCTTTTTTTTTTTTCTTCGGTCTTCTAATGTCCTTAGTCCCTCCAAACCATGTACTTGTCCCTCTGACATCCTTGCATTTTTCCCTACCTGCCTGCTATTACAACATGAAATGTTTTTTCTTTCCCAGATATGTGCAGAATTCCAGCGAATAACCACGGTACCCCTTGAGGCCAGATTTATGGACATTCTGGATAAACGGACCAGTTCTCTTCTTAATATCATCCGCGGGAAAGGAGGAGCTTTCCGAATGAAAGTCAACGATACACTGCAAGTTATTGATCAGGTATGAATTGCAGATCTATAATTTAATTTAAAATAGGCCAGTGTTAACCCATTCTGCCTCTTCTCAGCGTTGTTATACTAGGCAGTAGAAAAAAAGCAGATCTACAAGCTCATGGCACGCCACAGAGTGACACACTATGAGCTTTTAAGTTTCTTGGGGGGGGGGGGGGGGGGGGGGGGGGGGGGGGTATGGTAATGACGCAACATTCTTTCAGAGCAAATATTCTTAACTCGCATCTTTGCTTCAGGGTTTTTTTTTTTTTTTTTTCTCTTATTTTCTTCCCCAGGAAAACTATTAAATGTTTTCAAATATCTGTTCTAGAGTGTTGACATAAACGTCCGAAGAGAGTGTCTTCTGAAGTGCCTCATCATGTACCTGGGTGAAGATGTGTGCAGCCTGATCAAAGAGTACCTGGTAAGGCAAATGAGTCTTTATCATTTTAAACCAGTTTAGATCAGGAATCCGCCTGACAATTTAGTTGCTATGCTATCTAAACAACAGGAGAGTGTGTCTGTGTCTGGCTGTTCTGATGGCTTTCAAGACTTTCTGAACACATGGATCACATCCCCATGGTTTCTCCCGTGTGACTTCTCTAGTTTGTTAGGTGGGGACATTCGAGGGTAGAGGTGGGGGGCTAGACATTTAGAATTGAGAGGTTTTCCCCCAGTCAAGTCACCCTGCATGTGGACATTGGTGTGTGTTGTGCCTGTGTACTGTGAGAACACGGCACTAATACACAGCCTCTATTTGAAACTGTGTGCTAATGTTTTGTTTCTTTTGACTGTCTGTCCAATAGGTTGTCCAGAAGGATGAGGCCGAGATGGAACTTGCCGAAACCACCATGGGGGTGTTTGTCCTGCGTGAAAACCAAGGTCCTCTCTGTGAGCCAGTGGAAATTGGCATCATTATCGATGGTGTTGAGGTACTCAATGGACAGTCATCAGTTGCTTCTGCCTGCGCCATGCTGTTTGGCCTTATCTATAACCTGAACTTGAAGTATCCAGAAGCGCTCAAGTACAGTTTTGAGGCCTTGCAGAAAATCATCATGAACATTGAGAGCAAACATATGTCAAAAAGGGTACTGAACATTTCAGAAAAGCTACAAGAGCTTGTGTAAACGATGCTGGAGCAAGGTTACTTGTGAGCCTTAAAAATCACATTCCATTTAAAACATTGTCCATTTGTTTTGTGTAAACAAGCCTTAGAGAAAGAAACCAAGCCTTATGGACATATCAAACATATGTCAAGAACAGTACAGAGCCTTACAGCAAAGCTGTAACATCTTGTGTAAATGGAAATTTGTCAAGAAGGCAGATAACTTTACAGCAAAGCTGTAACATCTTGTTCAAACTGTTTACTTAATTTTCAAAGTAATTTTCAGTTTAAAAAAAATCTGTCCCTTATTCTGTTTTTTATTTGTATGCTAAATTAATTAGGGAATCTTTGAGCCAGAACCTGCAAAACCTCAGCCAACATGGGACATCATTACGTTGTTTAAGAAGGGCTAACCTTTACAGTAAAAGCTGTAAAATCTTGTTATCAAGAATCTACATAACTTTACAGAAAAGTTGTAACACCTGATGGAGCAAGGTTAAAAGTGTAAGCCTTAAAACTTACACTGGAGCAATGTTAAGTATGAGCCTTACAAATCATACTCACACTATTTTTGTTTTCTATTGTATGTTCTTGATTTGGGCGAAAGAACCAACATGTTCGTGTTCATGAAAGGAGATTGAGCCTTAGGCCTAGATTTGTCACCGCTAAACCCCTTAACTTAAAAATGTTTAAATTGTTAAAATGGTCAGTCTACACGCTCACAACGTGTCAATAAATTGGCACGTTGTGCTATTCCAAAATGTTTTTCAAAATAGTAAAAGAAAAAAAGTTAGGGATGAGGGGTTTAGTGCATGACAAATGGAGCCCCTGTTTACTGACCTGTATTTGCTGCATTAGTCCAAGCCTTTAAAGCAGTGGTTTTCAACCTTTATGATACCAGGGCCCAATTGAGGTCATTTTAGCCCCACAGAGCCGAAACTAAAGCTTTCTTTTGGCTTTGTTCACAATTCCAAAATTCTAAAAAAAAAAAAAAAAAAAAAAAAAACAGGCAAACTAATAACAAATAACTAATCTTCTACAATGCTCTAATTGTGTAGACTTAAGTGGTGCTAATTCAGAAGATGAATATTTTAACACGAGAGCATAAACATGAAACCAAATGGACCCGCAAGGGTCCATTTGGTTTAATGCTCGCAGTTACACCCATTTAACCAACTAGCTGGGGACCACCTGGAAACCTCTCAAGGACCATTGGTGGTCCCTGGACCACCGGTTGAAAACCACTGTTTAAAGGACAAGCTCTGAAAAATGCACTTTGTTCAATAATGTTAAAGAATGCACTTTTTTTTAAAGGAATGTGCTCAATAAACGTGATAATATGCACTTGTGTTTCTGTTGTCTCAAGTTAATTTTTCAACTTGGACTAAAGTATTTTATTTTACTTAGGTTTGTTGAATAAATTATTTTACTTGGATCCAAGTACAATTCATGATTTGGTTCAAATTAAAAATATGCATTTGTTCTTGATTGAAACAATTTATTCATTTGAACCGAGTGAATAATTTGCTTTGTATGAAGTTATTTTTTTAATTTGAAACTAAGTAAATATATTACGTGTAACAAGTTGGTACAATTATTTTGCTTTGATCCAAAGGAACATTTTTAGAGTGTAGCGAGTGGGCACACACACACACACACAGACACAGACACACACACACACGCACACACACGGTTACAGTTGCGAGGCATCATTAGCCGTGACATTCTAAACGGGTCTGTCATAAAACACAGCGTTTTTTTTCCATTGAACATAAACAGTTCTGTTGTTTGCTGTTTCGCAGCCCCACTGGGAGCTGGGAGGAGGTGGATTTCAGGCGGTCGTCCGGCACGACACTATAAGCGGTGGTCCCCCCACCCACCCACCCCCCAGCCAGCGGTCAAACAGATGACCTTTAGTTTCTGCTGCAAGTCAGCTCTTAATCAAGGCCTTCAAGAGAAGTCCCCCAAATGTCCTCCATGTTATCTCATGACTCCAACCAACACCCCCAGCCCTCTCTCTCTCCCTCTCTCTCTCTCTCCGCCTCTCTCTCTCATCCCGACCCAGTGTTGCCAACTGCCAAAATCCAAAATGCTATAGTGGCACTTCCAAAATGCACTAGAATGCGCTAGATGCTCGCCTGGAACATATAGATCAAAATGACCATTAATCTTCTACATTCTCTAGTTGTGTAGACTAAGTTGGGCTAATTCACATGACTGAGTATTTGACATGAATGAATATTTTAACTCTTGAGGGCGTAAAAATGAAACCAAATGGACCCGCAAGGGTCCATTTGGTTTCATTTTTACGCCCTCAAAGAGTTACATCTGGTTAACCAGCTGTCCGTCATTTACCCTGGGGACCACTGGTTGAAAACCACTATCATAGGAGGAAAAATGGTGAAAAATGAGGGTTTTATCTCTGGCGGCTGTCAATCAATTTCGCCCCAACTCACCAGTAAAAAAGCACTAGATTTTCCGCCAGAGTTTTCACTAATTTTTGCGGTAGGGGGGTCTGAAAAAAAAGCTAAATATAGTGACAAAAGTTGGCAACACTGTCCTGGCCCTGTTGCTGCCTGCATGCATGCATGCATGCATGCGCAGGCTTTATTATTACACCCTAGAGCCTGCCTTTGCCTTTTTTTGTGTGCGTGTGTGTTGAAAAACCGGCAGCAATTCACTCCCTGACAGGCAGTTCTGTGAAATAATGTATTCATAACAGCCTTTTTGCGCCTTTGCCACAAATGGCATGCTGTTCTTTTCATCTCCTCCATAGCTGATGAGGGCAAACACCCTCCTCCCCCGCACGCAGTCAGTGTGTGGAGGAGGAGGAGAGGCGCCGCGCTGCCTGGTGGTGGTGGTGGTGAGATTCCATACCGTATGTATGGTGATACACAAATATAACACATAGAATATAGCAAGTGAAGACTGCACCTGGTTGCCCGATCGGGCAAGTGTGCGACTTAGTGCGCTATAACACAACACGAGATAAATTTGTCTTGAAGGTGGTCATTGCGACCTGGGCTAATTAAGATGATGAATTTTAACTCTTGAGAGTGTAAAAATGAAACCAAATGGACCCGCAAGGGTCCATTTGGTTTCATTTTTACGTTTTCAAGAGTTACATCTGGTTAACCAACTTAGCTGGGGACCACCTGGAACCCTCTCAGGGACCACCTGTTGAAAACCCCTGGTTTAAAGCACCCAAGGAAGTAAACTTAAATGCAAAATTTACAATATATTTTTGGGGGGCAAGTGACCATGACCTGAGGGCAAGTAGAACCTGACTTGCACTTGCCAGATGGGCAAGTGCCTCGGAGACCTTAGTGTCAACCCCTGGATTCCATACCGTATGTACGGTGATACAGAAATATAACACATAGAATATAGGACCCTTCAGTGCCAAAGAAAGGTACTGTATGCGTTCAGATAGCTGGCTAGCGTGGGCCGACCTTAGTTGCGACGACATCTACTGACACAGGCTTTGTGATGACACTAGTGTTGTAGTCAAGGCCAGGTCCTAGAAGGGCTGAGACCAATACGAGACCGAGACAAGAACGATACTTGGGGAGACGAGGCTAGCACCAATGGTGTCGAGACCGAGGCCAAGACCTACTGTAGATGTCCTGAGACATTTGCTTGAGATCGCGACAAGGGCGAGACCATTTGAGGGCGAGACCAAGACAACATCACAAGACAATGAAGTGCGAGAGCGGCGAGACTGAAACAAGACCCAGACAATTTGAGGGTGAGGCAAACACAAGACGAGAACCACAAAATAGGTTCTCGATGCAGATCTTGCGACGTCTACAGAACTACAACACTAGATGACACCCCCCCAAAGACACTATTATTTTTCGTTGCCCACCTAGCGGGATGGGTTTCAGAGTATACAACTTGAACCATTATTTGCACTTCGCCGTACATCGTCAAACAGCAAAAACAAACAGCCCACCTACAAGATCGCTGCTCATCACACATGCACACATGAGCCTATTTTCCCTGAGTGTTTGCTTATTATGACATGTGGCCCCAGAGATAGAGGGGAGGGGGATCGGGTTCACATGGCTAAAACAAAAACAAAGAACAACGCCTTTGGCAGCTTGACGAGAGAGAGAGAGACTCTCTGACACGCCAGAGAACAGAAACTATAACCCTCCCCAAACAGTACGAAAACACGCGTGTGGGAGCCGGAGCGGATTCCAACATTGTCTGACAGATAGGGAGGACAGCGCGCTACAAGTCGGTGCTCAGAGATCCTTGGGAAAAGAAACGCCAGACCTGAAAAAGAAAAAAAAAAAAAACAACAGAGCCCATGTGGAATCAATCAGAGAAGCCCCGGCGAGCGATAAGTGCAAATTGGACTCGCGGCGGATTCCGACTGTCAATGAGACAACAGGAACCCCCGACGAGAGGTGGAAGCACGGTGCCATATGGAAGTGTGTTCTTGTCAATAGAGGGGATCTAATAAGATGATCACCCACACATCATTTCCCTTGGATCAGCAGCAATCCTATCCTGCAGCCCCGGTCCTGATCCAGACTGCAGGGATGTCTTTAATCAGAACCCTGGCTGTCTGGATGTGGGGGGCCTTGATCCAATGGTTTTCCCCCCTACCCTCATCATCATCATCATCTGAACGGGTCGGGTTGTTATGACATGACAATATCGTGAGAAAACCTATTTGTTTTGCTTTTCGTTGTAATGGTGAGCGACGTGCCGTCCGTAGCAACAAACTCACTTGATTCCACCAATCAGGAGCAGATCACATAAACTCCTTGACAGATTTACCACGGCTTTTGGGGTGATTGATTATTCTGTTGTCTGCTTATCACTCCAAAAGTCGTTTTAGGCTTTATTTTTATTAATAACAAGCTCGTTAACTCACCGCACACCACCTCATGAAGTCCTTCATGTGGTGATTACACTACAAAACACCTCACACATATACAACTATACTTGATAAATTACAAATGATATACCTTTAAATGCATTTATGAATGTCTGAATGAGCCCTAGAAACACACAGTGAAATGTGAAAATACAGGCTGTTTTGTCAAGTATATTTAAAGAAAAAATTAAACACATGATCAACTCATTTTGTTTTTTCCCTTAAAGTAGACACCCTAAGCTGTCTTTGGATATCATTCATTTGCACAAATTCACCTCAGAGGATTTTCTATTAATTATTTCATTACTATTGAGCCTAATGGGAGCATGCCTAGCTTTTCTAGAGTCAAAGAGTTAACATGCTGCTGAACCTGAAGAAGAGGAATGATGAAAACGGAGTGATGAATGAATGATCCGGTAGACAAAGCCGTCGCAAAATGACCTTGTGAAAGAGCACCCCACCACCATGTCACACATACATGAAATGATGTGTGACATGTGTGACAACAGATGAAATGCTGTTGGTTTAGTGGTGACACAACTGTGGTTAGTTAGTAGCAGTACTAGTGTTTCAAATCATTTTAAATATAAGCACTTTTGAAATATCTTGGGTTGTTTTGCGTGGCATCGTGTTTGGGGGGCAGACTGGGTATTTAGGGGGGCATTGCCCCCCAATGCCCATGCCTAGATCTGCCCCTGACACACACACACACACACACACACACACACACACACACACACACACACTGGGGTCGCTCTCAGGTAACACAGAGACAGAGTTTAGCGGTGCTAGAAAGTGTTTAGAAAGGTGAGAAGTGCTTGGTAACCTTGGCTCGACTCCATCATAAACATGTGCCCCCGGTTAGGGGGGTGGTGGTGGTGGGGGGGTGGGGGGGGGGGGGGGGGGGGGGGGGGGGGGGGGTCAGGGGCAGCCGACATTGGGTTAACAGCCGTATGGGAGGGGGTAATAGCGGGGGCAGCACAAAAAAAAGGCTCGCAGAACAGAATGCGTTATAGTGACATCACCACACGGTAACACGAGCCCCCGAAGCCCGGGCAGGGGGTCGTCTCCCCTCAAACGCCGTCAAAAAAGAAAGGTAGCACAGTAGAGGGTTCTGTGTTTTCTTTCACGCTGGAATTTATGGGTGAAAAACTGGTTTCTAAGGATCGGGAGGAGGACACACCGGGGGGTCAGAATTGGGCAGTTAAAATTAAAAAACGTGGGGGCCACCGGTTAAAGGGGAATTACAACCATTTTCAAAATTTTCCTGAGAGGATAGAAATGTGAACCAAATGGACCCTAGCGGGTCCATTTGGTTCCATTTGTACGCTCTCAGAAAAAGAAGCGTCTGAAGAAATCCATTAACATGGTGAAAATACATCTTGATGATGTCATCAACATGTTTTGCCATGTTAGTGGCTTTCTTCAGACCTCCATTTCTTGGGAACACGAAAATTTTTAACATGTCCACCCAACACTTGAAGGTACATCAATGACATAGTAAAATATTGAAAATGGGTGGAGTTCCCCTTTAAGAGTACAACGCTCCCTCTACTGGTCAATAGTTCCATCTCTCTCTATCTCCTCCCCTCACACCCCCCCTCTCTCTCTGCCCCCTCCTCTCTCCTCCTGACCCCTCTTCTCTCCCGAAACAGTTCAGTTCTTTTTGTTTCTTAGTTCATGAGCCTGAAAATTGGACTGTTAATTATGGGCAAACCACATTAAATTGTTATTACCATGAAACTTCTCCAGTTAATTACTTACACAAAGACACCTGTTAATTGCATTACAAATAATAAATAAAATATGCAAATGATCCATTATATGCAAAAATATGCAACAAATGTAAAAGCTATACTGTGAAAGGATTATCGGATATTAATTTACTTATAATGACCATAGCCTATAAACAATGTAATATCAGGATTTCTTTTGTACACTCAATTCAATTTTTTTTTTTCCAATCTTGGAGGTCTGGCTCCTGGACTAAAAACAGGATCTGAACTGAAACAGTTCCCAGCCGGTGGAAAGGTCTCTCTGTCTCTCTGTGTCCTCCCCCACCTTGTGTAGACTAACCTCACTTACTGTAACACAAGCCTGATGTCAGTATGTTAATTATTCTATGGGAAATGGATGAAAAAAAAATCCCCCCTTGGCTCCGCGGGAGGCAAGGAGGGGTGGGAGGTGGAGGTGGGTGCGTCAATGTTGTCCGAGAACCGGTGTGTCGTTATGATAACCCCTTATATCCCCAAGCGCGCACACACACACACACACACACACACACACACACACACACACACACACACACACACACACACACACACACACACACACACACACACACACACACACACACACACACACACACACACACACACACACAAAGAGCCTTTGCCACACTAAAAAGCCCCCGCTGGCCTGCCTGCTTGCCTGTGCCGCCTGGCGTTGTGCCCATGAGCAGTGTTGCCAACCGCCAAAATCCAAAATGCACTATAGTGGCACTTCCAAAATGCACTAGAATGCAGTAGAGCAGTGGGTTTTCAACCATTTTCACACCAGGGCCCACTGTTTATTCTGCATTTTAACCACGGAGGACCACCGTTTGATGTTGGTCAAAATAGCAATTCTTCTACATTTTTGAAAATTAAAGGTGATTCAGATGGTTAAATATGATTTAACTCTTGAGAGCGTAAAATGAAACCGAAACCTAAAGGGTCCGTTTGGTTTCATTTTACGATCTCAAGAGTTACAGATCTAAAAGGGTCCATTTGGTTAGCAATGGTCCTTTCTAGGAACGAAGGAGGACTCTATCATTGGATGAAAAATGGTGAAAAACAAGGGTTTCATCTCTGGCGCCTGACAACCAATTTCGCCCCAACTCATCAGCAAAAAAAGCACTAGATTTTCCGCCAGGAGTTTTTCACTAAGGGGGGTCTGAAAAAGAGCTAAATATAGCTAGGGGGGTCTGAAAAAGAGCTAAATATAGCACCAAATGCGACAAGTTGGCAACACTGCCCATGAGCATGGCATCACAAAAGGTCAGCGTCTGAGAGAGAGAGAGACTGTGGAGTGCTGCTGTGCGAAAGACTGTTAATAACAGTGTAGCGTCCCAGCGATGGGTTTCATTTACAGGCCTTTGACTGTAACCCCACCGCACCACCACCACCCCCCACTCTGTCATCATCATAGGAAGCACATGTCTGGCAGCGGCTCAAAGTGGAAAGGCTCCAGCCCCGCCGCCGTGAAGAGAGAAAAAAGAAAACGGGTGGTTGGGGGGCTGAGGTGGTGGGGTCTGCCATCATCATCATCCTCATCATCATCCTCAGCCACCACTGTAGGCTCTGTTTTTGTTTTATTTATTTAGTCCTGTCTGTGTATATACCGCCTACCGCCGCAGCAGCACACAGCTGGTGCTCGCGTCTCTTGCGGTGTGTGGCGGGCCAGGCCAGGCCAGGCCAGGCCAGGCCAGGGGGGGCACCACGTCATCATGCCTCGCTCCGTTAGACCCCCAGACAGACACACTGAGATAAAAAAAGGTCAGGTCTGGGAACATCATCATTGAATCTAAAATGTTCTGCTTGTTTTTCTAAACAAGGGCTGCTGATGAATCTCAGAGCCTTGAGTGGAGGAAAGGAGTGCTGTTGTATTATTATTTTATTTTTTTTTTTTTCAATTTTGTACATGTTTAAGAGGTAACTACTTAACTAGGTAACTACTACTTGGTGTGGTTGTTATGTGCAATGATGATGTCTTTGCTTTGTATTTAGGGTTTCTTCCTGGAGGCTGAAACCTTGACCGTCAAACATGCCAATGACAAAAACAGTAATATAGTGACATCACATTATCAGCCCTCCCCCTTTGTCATGCAACTACAGCTGTGGGTGTGGCTTCAGTTCAGCTTGATCTCTACCCATCCCCAGCTACCAGGCAAACCAGGCATATGAACTGGTAGGGGGTGCCTGTATTAAAAAATAATAATAAATACATTTTAACAAACAAATACAAAAAGGTACTTTCATCTAACAATAACACCTGATGATCATGATTTAGGGTGGAGAAAAACATGGCACTCCATCTTTAACACTTTCAAGATTTAAAAAGAAATAAATCAGACTATAGCCTGACCATAAAAGGAGTTCCTTCCTGACTGTCCACAGTGAACTGCAGGAGTCAAAACACCACAGTTTCATTTTAGGCTTTGGGAGACAAAGCCTTCATTCAATCAGGAAAGGAGAGGGAGGGCTCCCTCCACCGTTTTTACCCCCAAATCACCACAAATCACTGAATGCTCCTTTACGAAGAGAAGTGATTAGTTTTAAAACACAAACGTACTCTCTCCCACACCCTGACGCTAATCCTGCACATGGTCAAGAAGGTTCTAGTACTTGACATTCCCGGCAACGGTGCAGCTAACTATTTGATGTGAGCGACTGACTGCGCTGCGGCTCACTTAAAAATACATCACATGCCGAGAAGCTTGGCTTCTCTTAGCATAAATCAGACAACATGAGTGGCAGCAGCCACTTTCACACTGCAAAGTGGATGCATATATTATCCCACTCCACCTGAAAGGGCTGTTTTTCATCATATACTGAATAATTTCAAAACTTCAAAATGCATAATTGAACACAGAATAAAAATCCGCCGGGGGAACATGGCCTCATATCATCAAAATCATGGCTAAATATTGCAACCAAATTGTCTCAGACACCGTTTCTTGACAACGGACATCATTGCCGTGCTGGAAAAGTGGATCTGAGGATAATCTGAAAGCAGGGCTTGACACTAACACTTGCCCGCTTGCCCGGGGCAAGTAAAAAAAATGGTGGGGCAAGTGAAGACTGCTACCTGGTTGCCCGATCGGGCAAGTGTGCAACTTAGGGCACTATAACACAACACAAGATAAATTTGTCTTGAAGGCAGTCATTGCACTCTGCCTCTGTGTCTTTCCCTGCTTTCTAGCTATCCACAATTCCAGGATGGATTTGGGAAACAAAACAGGCAAATTAACATACACATCAAAATGACCATTAATCTTCTACATTCTCAAGTTGTGTAGACCTGGGCTAATTAAGATGATGAATTTTAACTCTTGAGAGTGTAAAAATGAAACCAAATGGACCCGCAAGGGTCCATTTGGTTTCATTTTTACGTTCTCAAGAGTTACATCTGGTTAAACTTAAATGCAAAATTTACCATCTATTTTTGGGGGCAAGTGACCATGACCTGAGGGCAAGTAGAACCTGACTTGCACTTGCCCGGTGGGCAAGTGCCTCGGAGACCTTAGTGTCAACCCCTGGAAAGCCATGAAACCACTAGGTCTAGCATGTAGCCAGACGTATCAGAGATCTCTGCCTCTAAATGGTAAATGGTGCATTTATATAGCGCCCTTATCCAAGGTGCTTTACATAGCTTGTGCATGACATTCACCCATTCACACTCACATTCATACACTGATGGCAGTGGAAACCATGCAAGGTACCTACGAGCACACCAGGAGCAATTAGGGGTTCAGTGTCTTGCTCAAGGACACTTCGACACTAACTCTGCGCGAGCCCGGGATCGAACCGGTGACTCTACCCCTGATCCAATGCCGCCCCCGATATGCCTGGTGGTGACATCTGAAATTCAATGTAGTTTCTAGAACAACTGGAGAGAACAGACGCTCACAAATACTGATGCACCATTGTAGTGGTCTACAACGTAGATCAGTGGTTTTCAACCTTTTTGATACCATGGCCCACTATTTATTCAGCATTTGCTTTTGTCCACAATACCAAGCTGGTTATATCGGCCAACAATTTCCATATCGGTCACACAGTGGCACTGTACATAATCTGGCATACAATATCTTTGAATGGGTAAGAACTAGTTATTTATTTTTCCAGCCAGCACATTGAATGCAGAGCTCACCACCCACCAGACATACTGATGGGGTGGCTATGTGAGACGACTGAAGCCCCATAAACCCTCAGTCACCCTGACCACAGTTCAAATCCCTCCACCCAGCCACCTCGCTCATCCAACACACCCATCGCCTTGCTGCTCCCTCTTCGGGTTGTTGAGCGTGTAAGCTTCTGTGAAGAAGCTGTAAAGCTTTGTTTTATGTGACCACCATTGCACATTGTATCTCTCTACAGTATATATATATCTCTCTCTCGCTCTCTCGACAATTCTCCTTGTGTTCCGTCAGTCGGAGAGGACAGCAGAGATGGGGGGGAAGGATGAGCAACACATTAGGGCCCTGGGTGGGATTCGAACCAGTGATGTCGCAACCATGCGCATGCACACACACAAACACTCTCCCATTGTTCTTACCTGGAGCTATAGTTAATGTAAGAAAGGTGTAAAATACTAAGCGAATGTGAATGTCTGTCACAAGGCAAAACCTTTATCTTTCAAACAACAAGCAGTTGTTGTCTGAACTAAATAAAAGTGTGTTTTGGAGTTTGATGCCTTGATGGCCAGCACCTGGCCTGAATATAGGCGTGAGATGTGCACACAATCCATTTGCCTTTAAACAAAATGTGTTTGCCAGTTGTTCAAATGTGCCAACTCCAAACCACACATTGAACAACTTAAGTCCTATAAAATCACTTTGGCTGTTTGTGACATGCTTATTTTGAGCTTGTAGATTTCTGGATTTTTTTTAAGAACATCTTTGAAAGCTTTCTTCTGTAATTAATTAGATGCCCAAAATAGGGGTAACCATTTTTTATCACCCAGTGCCAATTACCTATTGCGATCATGTTCTCTACACATCCTCAGCCAACCTAGGGAGGTGGTGGATTGGCCTCATGCTTCCTTCAATGCATGAAGAGTCCAAGCTGCCTTCTTTTTAATAGACGGGGGGGGGGGGGGGGGGGGGGGGGTGCCCCTTGGGTTGAGCTCATTTTTCACAATATGCTATCATCCTCTTCATAATTACTTCGACAGACCTCCAGTAACTCGATGTTTCCAATGGCAGCAGTGCAGGATGATGAAACGATGTCTATATATTGTGCCTCGCTGGGCCTAGAGACAGCACAGCACACACTAACTGACCTGAATACTGTCCTGCCAAGAGAACTGTGCAGGGGTGAAACGTTGATATGGTGGAACATGATCTAACCCAGATAGATATGACACTGACGAAAGTGTAGCGAGCCAAGGCCGAGCCAACTGGACTCACTGACCAGACAACAGTCAGAGAGAGAGAGAGAGACAGGGCAGGATTTAGCCAGCCTTAATAGGGTGGGCTGGAAGGATGGCAGGGTGGGCAACTTTAAGGTTTTTCATATGAAGCAGTGGTTTTCAATCTTTTTGACAGCAGGACCCTCTATTTATTCAGTATTTGAGCCACAGACCACCATTTGAGGACATTTTAGCCCCACAGACCTCACAACTAAAGATTTCTTTTGCTTTTGTCCACAATTCCAGGCTGGATTTGGGAAACAAAACAGGCAAACATACAGATCAGAATAACCATTAATCTTCTACATTCTATAGCTGTGTAGACTTAATTCACATGATTAATATTTTAACTCTTGAGAGTGTAAAAACGGACCCAAATGGTCCATTTGGTTTCATTTTCACGCTCTCTGGTTAACCAACGTCCAACATTTAGCTGGGGACCACCTGGAGCACTCACAAGGACCACAGGTGGTCCCCAACCACTGGTTGAAAACCACTGATATTACCTTTCATTGGGTGGGCAGGATGCACGTTTGGGTGGGCTCTGCCCACCCCTGCCCCCCTCTAGATCCGGCCCTGGGAGAGAGAGCGAGAGAGAGACCCAGAGGGGAGGGGGAGGACGGCCCTGCCGGGTTTGAACTCTGACCCAGTCTGGGTGTGAAAGTCCGATGAGAAATCCCAGAGTAAGAGTTGGGTTTCAAGTTCAGCCTGTTAAAAACTTTTTCTTTTTTGGCTACAAGCGGGTCAAACGAGTCCATGCTTCTCTCTGCGAAAAGCTTGATGCAACTCACATCGCCGCCGCATCGTCCAAAAGACCAGACAAGTTATATTCCCCCCACCCCTCCCTCAGTCATATCAAATAATCCCATCGTGGAATTGCAACCGCTCCTCCGGTCGATGATCTGCCTCGGTATCCTCACAAGTCCTGGCCTCTCTCTCTCGAGTATCAATCTCCTTTCCCGACGAAATCCCTTACACCACCTCGTCTGGTCTGGTCTGGAGAAGACCAGACCAGACAGTGAAAAGACCCCCTAAAAAATGTCTCTGACCCTTCAAAGCCGGGCGGGGGGGTTGGGGGGGGGATCACATCATGGAGATACCATCTCTTCTGTTACAGGGGGAGGACGGACGCTGTGCGTTAACGGAAGGAATGCTCCGGCCGTTGCCTCGGTCCAAAAATATATTCACACAGCTCGACTTTCATTTGTCTGAGCGTGCATCAAGAGAGGGTGGTGGGTGAGGGGGGGGGGGGGGGGGGGTCGCTCATAATATAGTGCTGCTGCGAACAGGGCGGATGTAACATTTCCCAATGGGGGGAGGGGGGGGGGGCAGGAGAAAAATGGTATATGGTATGGGGGGCAGCCCCCATACCATTTTTGGTTAATTGCCTTTTATTAGGCAATTATGCATCAAGTTGCAACAGACATGCAGCATGCATAAAACTAAAGGTCTGACTCAGAGTTTTCTGTTTTCAATGATGAAATGCTGAATGGTTTAGTGGTGCCACAAGTGTAGTTACTGTAGTTAGAGGCAGTAACAGTGTTTCAAATCATTGAAATATCTTGGGTTCTTTTGCATGCCATCATGTTTGGTGGGGCAGACTGGGCATTTAGGAGGGGGGCATTGCCCCCCCATGCCCATGCCTAGATCCACCCCTGGCTGCGAAGCAAGAGGAAGGGTGAGGGGAAGGGGGGAGGGTTGGCGGAGAGAGAGGAGAGTTGCATGTTGGCTGGCGTGTGAGCCAGCACAGCTGGCTGGTAAATACAGTCCTGACACTAATAGTGTGTCAGCCCATCGGAGAAAATCATTCACACAAGCTCCAAGATCCACCACCAAACACCACCAGAGAAACAGGAGGAGGAGGAGGAGGAGGACAGGAGCGATGCATCGGAGGAGACGGGGGAGAACGGAACCCCCTGACAAGAGAGCAGCTTTAAGGGAAAGAAGCGAGAAAAAGGAGGGGGTGTTGGGTTGTTAAAAATGTATGCAAACATGACATGGCATATGGAGGACCCCCCCCCTTCATCCCCTTCCTCCCCGCTCCTCTCCATCTTCAGTTCTGCTCCGTGCAACTGTGGGTTTTCTGACAGCACACACAGAGAGACTGAGGCCCTCCCTGTTCACACACCTTTCAATCTGATAAATCCAGAGTGTTTTATGAAATCGGCCGTGATAAGACTAGCCCTGTTCTATTTCCAAAGGGGCGTCACATGATTCAATGTGAAAATCTTATACTCGTCAAATGGTAAATGGTGCATTTATATAGCGCCCTTATCCAAGGCACTTTACATATCTTGTGCATCACATTACATTCACCCATTCATACACTGATGGCAGTGGAAACCATGCAAGATACCTAGTAGCTCATTAGGAGCTATAAGGGGTTTGTTGTCTGTCTAACTCTGCGGGAGCCCGGGGTCAAACCGGCAGCCTTGCAGTTACCATCCGGTGACTCTACCCCCGTGAGCCACTGCCACCCCAAGACGGGAGGAGGTGAAGAAAACAGCATAGGATAAGAGTGATGACTCAAACCACGTTACTCCTCTTGGAAAATGAATGGAGCTGGTCTGAGCTGGTCTGATTTGATGAATCAGGGCTGATTTAATAGTGTGAACGGGGCCTGAGAGAGGAGACACACACACAAACACACACACACACACACACACACAGAGAGAGAGAGAGAGAAGGAGTGAAGTGATAAAGGGAAGACTATAATGATTCCCACTCATTTCACATCGACGTGAAATCAGGCGCCGCCACGCTGCGTCTCCGCACGGCGCGCGGCTCCAACGTGGAGCCGTTTATGAGCACCTGTTCGAAACCAACCCTCCCCCAAGGGCATCATTTGCAATCAGTCCGAAAGAAAAAGACCCCCGACCTGGTAAATACTTCCTGCCAGCCAGCCAGCAGCTTTGTTCTACACTCATTCTTACGCGCACACACACACACACACACACTAGACCTAGACAACGCACGTGGCTCAGGAGCAGATCTAGGCATGGGCATGTGGGGGCATTGCCCCCCTAAATACCCAGTCTGCGCCACCTAACAAGATGGCATGCAAAACAAACCAAGATATTTCAGTGCTTATATTTTTAAAAAATGATTGGAAACACTACTACTGCTACTAACTAACTACAGTTGTGGCGCTACTAGCCTGGTCTAGCCCTCAATGATTTTGCCCTTGGGGGGCGGGGTGCCGTGGGATCCACACGGCAGATCGAGCTGATCTGATTTGATCTCACGAACGTGTGGTCATCCCCGGCCCCTCCCGCGCCCGTCCACTGCTGTTCTATGTCACATCATTTAGAGCGACGCCCACCCCGGAAGGTTGACTCCCCGCTCAAGGCCACTTCGTGTAGCAGGTTAGTCCAGGCTTTCCGTTTTCGCGCAAGGCGGACGAAAATGAAAGCCTGGGTGTCGAGGCTATGGCGCTACTAAACCAACAGCATTTCATCAATGAAAACAGAAAACTCTCTGAGTCAGACCTTTAGCTTTATGCATGCTGCGTGTCTGTTGCAACTTCAACAACCACTGTGCACTGATGTTATTATTGATGCTTTACTTGCCCAATAAAAGTCCCTCAACAAAAAATGGTATTGGTGCGACTTCATCGCCGCTTCGCGCCACGGGCGATGAAGCCGCCCCCATACCATTTCCTCCTGCCCCCCCCAATTGGGAAATGTTACATCCGCCCCTGACACGGCTGCAGAGGAGCGAGGAGTCAGTCAGAGGCCGTGTCAAAAAGCATCCTGGTTTCATCCATCATGATGAAATGGTGACGAACTGCGCGGGCGCTTCCTCTGCCTTCAATCATCATCGCCGTGCTATTCTCTGACACATCCCAACATTATGCTGCGTCGGAATTAATTGCCCGGCGGATCCCGCCTGCCGCGCTGCTGCCGGTGACAGCCCAGCACAGCGGCGTGTTGTTTTTTTGAAGTCGAAAACCTGTTTAATAACAAGCTTACAATATACTACCTCGGATAAAGACAACTCCCGGGAAAAACAGAGCAGGCCGTCAACTTCAATGTAGCCCATTAAATCAGCCCAAATATGGGCTGGATCCGTTGCTACAGTGATTGAATGAAGGGCTATGTAACCCCCTGGTTTCAGTGGTTCTCAAGCTGAGGGTCAGGACCCACAGGTGGTCCACAGGGCCAAGATGACAATGAAGTGATGACTTAAGAACTTTTAAATAAGACCTTTATCAGGGGTTGACACTAAGGCCCCGGAGGCACTTGCCCATCGGGCAAGTGCAAGTCAAGTTCTACTTGCCCTCAGCTCATGGTCACTTGCCCCCCAAAAATATATTGTAAATTTTGCAGATGTAACTCTTGAGAACGTAAAAATGAAACCAAATGGACCCTTGCGGGTCCATTTGGTTTCATTTTTACACTCTCAAGAGTTAAAATTCATCATCTTAATTAGCCCAGGTCTACACAACTAGAGAATGTAGAAGATTAATGGTCATTTTGATGTGTTAATTTGCCTGATTTGTTTCCCAAATCCAGCCTGGAATTGTGGGCAGCTAGAAAGCAGGGAAAGACACAAAGGCAGAGTGCAATGACTGC
>CM076981.1:18397626-18410126 GCA_039105355.1 Benthosema pterotum | reverse complement strand
CCACCTTAAAAGAACATTCAATGTATATGTAATTCTTGCATCAAGTGAACTTGGTGCATAGACATTGCTTTATTGGTGATCCTGACTCTGGAATGTAGATCATGTTGTATTGATGGTATTTGTATTGTTGTAGCCTATGTATTGTTATTTGTATTGTTGTACTGTTGCAATTTGCTTTGGCAATGTAAACGTTTGAGAAAAGAAAACATGAGCAAGTTTTCTCATGCCATTTAAGCCATTTGAATCGAATTTAAATTGAAATCGAGAGAGGATCCAGTATCCACCTATATGATCCATCCATCATTTCACGTTAGCAATCTCTTCACAATTATTCGAATTTGACATAGGCTACATTTCATCATCGTAGATCATTCCATCAGATGCATCTATAGGGACTCTTGCTCCAAGTCACTACTTTAATATTACTATACACCCACACATAAACTACCGGTATCAGTATCGTATTGCATTCTTACCTTGGGGAGGTTTGGAGCAGCGCGCGTCGGACGCACAGAAGACGCACGTCGCCACGAGATGACCCAGCGCCGTCCAGAACGTAAACTTGAGGAGAACCATCAAGCAGCAACGACGGCTGTTCATGATGATGATGATGATGCCACCCGGCAATCCGTTCCGATCCGATCCGGACGGACGACACCGTGAGGACAACTGGAGCAGCTATATATCTCTCTCTCCACTCCTCCTCTCCTCCCTCCAGTCCAGCCCAGTACGCTCTCTTTGAGTCGCTTCTCTCAGTCTCAATCACCACCACGGCAGCCGATCTGCCGTCATCATCATTCTAGTTACACACAGCTCAACAGCTGATGAGTATGAGCGCAAGGAGCCTTAATGACTTCCTGAAATATGATCGAGCCGTTGGGTGTGTAACCAACCATCGGCTGGAGTCGATCCACAGTCAAAGAGCCGTTATTTTAGAACCGCTATTCAAACTCCCTCCTTCACTTCACATCACTGCTGCTGCTTTTGCCATTCAGTCTGTGATGATGGTGGGTGATGTATTCGTGTACAAAAAACACGCTCGTCTGTCTCCTGGCGTGTAAAAAAAAAGTGCAGCTAAAAATCAGTTTAATCATGAAATGCTGCTGCGATTGAAACGCGAGGGAAATCAAACCGGTTGTACGTAGCCTACTGTATGCTGGCGCGCGCGCGCACACAGCAGCACACACACTACTGCAAAGAAAGGAGACATCAATTCCAGAGCAATTGCCGCATGCAATGCAATGCATGGTCCAAAGAGAAGTGTTGTCTTATGAGTCTGGGACCATGTGCTTTCTGTCGGTCGGAGGAGCGTCCCTCCCCCTCCTCCTCCTCCTCCTCCTCCGGGTCCTAGAGGGAGGACCCTCTGCTCTTTTGGCCGAATAGGTTGGGTTCCTATTAGGGGCGTGCACAGTCAGTAGCCTATATCGAAATATCAATTAAAAAAGCGGGGAGAGTGTAAACAGCAAATATTGTAGGTCTATCACAGTGGTTTTCAACCTTTTTCATTCCAGGGCCACTATTTATCCAGCATTTGAGCCACGGACCGCCATTTGAGGACATTGTTGTGGATTTAGATGTGGTGTTGGTGGAGGCGGGTTGGTAATGGCGCCACAACAACGTGGTTTACACACTTTCCAGAGCCTTGGAAATAGACAGAGTTACGCCAACTCCGTTCACTTCATTCATGGGGCCAGTCCCTCTACATAGACTTCTGTTGGATAGTGACATGAATAGTGACAGCCGGAAGTTACTGAATGCATTGGAGCCTATGGGCTCGCGCGAGTACGTGACCACGTGACCAGGCTGTTTCTGACCCCTCAATGTCGCAAGTCTTCTACGAGATGGCTCTGACACTTTCCAATACAGAGCTTCACTTGTCAGAACGTCGGCAGAATTAATACAGAACCGGAATAACTGGCACTTATAATTCCCGTAGGTAAACTCACTTTAATACAGTCTTTCGTAATCGTGGTTGTTGTTGGTCGGTGGTTCTCGGGCACAGATGGAGGAGGAATCACTCAGACGTCCATACACTTCAAAACCTTGACACAACTATCTAATAACTGGCGGGCTGCTGCACAGAATTTTCCCAGAACCCCCTCGAGACTGACCGGGGCAAGTGTTGCCAACTTGGCGCATTTGTCACTATATCTAGCTTTTTCCAGACCCCCCTGGCCTAGCGCCAAAATTAGTGGGAAAAAACTCCTGGCGGAAAATCTAGTGCTTTTTTGGCTGGTGAGTTGGGGGGGAAATTGGTTGACAGGCGCCAGATATAAAACCCTAATTTTTCACATTTTTCCTCCAGTGATAGTGGTTTTAACCAGTGGTCCTCAGACTAAATCAGGGGTTTTCAACAGGTGGTCCGGGGACCATCAGTGGTCCTTGAGAGGGTTCCAGGTGGTCCCCAGGCTAAATGATGGGAAGCTGATTCACCAGATGTAACTCTTTGAGAATGTAAAAATGAAACCAAATGGACCCTTGCGGGTCCATTTGGTTTCATTTTTTTCAAGTTTAAAATATCATCCATCTGAATTAGCACCACCATTAATAAGTCTTATTTTGTTTTGGGTGCAAAAATCACATGGTGGTCCGTGGGACCGTGGCTCAAATGCTGAATAAACGGTGGTCCCTGGTGTCAAAACGGTTGAAAACCACTGGACTAAATGATAGCCCCGCCCCCGTTCGTGACTCCCTCATCTCCCTATTTGGGCAGTTGGCAACACTGACTGAGGCCCAATCAGAACATGTCAGGTTTAGTAAACAATGAACACAAGAGCAGGTTGGCTGGCAATATTGTTCCCTCTTTACACACACAGAACATATTAGCCCCACAGTCCCCAAAACTAAACATTCCTTTTAGTTTTGTCCATAATTTCGGGCTGGTTTTCAGAAAAAAAAGACAAACATCAAAAATGACCATTGTCCTACATTCTCTAACTGTGTAGTTTTTGGCTAATTCTGATGATGAATATTCTCTTTGACACTCTTTGAGAGTGCATTCACACTCTCTATTTTCTGTTCTGTTTATTTCACCTTATTTGGGGATGGTGATCCTGTTAATGTTGATATCTGTTGTTAATTTGGGTTCACTTTCTGTGTAAATTCTGTAACCTAAATGAAACAGTGTGTTACTTTGACTACGGGAGCTTTCCCATACTGATGTGTAAGTCATTTGTGAACCTTATGGTACCATAATATAATCAGTCATATTGAAGCTCTGGTGTGTTTGTGTCTCTTCCTTCTTTTTGAGTACTATGCCAAAAATCTGCCTTCACACCTGCTGTTAGCTTGTGGATCTGTCGGGTTTCAACGAGAGACAGCTACTGTGTTCAATGCAATGGATGTGGTTGTCTGGTTGAGAGTGACAGCACATATTACATGCTGTAAATAGGATGTGAATAATGCATAATGTTAGTGTTAGATATCACATACCCTTTTAATCCCTCTCACACAATATGTACAAGCTATATGACGTGTTGTTAGCTATATGACAATTGAAAAACGATCAATTTGCAGTGTACAGTTAGTGAGCCAAAGTGTCCTTGAGAAAGACTGACCCCCTAATTGCTGCTGATGTGCCGGCAGGTGCCTTACATGGTTTTCCGCTGTCATTAGTGTATGAATGTGTGTGGGTGGAATGCAAGGCACAATCCATTGGAATGCGCCTTGGATAAAGGTGCCACATAAAATGCACCATAGACTAAAGTGGGTCTACATACAATGCCTAGAAACAACTTAAAATAGACCCTATTATAAAACCCCTATTACAAAAAACAGTTACATCAGTGCGTTGATTGTTCATGACACATAAACCTGTGCTCTTTCAGCTGTCAGCTGTCATGGGCAACAACAAACACAACAGAGCTGCTTTTCCGTGTCTGCAGTCAGTATTGCCCAAAGCAGTACATGGCAAATTAGTTTGGAAGGCAAGGCAACACAAATCTGGCGCAATGAAAAGCCTCTCTCAAGATCAAAAATAAAGAAATAAGTAAAACCTTTCAGCCATAATCTCCAGGTGGAAAGCCTGGTGACAGGTTATGTTGCATATCAAAGGGCTGTGTGGTATTAGTTGAAGGCAGCTAGTGGCTGACACTTTTAACTTTTTTTTATTATTATTTTTATTTTAATTCTCTTTTAAAACGCTTTCTAATGCTATGGACAGAGCTACAGTAGCTGACACCATAGGTGTCCCCTGCCCAAAGTGGTGGACGGCATTCTATCGCCTGGTGTGTGACCAACTCTGGTGCATGGAGGCACATGATTCTGGATCACAGAATGGAACGTTATCCTCCAAACAAATGAATGGACTCTATATAGTCTGTCCAGCATGTGTCGAAGTCTGGGTACACACACTAACAGGCCCTGGGTGTCTGGGTTTCATGACTGCTCCTGTCAACAAAGGAAAAACACAGGCAACAACAACAACAAAATCGATCAATTCCTAGAAACACGGAAAATGTTCACGAAGCACATTTGCCCTCTCTCTGAATTTTGAAATGTTTATAAAACTATTAAGGATGTTGACTGCAGAGGCGGGTGATGCAGGTGGTAACTCTCAACTCTTGGATATGTTGATGTTTGTACTTCACAAAATCACTCCACTTCTTCTTCATGTCATAAATCTTTGTACTGTAAAAAAGAAAAAACATGAATAAGTGTTCAAGTTCAAAAGCAATGGTTGAGGTTGACTCAACAGGAGAAGCACTCTCTCATCACGAATGACACGCTTAACCTTTTGAATCTTATCTCATATTGCTCTACGACGTAATATTCAAACCTTTCCCCAAAACCAAGACAAGGTATGTCACAGAGGAAAACATGAGAGAATATCCGGTTCCATTATATCAGATCAAAAATAACTTTATACTCGATGATGAACCCACACAGCAACAACATTCGTTCACCAAAAACAGCCAATCTACAAACACGGGGAGAACATGCAAATGCCACACAGGAAAGCCTTTTTGCCAACCTCATCCAGAGGAGAGAACACATCCACAGCGCCCCCAAATTAATACATTATTACATTCAGTTTTATTGTACAATTCATTTGCGACGACAAGGTTGAGATGTCATTGGGTGCTGACAGCATTGTGCAGAATACACAATGACGTTACTCAAACTACAACGGTCCGCTTGGCAGCAACACACCACATGGCAGGCTAGTTTGGAAGGCAATACATGCAGAGAGCAGCGGCCACATGTGCCTGCGGGGCAAGTGTTGCTCTGAAAAAGCCTCTCTTCATCCCGGAGAAGAAAGGAAGAAATCAAAGTAACCTTTTCAAGGGGCTGCGATTCAGGATGACGTCTTGCGGAGAAGTCACATACTGTACACCTCATGCTGTTGCTTATGCAAAAACAAAACAAAACAAAACATGAGGGGGGCAAAAAGCTGGTTTGTTTATGTGACCTGATATAGTCACATAAACAGTGTTAAGAAGAGACACTATTTCTGGCAATTGCAGCTAGTATTGTGATGTATTATACTAGTGGTGCAAAGTAACTGGTTTTGTATTGAGGTAAATATTGTGGTATTTGTGCATTGCTTGAGCATTTCCAATTCCCACAAAGGTCTTCATGATGTCACGTCAATGAGCCTGTGTGCCACTTTGGATGGGGATGTTCCCATACTGATGTGTAAGTCATTTGTGAACCTTAATGGTATCATAAATAATCACATATATTTGAAACTCTGAATATGTCAACTCAGTGTTTTGTGTATTTTTCTCCTGTGCTTTCCTGTGTTTTCATGATAAACACAAGCTATGGTTGCGAAACATAATGCTAACACTTTTCGTCCCTATATTTTGTCCCTTTGAACATAGCCAATGTGTAAGCTTAGAATGTAACGCAGAATGCAAGCTTAGAATGTGTTCAAGCATTGTGAGCTTGTATATGTGCTATTACCAAAAGATTATTTTGTATATTTGAAAACTTGAACATTCTGTTTTTTGGTATTTTAGGGGTTTGAATGTGAAGAGAGCCCAAAGTGTGTCTTTTGCTGAAGAGGCCCGGGGTCAAGGCCCACACTTGGGGAACCTTTTTTAGGCGTTGGACTGTCCTATACAACGGATCTCTTAGTATCTCTTAACCCAAGGAAGACAGTCGATTTGAGCATTTGACATATGGATCGAGTGCATGTGCAAAAACTGTTGGGAGGAGTAGCATGCCAAACTTTGGGCAGAAGCTTGTAACATACATCAACCAGTGGTGCAATCTGGACACATCGTCACTCACTGATGATACCTGGAATCACTGTTTCGGGTCTTTCAAACATCATACACTGTCCTCCAGGCGACCCAGCCGGGGCTAATCATACCGCAAACTGTGTCCAGGAAGCACTATACTCTATACCCACGGATCTCCTCTCCTGATCCACAGCCACTATGCATCCACTGGCTTGCAAACCCTCTGCCTGCATCCCACCTCAATGGGCTCACATCTTGCTGGCCACCCGTTGAGCCGACACTCCTCCACCAGATCCTGGTACTTAGGCCTCTTCCTCTCGTTGGGCTTCCCCTCGATGCGGCCTTCCCACGGCCCTGTGAGCTCCAGGTGCACAACCTGCTTGGAGGACGACGCTTCGGGCAACCACACTAAAACAAATGAACAAATCCCACATTAGGCTGCTAAAGAACCGGTCTGTGGGTCCTGTTGAAAACCCACAATTGACGCCAATACATTTAGAATTCCAGACTTTCGTAGCCAACACGGTAGCCACGGTACGCAGTAGCTGACTGTAACGGAAATGTTTTGGCCTTGCAGGCAGCGCTGCAGGGGAGGATGAGAGGGCAGATAGAGGAGGATGTAGGCAGGAGATGAGCACCAAGCATCTCCCAGATGATGCAATGACTGAAGGTAGGCTGCTACTCAATAACACTGACTCACTTTACTGAATACTGTGGCAATATATGAACATCTAAACATCTCTACACAGCAGGGCTTTGGCAGACAGTAAACATAGATGGAAAGAGAATAGTATGTGCAAGGGAAAACAGTGGAAGCGATGTGCGTGTGTGTGCGTATGTGTGTGTGTGTGTGTGTGTGTGTGTGTGTGTGTGTGTGTGTGTGTGTGTGTGTGTGTGTGTGTGTGTGCGTGTGTGTGAAAAGCAATAAAAGGGGTACTGAAAATATAGCACCACTTAAAATATAAAGCATTTTGAAGTTTTTATATGCTACTTGAGAATGACATCCATGGAAAGGGACATCTGAGGATCGTTTCGCGGGGAGGAAAAAAACAAGAAGCCGAACCTTTCAGAGGAGGAAGGGAGGCACTCACTCATTAAAACGTCTTTATCTCTGAGCTTGCGTCGCCTAATCTATTCTAAAGTCGTTTCGGTTAAGTGGGCAAGAAGCAATTATCGGGCATCAGTGCTGTTATTTACGCTGACTCTGGTTTGCTTTGTCTTCTAAAAAGACATTAGAGAGACGTTTAAGCCGTGGATTTCGGGGACACCATTTGCACAACGATTACGGATAGAGAACATTGAAATGAATCCTAGACAAACAAGTTTAGCATGGCGGTGGCTGGCAGTGAGTGGGGTGAAGTTAACGCAAAGAGCAGGGCAGGCCGCCGTACGTGTGCTCAATGCCATCCACGTCGTCCGTGGATGATTCCGAGCACAAACATTCGCACATTTTCACTTTTGATCTGCACTGGGCTCCGTCAAACTGTCACTTATCTCTGGGGCAGTCGGGGCACGTCCGCACAGCGCGGCAGATCTAAATCCGTGATGGCAGCTCATTTCGTCGTGGGACAAAGACAAAGAGACAACACAAGGACCTCTTTCAGATGGACACTGTCCATTAGCAGGCCCCCCACTCCCCCCAATCAGACAAGAGCATAAGGTCACATTCTTCCAGTGCCCCGTTAACAGTGGCAGAGGCGAAGTATATTGTTCTTAAAGGGGAATTCTACCCATTTGCAACATTTAATGTGTTATTAGTATTAGAGATGTTGTGGACATGATAAAAAAAGTTTCCCCTGTCCTGTTTCCTAGAAATGGAGATGAAACACAACTCGATGACATCTTCAAATTGTGCTAATGTGTTTTTCTGAGAGTGTACAAATGGAACCAAAAGGAGCTGCTAGGGTCCATTTGGTTCACATTTGTCCACTCTCAGTAAAAATTTGAAAACGTGTGGAATTCCCCTTTAAGTACAACTGTGAGACTTACTTACTTCTACTCCAGTACATTCCAGAGGCAAATATTGTACATTAAAATCGCTATGTTTATTTGAAAACTTTGATTATTACAAAACCGCAAATAAAGGTAAGAAAGCCTTCTGGGGTGGAATTCCCCTTTAAGCCGTATATACATTTCAGCCACTTGAAAATAGCAAATGTTCAAACTCTTGTGTAATTTTCAAAATATGTATTATACACATGAAAGCCTGAGAAAAGAGCCATTCTGCATTTAGTGAGTGAGTACAGTACTTTCTACTTTTGGTACTTTAAGCTAAAGGACCACTTCACCACTTTTCAACTCATTTTCATACAAGTTGTCTTCATTAATATCATGACAAAAGAGCATATTCTATATTTTTTATTCTACTCAGTCTGTGTGTCCCAAAGGAGGGCTAGCTGTTAGATATCATGTTATGTGGACATGGCCAGCACTATAATGTATGCATAGTTTAATGACACAGAAATTCCACATGTTACATTATTAGTTAACATGATTCATGATAACTACTTCTTATGTATGTGATCTATTGCCACATTTTTTTTGTTCTTGCTTAATGTAAATCACTCTGTTTTAAGAGCATCTGCTAAATGCCTAAATCGTAAATTGGGAAGCTGAGAACATCGGACATCATCAGTGGGAAATCCAAGCCATTTGAAACGGCAGGCTTTCTATTCCTGAAAAGTTGCAGTGAAAATGGAATTACATCATTCTCACAATAAGAATCTCACAAGACAACAATGATGTTTTATCATGAACATTAGTGAAGAAAAGTTGAAAAGTTGTGAGGTCCTTTAAGTACCATTGGATGAGAATACATTTACTTTAAGACCATTTTGAGTTCTGGATTTCGCCATATTGTTAACAGAGTATAGTTCTACATTGCAGCATTGATAATTGTTCTTATAAGTAAAGGAATTGAGCGATGTTCCCACCAGCGCCTGTTAAAGTCCGGCTGGCATTGGAGCGGTGTCAGCGTCCTCCTGGCCTCTTCTCTCTGTCCCTGTGGCGTCCTCGTCCCCGCCTGGCTGCTTATCAGTGGCTAAATAGGGCAACGGGCTGAAGGCTCCTGATGGCTCTCTGGCAGCGGCCATTGCAATGCTGACTTGTGGGTGGACAGTTTTGTAAAAAAAAAATATATATATATTGCTAAGAGTTGGCCTACTTAGGACCATATGTGACCGTATGTGACTCTGAGAGTGTACAAGTGGAAGCAATTGGACCCTTTCGTACCCAGTCCAGTTCCATATAGCAGGTCTGTAACTCAGAGATTGTTCAGTACAGATGACACTCTCCCTTATGGGTCCTTTTGGTTCCAAAGGTAAGGCGTCCTTAAAGGTAGGGGAAGTGATTTCACTTTTGTCAGATATCACCCATTTTTTTTCTGTTAAAATGCTCTATTATAAGGTGTGCAGACCATATATGGAGTTCCCTCCTCCCCCACGTTAGCAGAGGAGCTAATAAAAGTTCCCCAGGTGGAGGGTGAATTCTCCTCCAATCAGGATCGAGCAGCAGGTTCACATAGTGTAGTTACTCTTGGGCGCCCCTAGTGCACCAGGCTGGTACTACACAATGAATTTCAAATCACTTACCCTACCTTTAATGCAAATAAAACATTTGAGAGCCACTTGTACGAGTTGGACTAAATCAGTGCCATGCACATCCTGAAGGTCTTGGCATTCAATATTCTGTATTTTGACCAAAATAATATCATTATTATGGCGTCTAAAGCAGAACAACTAATTAATAACTAATCTTGCCACAGACACACTGTCTGTGCCGATGGACGACGGACGTTGGTTGTTGACCCCTGCTCTCTGGTGAGCAACAGAGGTTTATGTCTCATATCACCTCTGCAGCACGTTACTCGAGAGCATGTGGACGTGCATGGCTGTGTGTGTGTGTGTGTGTGTGTGTGTGTGTGTGTGTGTGTGTGTGTGTGTGTGTGTGTGTGTGTGTGTGTGTGTGTGTGTGTGTGTGTGTGTGTGCGCGTGTGTGTGTGTGAGCAAGCGCGCCCTGTTAACCCTTTGTACTGAAGACATTTTGGTGTTTTATCTGTTGAAAAATAGCAGATCTACAAGCTCATATGGCGCGATATGAGCTTGTAGTTCTGCTATTTTTGAAAAGTTGTGAAAATGTGCTGCAAATCTCTGAATACACTATTTTCAAAGCAAACATTTTTAACTCAATGTTTTGCTTCTGGGGGATCCCTAGACCAACATGTTTTCAGATGGGGGTGCCAGAAATTATAGAATGTAGTGTCAAAAACTCGATTCTAGTGTCTGAAACTAGATTCTAGTGTCAAAAACCCGATTCTAGCGTCAGAAACTAGACTCTAGTGTAAAAAAGTAGATCCTAGCATCAGAAACTATACTGTAGAATCTAGCGTCAAAAGCTAGAATGTTGCTGCAGCTATATAATCTGGTGTAAGAAACTACTGTATAATCTGGTGTCAGAAACTCGAATCGAGGGTCAGGACAACATGGGCAGTATAACCTCTTGCTGATACAGCAAGAGGTTATACTGCTGCTCGGAGCTGTTCTGTAATGGAAGCACCTCGACTGCCTCCCATCAAAACAGCACCGCATCAAAGGATACTTGTCTCGTCTTGTGAAATAAAACGTGTCGATCATTCGGAATGGAATGGAATGGAATCATCGCGCTAATGATCTAGTCTAGTCTAGTTTTTTGTGTACTGTGTAATGGGCGTGTTGCTATAAACTGTGCTGTCTATCTGTTATATTAGGGGTGATTTGTCCAACAGCTCTTTATAGTTCATGTCATCAATCATCAGTCTCTGCACTGCACAGAGGGAAGACATCTCCGTGGGCTGTATATATGCCTATTGCAGATTCCACCCTCAGCTTCACTTCAGTCGTTGGTCCTTTGAAGAATCTGATCCAACAGTTTCTGCAAAAGAAAAAGCACAGTTCCTTCAGACACATGCAGTTCAACGCAGCCTGATGATAGACAGGCAGACAGACACAGAGAGAGAGAGAGAGAGAGAGAGAGAGAGAGAGAGAGAGAGAGAGAGGGAGAGAGAGAGAGAGAGAGAGAGAGAGAGAGAGACATGTACGCACACAAAGGGCATTTGCCCATTTCACAAACACCCAATATATTTCCTATATAGCCTCAGCCAGGCATCACTCTAGGTGCGTACCATGGATTCAGTTCATTTGACTCAAGGGTGCAGAAAACAATGGAAACAGATGGATCCCCCCAAAAGGTATATTTTGTATGCTCAGTCAAAGGTACATTTCACCGCTGGAAGAAACTGCAGACACTCAACATAAATAGTATTTGCAGTAGAAAACAGTAGCACAATTTGCACACAGAAAAATGGTGCGTTTTTTTTTTTTTTTTTTTTTTTTTTTTTTTTGACAAAACACACAATTACAACAATGCCTTGCTTGGTGCATTATGTTGGAGGTGTGACTTGTAGGCTAAGTCCAAAAAGAAAGCATGTGAGCCCACATTTTCATGAAGTTTTCATCATGAAAATGCATGACTAAAATATCTAAAATAAGATCTGGTTCTGCTTGCAAAATGTGGTGTCTCTTTAACCACTTAAGGATACCATGTTAAAAAGAAATTGTGTCATTCTGATTTGATACTTGAATCCAGTATTTACATATCTGACATTGAGTTTATTTGCCACATGTCCTTCCCATGCGTACCATCTGCAACTTCAAACTCAATTTTAACCATCAGTGAAAACTCCAATTGGTCCTGCTTGCATGGTGACTCATAGAGTACCATCAAATATGTGAAGTGGCCGTATGTTTTTTTCAGTTAGGCTATTTATTTTTCAATAATTTCAGGGTTATTATAATTCTTTTCCAATCACACAGGAGGGCAGTATGAGTCACCATTACGAAGGACATGTGTTTTCGATGAATCTGACATGGTTAAAATGGAGTTTGGCGTTACAATGGGTTCCGCTAAACGGACTATCAAATATCCAAAAGCTGAATCGAGCAACTTAAAAAATGTCTGAAGTGTTCTCAAAAGCCTGGGTAAACGATGAAACTATCCAACAATCTTTGGCAATATCCCTAAAAATATTGCCATTATGGTGAGAGTCAACCTGCAACAATGAAGTCAGTGAGAGCTGGTGGATCAGCTGGCTACGAACTGTTTTTGACAGGGACAAGCTGAGAGCTTGTATATCATCTTTTTTCCAGGGCGCAAAATACATTTTGTTCAATACAATTGCTATGTTCCAAGTTCAAGGAGACTTAGAGGGGGGAAAGGCAATTCCTCTATAAATGCTAGCTGTCTTCCAATATGGCATGGATTTGTTTTTGCCCCATT
>CM076981.1:18256933-18397126 GCA_039105355.1 Benthosema pterotum | reverse complement strand
CTGTGCGCCTAACGGAAGGAATTGCTCCGGCGTTGCCTCGGTCCAAAAATACATTTCACACAGCTCGACTTTCATTTGTCTGAGCGTGCATCAAGAGAGGGTGGTGGGTGAGAGGGGGGGGGGGGGGGGGGGGGGTCGCTTAGGGGGGTGCGGGGGGTCGGGATCGCTCATAATATAGTGCTTGCTGCGAACAGGGCGGATTGTAACATTTCCAATGGGGGGAGGGGGGGGGGGGGGGCAGGGGCAGGAGGGGCGGGAGAAAATGGTATATGGTATGGGGGGCAGCCCCCATACCATTTTTGGTTAATTGCCTTTTATTAGGCAATTATGCATCAGTTGCAACAGACATGCAGCATGCATGATAAAACTAAAGGTCTGACTCAGAGAGTTTTCTGTTTTCAATGATGAAATGCTGAATGGTTTAGTGGTGTGCCACAAGTGTAATTACTGTAGTTTGTGGCAAGTAACAGTGTTTCAAATCATTGAAATATCTTGGGTTCTTTTGCATGCCATCATGTTTGGTGGGGCAGACTGGGCATTTAAGGGGGGCATTGCCCCCCCATGCCCTGCAGCTAGATCCGCCCCTGGCTGCGAAGCAAGAGAGAAGTGAAGAAGGTGAGGGGAAGGGGGGAGGGTTGGCGGAGGGGGAGGAGGAGAGTTGCATGTTGGCTGGCTGGCGTGTGAGCCAGACATGGCTGCTGGTAAATACAGTCCTGACACTAATAGTGTGTCAGCCCATCGGAGAAAATCATTCACACAAGCTCCAAGGACACCTATCACCACCAAACACAGGAAGAGAGAACAGGACGAGGAGGAGGAGGAGAAGGAGGAGGAGGTAGGAGAACAGGAGCTGACATGGGAGGAGACGGGGGGGAGGAGGAGAAGGAGAACGGAACCCCCTGACAAGAGAGCAGCTTTAAAGGAAAGAGCGAGAGAAAAAGGAGGGGGGGTTTTGTTGGGTTGTTAATAATGTATGCAAACATGACATGGCATATGGAGGACCCCCCCCTTCATCCCCTTCCTCCCCGCTCCTCTCCATCTTCAGTTCTGCTCCGTGCAACTGTGGGTTTTCTGACAGCACACACAGAGAGACTGAGGCCCTCCCTGTTCACACACCTTTCAATCTGATAATCCAGAGTGTTTTATGAAATCGGCCGTGATAAGACTAGCCCTGTTCTATTTCCAAAGGGGCGTCACATGATTCAATGTGAAAATTTATACTCGTCAAATGGTAAATGGTGCATTTATATAGCGCCCTTATCCAAGGCACTTTACATATCTTGTGCATCTCCATTACATTCACCCATTCATTACACTGATGGCAGTGGAAACCATGCAAGATACCTAGTAGTCATTAGGATGCTATAAAGGTTTGTTGTCTGTCTAACTCTGCGGGAGCCCGGGGTCAACCGGCAGCCTTGCAGTTTTACCATCCGGAGACTCTACCCGTGAGCCCTGCCACCCAAGACGGGAGGAGGTGAAGAAAACAGCATAGGATAAGAGTGATGACTCAAACCACGTTATCCTCTTGGAAAATGAATGGAGCTGGTCTGAGCTGGTCTGATTTGATGAATCAGGGCTGATTTAATAGTGTGAACGGGGCCTGAGAGAGGACACACACACAACACACACACACACACACACACACACACACACACACACACACACACACACACACACACACAAACAACACACACACACACACACACACACACACACACACACCACACACACACACACACACACACACACACACAGAGAGAAGGAGTGATGTATTAAAGGGAAGACTATAATGATTCCCACTCATTTCACATCGACGTGAAATCAGGCGCCGCCATGCTGCGTCTCGCACGGCGCGCGGCTCCAACGTGGAGCCGTTTATGAGCACCTGTTCGAAACCAAACCCACCCCAAGGGCATCATTTGCAATCAGTCCGAAAGAAAAAGGACCCGACATGGTAAATACTTCCTGCCAGCCAGCCAGCAGCTTTGTTCTACACTCATTCTTACGCGCACACACACACACACACACCACTAGACCTAGGACAACGCACGTGGCTCAGGAGCAGATCTAGGCATGGGCATGTGGGGGCATTGCCCCCTAAATACCCAGTCTGGCCACCTAACAAGATGGCATGCAAAACAAACCAAGATATTTCAGTGCTTATATTTTAAAAAAATGATTGGAAACACTACTACTGCTACTAACTAACTACAGTTTTGGCGCTACTAGCCTGGTCTAGCCCTCAATGATTTTGCCTTGGGGGGCGGGGTGCCGTGGGATCCACACGGCAATCGAGCTGATCTGATTTGATCTCACGAACGTTGTGGTCATCCCCGGCCCTCCCGCACCCGTCACTGCTGTTCTATGTCACATCATTTAGAGCGACGCCCACCCCGGAAGGTTGACTCCCCCCTCAAGGCCACTTCGTGTAGCAGGTTAGTCCAGGCTTTCTGTTTTCGCGCAAGGCGGACGAAAATGAAAGCCTGGGTGTCAAGGCTATGGCGCTACTAAACCAACAGCATTTCATCAATGAAAACAGAAAACTCTCTGAGTCAGACCTTTAGCTTTATGCATGCTGCGTGTCTGTTGCAACTTCAACAACCACTGTGCAATGATGTTATTATTGATGCTTTACTTGCCCAATAAAAGTCCCTCAACAAAAAATGGTATTGGTGCGACTTCATCGCCCATGTCGCTTCGCGCCACGGGCGATGAAGCCGCCCCCATACCATTTCCTCCTGCCCCCCCCAATTGGGAAATGTTACATCCGCCCACTGACACGGCTGCAGAGGAGCGAGGAGTCAGTCAGAGGCCGTGTCAAAAAGGCATCCTGGTTTCATCCATCATGATGAAATGGTGACGAACTGCGCGGGCGCTTCCTCTGCCTTCAATCATCATCGCCGTGCTATTCTCTGACACATCCCAACATTATGCTGCGTCGGAATTAATTGCCCGGCGGATTCCCGCCTGCCGCGCTGCTGCCGGTGACAGCCAGCACAGCGGCGTGTTGTTTTTTTGAAGTCGAAAAACCTGTTTAATAACAAGCTTACAATATTACTACCTCGGATAAGACAAACTCCCGGGAAAAAACAGAGCAGGCCGTCAACTTCAATGTAGCCCATTAAATCAGCCCAAATATGGGCTGGATCCGTTGCTACTGTGATTGAATGAAGGGCTATGTAACCCCTGGGTTCTGTGGTTCTCAAGCTGAGGGTCAGGACCCACAGGTGGTCCACAGGGCCAAGATGACAATGAAATGATGACTTAAGAACTTTTAAATAAGACCTTTATCAGGGGTTGACACTAAGGCCCGGGAGGCACTTGCCCATCGGGCAAGTGCAAGTCAAGTTCTACTTGCCCTCAGCTCATGGTCACTTTCCCCCAAAAAATATATTGTTAATTTTTGCAGATGTTAACTCTTGAGAACGTAAAAATGAAACCAAATGGACCCTTGCGGGTCCATTTGGTTTCATTTTTACACTCTCAAGAGTTAAAATTCATCATCTTAATTAGCCCAGGTCTACACAACTAGAGAATGTAGAAGATTAATGGTCATTTTGATGTGTTAATTTGCCTGATTTGTTTCCCAAATCCAGCCTGGAATTGTGGGCAGCTAGAAAGCAGGGGGAAAGACACAAAGGCAGAGTGCAATGACTGCCTTCAAGACAAATTTATCTTGAGTTGTGTTATAGTGCACCAAGTTGCACACTTGCCCGATCGGGCAACCAGGTAGCAGTCTTCACTTGCCCCACCATTTTTTTTTTACTTGCCCTGGCAAGCGGGCAAGTGTTAGTGTCAAGCCCTGCCTTTATAATACCCAAAGTAAGAACCAATATAAATAAAGACGACTAATCAACCGACAAAAACTGGTCAAACATTGGCCCACTGTACAAGCTGATCTACAAGCTTACAGTGCCTCACAAGGTGTGAAGTTGTAGTTCTGCAATGTTCACAATATTTATCTATGATACAACATAGTCAAACTAAATGTAATGCCATACAATGCATGCCTTTTGCATGCGTGTGCGCACATGGGGGGAATTCCTGCCAAGTAAATTGATATTGCTAAATAAAGCCCCTCTCCACCACTCACACATATGCGCACACACACACACACACACACACACACACACACACACACACACACACACACACACACACACACACACACACACACACACACACACACACAGTACATTAACACATATCCTATTGTAAGCTACCTAATAAACATAATGACATGAAGACCACAGACATCTGTCACTCAGAAAACGACACGGCTTTGATCTACACGCGATTAATTATGTTCCCAAAATCACTGGGCCGCAATGTGGTTTTTCTGCATGAATTGCCCCAGTGTGTGTCTGTAAGAGACCAGCCCAGCCCTGGCTGCCATCATTACAGGAAGATCAATCATTGAAATAATAATGAACTTGGACCAGGGGCGGATCTATAGGCATGGGCATGGGGAGGCAATGCCCCCCTAAATACCCAGTCTGCCCCCGCAAACGCCATGTAAAACAGCCCAAGATATTTCAAAGTAAAGTCCTTATATTTAAAATGATTCGAAACTACTACTGCTACTAACTACAATTTTTGCAACACTAAACCAACAGCATTTCATCATTGAAAACAGAAAACTCTCTGAGTCAGGCCTTTAGCTTTATGCATGCTGCGTGTCTTTTGCAACTTCAACAACAACTGATGTTATTATTGATGCTTTACTTGACTAATATAAGTCCTGTAACTGAAAACGGTATGGGTGCGGCTTCATCGCCCGTGGCGCGAAGCTACACGGGCGATGAAGCCGCCCCCCATACCATTTTCTCTTGCCCTCCAACATGATCTCTTGCCCCCCCCCCCCCCCCCCCCCCCCCCCCCCCCACCCCACCAAATGGGACATGTTACATCCGCCCCTGACTTGGACTTGTACTAGACAGCTCCGGCCAAAATGACTTTGACAAAGAAAGAAAGCTTCTTTATATCGTGTCATCATCAACACCCTGTCCTTTCCTCACAGACACAGACCTATAGGCTGTATCCTGGCTCTGAGTGGACAGCATGCTAATCCGTTATGTTCTAATGCCTGCCAACACTGGGGATTTCAGCCAGTTTCATATCAAGGCCCATTATTTATTCAGCTTTTGAGCCAAGCAAAGACTGCCATTTGACGATGAGATGTATAGCCTCTCAGACACAAAACATAAAGAATATTTTTTGTTGTTCTTGGATGAGATTTTGTCTACACTAATCCCAAGCCTTTGGCAAACGTTCATCAAAATAACAACTCCTCTACATTCTCTCATAGACTCCTTGTAATACAAGCGATGCAGATGTGTAACAATAATGTAATTCATGAGAGCATAAAATGAACCCCTATAGAGCAAGCTCCATTTGGTTTGCAACTCCATCATTTAGATGGGGACCACCTGGAACCCACCCAAGGATCACTGATCACTGCCATCATTGCCATATTACACCAAGGAAGGCAGAAGACATGTGAACCCTCCCCTCCCAGACAGACTCCACATTGAAGAGAGCCATCATCATCAACATGGTGTTGTCCAAACACAGCCTCTGTCTGTCATGGATGTATTGTGGAGGAGGACAGTAAGGTATGGTACGGTGCACTATAAAGCTTCCACACTCAGGCACAACTTGATTGAGAGGAATGAGAGAGGAGAGGAGAGGAGAGGAGAGGAGAGGAGAGGAGAGGAGAGGAGAGGAGAGGAGAGGAGAGGAGAGGAGAGGAGAGGAGAGGAGAGGAGAGGAGAGGAGAGGAGAGGAGAGAGCCTGCAAGACAAATGCATCCATGCATCATGGATGGCTTCATTAGCCTATTCAATGCCAACAACAGAACACAATCAAATGGAACAACAGGCACATTTGGCACAACAAAGGAAGGGGCGAACCTACAATAAATGTACACCTGCAGGCTGCTGATTTGATCAAAGTGTTTTCTTGTTCAAAATCACATGACATTTGCTACAAGTCAATTCAGCTGACAACGACTGACTGATTCAAATGACTTTTGTGGCTGGACTTGTAATTGAGACACAGAGAGAGAGAGACAGAGACAGAGACAGAGACAGAGAGAGACAGAGAGAGAGAGAGAGAGAGAGAGAGAGAGAGAGAGAGAGAGAGAGAGAGAGAGAGAGAGAGAGAGAGAGAGAGAGAGAGAATAGCAGATGCAATACAACCACCTTAAAAGAACATTCAATGTATATGTAATTCTTGCATCAAGTGAACTTGGTGCATAGACATTGCTTTATTGGTGGTTCTGACTCTGGAATGTAGATCATGTTGTATTGATGGTATTTGTATTGCTGTAGCCTATGTATTGTTATTTGTACTGTTGTACTGTTGCAATTTGCTTTGGCAATGTAAACGTTTGAGAAAAGAAAACATGAGCAAGTTTTCTCATGCCATTTAAGCCCTTTGAATCGAATTTAAATTGAAATCGAGAGAGGATCCAGTATCCACCTATATGATCCACCCATCATTTCACGTTAGCAATTCTATTCACAATTATTCGAATTTGACATAGGCTACATTTCATCATCGTAGATCATTCCCATCAGATGCATCTATAGGGACTCTTGCTCCAAGTCACTACTTTAATATTACTATACACCCACATATAAACTACCGGTGTCAGTATGTATTGCATTCTTACCTTGGGGAGGTTTGGAGCAGCGCGCGTCGGACGCACAGAAGACGCACGTCGCCACGAGATGACCCAGCGCCGTCCAGAACGTAAACTTGAGGAGAACCATCAAGCAGCAACGACGGCTGTTCATGATGATGATGATGATGATGCCACCCGGCGATCCGTTCCGATCCGATCCGGACGGACGAACCGTGAGGACTACTGGAGCAGCTATATATCTCTCTCCTCCACTCCTCCTCTCCTCCCTCCAGTCCAGCCCAGACGCTCTCTTTGAGTCGCTTCTCTCAGTCTCAATCACCACCACGGCAGCCGATCTGCCGTCATCATCATTCTAGTTACACACAGCTCAACAGCTGATGAGTATGAGCGCAAGGAGCCTTAATGACTTCCTGAAATATGACCGAGCCGTTGGGTGTGTAACCAACCAACGGCTGGAGTCGATCCACAGTCTAAGAGCCGTTATTTTAGAACCGCTATTCAAACTCCCCTCCTTCACTTCACTGCTGCTGCTTTTGCCATTCAGTCTGTGATGATGGTGGTGATGTATTCGTGTACAAATAAACACGCTCGTCTGTCTCCTGGCGTGTAAAAAAAAAGTGCAGCTAAAAATCAGTTTAATCATGAAATGCTGCTGCGATTGAAACGCGAGGAAATCAAAACAGTTGTATGTAGCCTACTGTATGCTGGCGCGCGCGCGCACACAGCAGCACACACACTACTGCAAAGAAAGGAGACATCAATTCCAGAGCAATTGCCGCATGCAATGCAATGCATGGTCCAAAGAGAAGTGTTGTCTTATGAGTCTGGGACCATGTGCTTTCTGTCGGTCGGAGGAGCGTCCCTCCCCTCCTCCTCCTCCTCCTCCTCCGGGTCCTAGAGGGAGGACCCTCTGCTCTTTTGGCCGAATAGGTTGGGTTCCTATTAGGGGCGTGCACACTACAGTCAGTAGCCTATATCGAAATATCAATTAAAAAAGCGGGGAGAGTGTAAACAGCAAATATTGTAGGTCTATCACAGTGGTTTTCAACCTTTTTCATTCCAGGGCCCACTATTTATCCAGCATTTGAGCCACGGACCACCATTTGAGGACATTGCTGTGGATTTAGATGTGGTGTTGGTGGAGGCGGGTTGGTAATGGCGCCACAACAACGTGGTTTACACACTTTCCAGAGCCTTGGAAATAGACAGAGTTACGCCAACTCCGTTCACTTCATTCATGGGGCCAGTCCCTCTACATAGACTTCTGTTGGATAGTGACATGAATAGTGACAGCCGGAAGTTACTGAATGCATTGGAGCCTATGGGCTCGCGCGAGTACGTGAACCACGTGACCAGGCTGTTTTCTGACCCCTCAATGTCGCAACTCTTCTACGAGATGGCTCTGACACTTTCCAATACAGAGCTTCACTTGTCAGAACGTCGGCAGAATTAATACAGAACCGGAATAACTGGCACTTATAATTCCCGTAGGTAACTCACTTTAATACAGTCTTTCGTAATCGTGGTTGTTGTCGGTCGGTGGTTCTCGGGCACAGATGGAGGAGGAATCACTCAGACGTCCATACACTTCAAAAACCTTGACACAACTATCTAATAACTGGCGGGCTGCTGCACAGAATTTTCCCAGAACCCCCTCGAGACTGACCGGGGCAAGTGTTGCCAACTTGGCGCATTTGTCACTATATCTAGCTTTTTCCAGACCCCCCTGGCCTAGCGCCAAAATTAGTGGGAAAAAACTCCTGGCGGAAAATCTAGTGCTTTTTTGGCTGGTGAGTTGGGGGGGAAATTGGTTGACAGGCGCCAGATATAAAACCCTAATTTTTCACATTTTTTCCTCCAGTGATAGTGGTTTTCAACCAGTGGTCCTCAGACTAAATCAGGGGTTTTCAACAGGTGGTCCGGGGACCATCAGTGGTCCTTGAGAGGGTTCCAGGTGGTCCCCAGGCTAAATGATGGGAAGCTGATTAACCAGATGTAACTCTTTGAGAATGTAAAAATGAAACCAAATGGACCCTTGCGGGTCCATTTGGTTTCATTTTTACACTCTCAAGAATTAAAATATTCATCATCTGAATTAGCACCACCTAATTAAGAAGTCTTATACTGTTTTGTTTGCAAAATCCAGCCCTGAATTGTGGACAAAACCAAAATAATTCTTTAGTCCCTGGTGTCAAAAAGGTTGAAAACCACTGGACTAAATGATAGCCCCGCCCCCGTTCGTGACTCCCTCATCTCCCTATTTGGGCAGTTGGCAACACTGTCTGAGGCCCAATCAGAATATGTCAGGTTTAGTAAACAATGAACACAATTAGGTCATAGGTTGGCTGGCAATATTGTTCCCTCTTTACACACACAGAACATATTAGCCCCACAGTCCCCAAAACTAAACATTGCTTTTGGTTTTGTCCATTTCGGGCTGGTTTTCAGAAAAAAAGACAAAAACATCAAAAATGACCATTGTCCTACATTCTCTAACTGTGTAGTTTTTGGCTAATTCTGATGACGAATATTCTCTTTGACACTCTTTGAGAGTGCATTCACACTCTCTATTTTCTGTTCTGTTTATTTCACCTTATTTGGGGATGGTGATCCTGTTAATGTTGATATCTGTTGTTAATTTGGGTTCACTTTCTGTGTAAATTCTGTAACCTAAATGAAACAGTGTGTTACTTTGACTACGGGAGCTTTTCCATACTGATGTGTAAGTCATTTGTGAACCTTATGGTACCATAATATAATCAGTCATATTGAAGCTCTGGTGTGTTTGTGTCTCTTCCTTCTTTTTGAGTACTATGCCAAAAATCTGCCTTCACACCTGCTGTTAGCTTGTGGATCTGTCGGGTTTCAACGAGAGACAGCTACTGTGTTCAGTGCAATGGATGTGGTTGTCTGGTTGAGAGTGACAGCACATATTACATGCTGTAAATAGGATTTGAATAATGCATAATGTTAGTGTTAGACATCACATAACCCTTTTAATCCCTCTCACACAATATGTACAAGCTATATGACGTGTTGTTAGCTATATGACAACAATTGAAAAACGATCAATTTGCAGATGTACAGTTAGTGAGCCAAAGTGTCCTTGAGAAAGACTGACCCCCTAATTGCTGCTGATGTGCCGGCAGGTGCCTTACATGGTTTTCCGCTGTCATTAGTGTATGAATGTGTGTGGGTGGAATGCAAGGCACAATCCATTGGAATGCGCCTTGGATAAAGGTGCCACATAAAATGCACCATAGACTAAAGTGGGTCTACATACAATGCCTAGAAACAACTTAAAATAGACCCTATTATAAAACCCCTATTACAATAAAAACAGTTACATCAGTGCGTTGATTGTTCATGACACATAAACCTGTGCTCTTTCAGCTGTCAGCTGTCATGGGCAACAACAAACACAACAGAGCTGCTTTTCCGTGTCTGCAGTCAGTATTGCCCAAAGCAGTACATGGCAAATTAGTTTGGAAGGCAAGGCAACACAAATCTGGCGCAATGAAAAGCCTCTCTCAAGATCAAAAATAAAGAAATAAGTAAACCTTTCAGCCATAATCTCCAGGTGGAAAGCCTGGTGACAGGTTATGTCTGCATATCAAAGGGCTGTGTGGTACTAGTTGAAGGCAGCTAGTGGCTGACACTTTTAACTTTTTTTTGTTTTGTTTTTGTTTTAATTCTCTTTTAAAAACGCTTTCTAATGCTATGGACCAGAGCTACAGTAGCTGACACCATAGGTGTCCCTGCCCAAAAGTGGTGGACGACATTCTATCGCCTGGTGTGTGACCAACTCTGGTGCATGGAGGCACATGATTCTGGATCACAGAATGGAACGTTATCCTCCAAACAAATGAATGGACTCTATATAGTCTGTCCAGCAGGTGTCGAAGTCTGGAGTACACACACTAACCCAGGCCCTGTGGTGTCTGGGTTTCATGACTGCTCTGTCAACAAAGGAAAAACACAGGCAACAACAACAACAAAATCGATCATTTCCTAGAAACACGGAAAATGTTCCACGAAGCACATTGCCCTCTCTCTGAATTTTGAAATGTTTATAAAACTATTAAAGGGATGTTGACTGCAGAGGCGGGTGATGCAGGTGGTAACTCTCAACTCTTGGATATGTTGATGTTTGGATACTTCACAAAATCACTCCACTTCTTCTTCATGTCATAAATCTTTGTACTGTAAAAAAGAAAAACATGAATCAAGTGTTCAAAAGTTCAAAAGCAATGTTGAGGTTGACTCAACAGGAGAAGCACTCTCTCATCACGAATGACACGCTTAACCTTTTGAATCTTATCTCATATTGCTCTACGACGTAATATTCAAACCTTTCCCCAAAACCAAGACAAGGTATGTCACAGAGGAAAACATGAGAGAATATCCGGTTCCATTATATCAGATCAAAAATAACTTTATACTCGATGATGAACCCACACAGCAACAACATTCGTTCACCAAAAACAGCCAATCTACAAACACGGGGAGAACATGCAAATGCCACACAGGAAAGCCTTTTTGCCAACCTCATCCAGAGGAGAGAACACATCCACAGCGCCCCCAAATTAATACATTATTACATTCAGTTTTATTGTACAATTCATTTGCGACGACAAGGTTGAGATGTCATTGGGTGCTGACAGCATTGTGCAGAATACACAATGACGTTACTCAAACTACAACGGTCCGCTTGGCAGCAACACACCACATGGCAGGCTAGTTTGGAAGGCAATACATGCAGAGAGCAGCGGCCACATGTGCCTGCGGGGCAAGTGTTGCTCTAAAAAAGCCTCTCTTCATCCCGGAGAAGAAAGGAAGAAATCAAAGTAACCTTTTCAAGGGGCTGCAATTCAGGATGACGTCTTGCGGAGAAGTCACATACTGTACACCTCATGCTGTTGCTTATGCAAAAACAAAACAAAACAAAACATGAGGGGGGCAAAAAGCTGGTTTGTTTATGTGACCTGATATAGTCACATAAACAGTGTTAAGAAGAACACTATTTCTGGCAATTGCAGCTAGTATTGTGATGTATTATACTAGTGGTGCAAAGTAACTGGTTTTGTATTGAGGTAAATATTGTGGTATTTGTGCATTGCTTGAGCATTTCCAATTCCCACAAAGGTCTTCATGATGTCACGTCAATGAGCCTGTGTGCCACTTTGGATGGGGATGTTCCCATACTGATGTGTAAGTCATTTGTGAACCTTAATGGTATCATAAATAATCACATATATTTGAAACTCTGAATATGTCAACTCAGTGTTTTGTGTATTTTTCTCCTGTGCTTTCCTGTGTTTTCATGATAAACACAAGCTATGGTTGCGAAACATAATGCTAACACTTTTCGTCCCTATATTTTGTCCCTTTGAACATAGCCAATGTGTAAGCTTAGAATGTAACGCAGAATAGAAGCTTAGAATGTGTTCAAGCATTGTGAGCTTGTATATGTGCTATTACCAAAAGATTATTTTGTATATTTGAAAACTTGAACATTCTGTTTTTTGGTATTTTAGGGGTTTGAATGTGAAGAGAGCCCAAAGTGTGTCTTTTGCTGAAGAGGCCCGGGGTCAAGGCCCACACTTGGGGAGCCTTTTTTAGGCATTGGACTGTCCTATACAACGGATCTCTTAGTATCTCTTAACCCAAGGAAGACAGTCGATTTGAGCATTTGACATATGGATCGAGTGCATGTGCAAAAACTGTTGGGAGGAGTAGCATGCCAAACTTTGGGCAGAAGCTTGTAACATACATCAACCAGTGATGCAACCTGGACACATCGTCACTCACTGATGATACCTGGAATCACTGTTTCGGGTCTTTCAAACATCATACACTGTCCTCCAGGCGACCCAGCCGGGGCTAATCATACCGCAAACTGTGTCCAGGAAGCACTATACTCTATACCCACGGATCTCCTCTCCTGATCCACAGCCACTATGCATCCACTGGCTTGCAAACCCTCTGCCTGCATCCCACCTCAATGGGCTCACATCTTGCTGGCCACCCGTTGAGCCGACACTCCTCCACCAGATCCTGGTACTTAGGCCTCTTCCTCTCGTTGGGCTTCCCTCGATGCGGCCTTCCCACGGCCCTGTGAGCTCCACGTGCACAACCTGCTTGGAGGAGGACGCTTCGGCCAACCACACTAAAACAAATGAACAAATCCCACATTAGGCTGCTAAAGGCACGGTCTGTGGGTCCTGTTGAAAACCACAACTGACGCCAATACATTTAGAATTCCAGACTTTCGTAGCCAACACGGTAGCCACGGTACGCAGTAGCTGACTGTAACGGAAATGTTTTGGCCTTGCAGGCAGCGCTGCAGGGGAGGATGAGAGGGCAGATAGAGGAGGATGTAGGCAGGAGATGAGCACCAAGCATCTCCCATCTGATGCAATGACTGAAGGTAGGCTGCTACTCAATAACACTGACTCACTTTACTGAATACTGTGGCAATATATGAACATCTAAACATCTCTACACAGCAGGGTTTTGGCAGACAGTAAACATAGATGGAAAGAGAATAGTATGTGCAAGGGAAAACAGTGGAAGCGATGTGCGTGTGTGTGTGCGTATGTGTGTGTGTGTGTGTGTGTGTGTGTGTGTGTGTGTGTGTGTGTGTGTGTGTGCATGTGTGTGCGTGTGTGTGAAAAGCAATAAAAGGGGTACTGAAAATATAGCACCACTTAAAATATAAAGCATTTTGAAGTTTTTATATGCTACTTGAGAATGACATCCATGGAAAGGGACATCTGAGGATCGTTTCGCAGGGAGGAAAAAAACAAGGAGCCGAAACCTTTCAGAGGAGGAAGGGAGGCACTCACTCATTAAAACGTCTTTATCTCTGAGCTTGCGTCGCCTAATCTATTCTAAAGTCGTTTCGGTTAAGTGGGCAAGAAGCAATTATCGGGCATCAGTGCTGTTATTTACGCTGACTCTGGTTTGCTTTGTCTTCTAAAAAGACATTAGAGAGACGTTTAAGCCGTGGATTTCGGGGACACCATTTGCACAACGATTACGGATAGAGAACATTGAAATGAATCCTAGACAAACAAGTTTAGCATGGCGGTGGCTGGCAGTGAGTGGGGTGAAGTTAACGCAAAGAGCAGGGCAGGCCGCCGTACGTGTGCTCAATGCCATCCACGTCGTCCGTGGATGATTCCGAGCACAAACATTCGCACATTTTCACTTTTGATCTGCACTGGGCTCCGTCAAACTGTCACTTATCTCTGGGGCAGTCGGGGCACGTCCGCACAGCGCGGCAGATCTAAATCCGTGATGGCAGCTCATTTCGTCGTGGGACAAAGACAAAGAGACAACACAAGGACCTCTTTCAGATGGACACTGTCCATTAGCAGGCCCCCCACTCCCCCCAATCAGACAAGAGCATAAGGTCACATTCTTCCAGTGGCAGAGGCGAAGTATATTGTTCTTAAAGGGGAATTCTACCCATTTTCAACATTTAATGTGTTATTAGTATTAGAGATGTTGTGGACATGATAAAAAAAAGTTTCCCCTGTCCTGTTTCCTAGGAATGGAGATGAAACACAACTCGATGACATCTTCAAATTGTGATTTTCTTTTTCTGAGAGTGTACAAATGGAACCAAAAGGAGCTGCTAGGGTCCATTTGGTTCACATTTGTCCACTCTCAGTAAAATTTTGAAAACGTGTGGAATTCCCCTTTAAGTACAACTGTGAGACTTACTTACTTCTACTCCAGTACATTCCAGAGGCAAATATTGTACATTAATGTTTATTTGAAAATATGTATTATACACATGAAAGCCTGAGAAAAGGGCCATTCTGCATTTAGTGAGTGAGTACTTTCTACTTTTGGTACTTTAAGCTAAAGGACCACTTCACCACTTTTCAACAATCATTTTCATACAAGTTGTCTTCATTAATATCATGACAAAAGAGCATATTCTATATTTTTTATTCTACTCAGTCTGTGTCCCAAAGGAGGGCTGTTAGATATCATGTTATGTGGACATGGCCAGCACTATAATGTATGCATAGTTTAATGACACAGAAATTCCACATGTTACATTATTAGCTTACATGATTCATGATAACTACTTCTTATGTATGTGATCTATTGCCACATTTTTTTTGTTCTTGCTTAATGTAAATCACTCTGTTTTAAGAGCATCTGCTAAATGCCTAAATCGTAAATTGGGAAGCTGAGAACATCGGACATCATCAGTGGGAAATCCAAGCCATTTGAAACGGCAGGCTTTCTATTCCTGAAAAGTTGCAGTGAAAATGGAATTACATCATTCTCACAATAAGAATCTCACAAGAAAACAATGATGTTTTATCATGAACATTAGTGAAGAAAAGTTGAAAAGTTGTGAGGTCCTTTAAGTACCATTGGATGAGAATACTGTTGTACATTTACTTTAAGACCATTTTGAGTTCTGGATTTCACCATATTGTTAACAGAGTACATTGCAGCATTGATAATTGTTCTTATAAGTAAAGGAATTGAGCGATGTTCCCACCAGCGCCTGTTAAAGTCCGGCTGGCATTGGAGCGGTGTCAGCGTCCTCCTGGCCTCTTCTCTCCGTCCCTGTGGCGTCCTCGTCCCCGCCTGGCTGCTTATCAGTGGCTAAATAGGGCAACGGGCTGAAGGCTCCTGATGGCTCTCTGGCAGCGGCCATTGCAATGCTGACTTGTGGGTGGACAGTTTTGTAAAAATATATATATATATATTGCTAAGAGTTGGCCTACTTAGGACCATATGTGACCGTATGTGACTCTGAGAGTGTACAAGTGGAAGCAATTGGACCCTTTCGTACCCAGTCCAGTTCCATATAGCAGGTCTGTAACTCAGAGATTGTTCAGTACAGATGACACTCTCCCTTATGGGTCCAGGGGAAGTGATTTCACTTTTGTCAGATATCACCCATTTTTTTTCTGTTAAAATGCTCTATTATAAGGTGTGCAGACCATATATGGAGTTCCCTCCTCCCCCACGTTAGCAGAGGAGCTAATAAAAGTTCCCCAGGTGGAGGGTGAATTCTCCTCCAATCAGGATCGAGCAGCAGGTTCACATAGTGTAGTTACTCTTGGGCGCCCCTAGTGCACCAGGCTGGTACTACACAATGAATTTCAAATCACTTACCCTACCTTTAATGCAAATAAAACATTTGAGAGCCACTTGTACGAGTTGGACTAGATCAGTGCCCAATGCACATTCTGAAGGTCTTGGCATTCAATATTCTGAATTTTGACCAAAATAATATCATCATTATAGTGTCTAAAGCAGAAAAACGAATACCTAATCTTCAGCAGAGACCCATGGTGTCTGTGCTGGTGGACAACGGACGCTGGTTGTTGACCCCTGCTCTCTGGTGAGCAACAGAGGTTTATGTCTCATATCACCTCTGCAGCACGTCACTCGAGAGCATGTGGACGTGCATGGCTGTGTGTGTGTGTGTGCGTGCGTGCGTGCGTGCGTGCGTGTGTGTGTGTGTGTGTGTGTGTGTGTGTGTGTGTGTGTGTGTGTGTGTGTGTGTGTGTGTGTGTGTGTGTGTGTGTGTGAGCAAGCGCGCCCTGTTAAATGCTTCTGATACAGCAAGAGGTTATACTGCTGCTCGGAGCTGTTCTGTAATGGAAGCACCTCGACTGCCTCCCATCAAAACAGCACCGCATCAAAGGATACTTGTCTCGTCTTGTGAAATAAAACGTGTCGATCATTCGGAATGGAATGGAATGGAATCATCGCGCTAATGATGTCTCAGTCTAGTTTTTTTTGTGTACTGTGTAATGGGCGTGTTGCTATAAACTGTGCTGTCTATCTGTTATATTAGGGGTGATTTGTCCAACAGCTCTTTATAGTTCATGTCATCATCAGTCTCTGCTCTGCACAGAGGGAAGACATCTCCGTGGGCTGTATATATGCCTATTGCAGATTCCACCCTCAGCTTCACTTCAGTCGTTGGTCCTTTGAAGAATCTGATCCAACAGTTTCTGCAAAAGAAAAAGCACAGTTCCTTCAGACACATGCAGTTCAACGCAGCCTGATGATAGACAGGCAGACAGAGAGAGAGAGAGAGAGAGAGAGAGAGAGAGAGACATGTACGCACACAAAGAGCATTTGCCCATTTCACAAACACCCAATGTATTTCCTATATAGCCTCAGCCAGGCATCACTCTAGGTGCGTACCATGGATTCAGTTCATTTGACTCAAGGGTGCAGAAAACAATGGAAACAGATGGATCCCCCCCAGTCAAAGGTACATTTCACTGCTGGAAGAAACTGCAGCCACTCAACATAAATAGTATTTGCAGTAGAAAACAGTAGCACAATTTGCACACAGAAAAATGGTGCATTTTTTTTTTTTTTTTTTTTTTTTTTGACAAAACACACAATGACAACAATGCCTTGCTTGGTGCATTATGGTGGAGGTGTGACTTGTAGGCTAAGTCCAAAAAGAAAGGATGTGAGCCCACATTTTCATGACAAGTTTTCATCATGAAAATACATGACTAAAATATCTAAAATAAGATCTGGGTCTGCTTGCAAAATGTGGTGTCTCTCTAAGCACTTAAGGATATCGTGTTAAAAATATATTGTGTCATTCTGATTTGATACTTGAATCCAGTATTTACAAATCTGATATTGAGTTTATCTGCCACGTGCCCTTCCCATGCGTACCATCTGCAACTTCAACTCAATTTTAACCATCAGTGAAAACCCCAATTGGTCCTGCTTGCATGGTGACTCATAGAGTACCATCAAATATGTGATTGTGAAGTGGCCGTATGTTTTTTCAGTTAGGCTATTTATTTTTCAATAATTTCAGGGTTATTATAATTCTTTTCCAATCACACAGGAGGGCAGTATGAGTCACCATTACGAAGGACATGTGTTTTCGATGAATCTGACATGGTTAAAATGGAGTTTGGCGTTACAATGGGTTCCGCTAAACGGACTATCAAATATCCAAAAGCTGAATCGAGCAACTTAAAAAATGTCTGAAGTGTTCTCAAAAGCCTGGGTAAACGATGAAACTATCCAACAATCTTTGGCAATATCCCTAAAAATATTGCCATTATGGTGAGAGTCAACCTGCAACAATGAAGTCAGTGAGAGCTGGTGGATCAGCTGGCTACGAACTGTTTTTGACAGGGACAAGCTGAGAGCTTGTATATCATCTTTTTTCCAGGGCGCAAAATACATTTTGTTCAATACAATTGCTATGTTCCAAGTTCAAGGAGACTTAGAGGGGGGAAAGGCAATTCCTCTATAAATGCTAGCTGTCTTCCAATATGGCATGGATTTGTTTTTGCCCCATTATAGTATATGCTGCATTTCTTGGTCTGGAAAGGGCAGTTGTTTTACAGAACTGTAAAAGGGGCAGGGGCTCAAGCGCCTTCCCTTTGACGTCTGTGTGTGCACGTCCCTGGCTTTTGAACATTCTGGCAAAAGTTTGATGCAAACCTGCAACATTTTCATGTAGATAATGACGAAATGAATGGAAAGACAGTACTGTGCACACTGAGGAGGTTAGACTCAGTGTAGACTAGACACACAGAGAGACAGAGAGAGACTCAGAGAGGCATGCTCACAGCGGGCGACCTCCTCAGCACCACCAATCCATGTCTGTGTTGTGTAGGTTGTGTGCCAGCCTGCCTCTCTTTATATACTAGACTAAAGCTATGGCATATAGCCCCTGCTGCCACATGCCTTATCTCTTGCCTCTGCAGCAGTGTGGGGGCGAACTGGGAGCTGTTTTCTGTTCTTTTCTCTGTGCGATGAAATGCATGCGCAGCTCCCACTCTTTAATTCCCACTCTGCAGCCCCACTGAATGGTGGTGGCAGGGCAAGAACTACTGCTATAGAGCTCCATCCAAGAGCCCTTTGTCTATCCCCAGCAAGCAACACTGAGCCCATATACACCCTTAAGACAATGACACTGTTCACACATCATGCACACGTAGTCTCTCTTCTGCCCGAAACGACGGAGAGAGAGAGAGAGAGAGAGAGAGAGAGAGAGAGAGAGAGAGAGAGAGAGAGGCAGAGAGAAAGGGGGAGAGGGAGAGAGAATGAGAATCTGTCAAAAGCAGATTCCATTCTTTAGGATGAGATAATTAGGCAACACACCATTGTATGCAAGGCTCACGTACCCACAAAAACCTGCGTCTGAATAAACCCATGCCTGTGTTTTACCTATAATGAGAGGGACATTTCTATACAGAACCTCCTCGCTGGTCAACAAAAACACTGTGAAGAACGTAACAGAAGCCCTATAGTACAAGGTTTCTTCCACTATGCCTGCATCTCTTAGTACCACAGCACCTCACAAGGCATTGAAAACAAGGCTGCAGATATCCCAAAACAAACTCACTCCCCAAACCCACCTCACTCCTGCCACTTTGACAGACCCGGATGGCTTAGGGTTGGCGATGGAATACATCTTGCAATGGTTCTGGTCCACAAGATTTGATACACTAACAAAATACCCTTGTACCTGTCCAAATACTTACTTAATGTCTAGTTGAAGGGAGTTCAACAGACCATGTGCAACCCAGATTCGGCACAAACAAGGGACTGACTTCATTATTTTTGCTCCTATGCCACCAAAATGTAGAATGCCGTAGTCATTAAGACACGCGAATCCTTTGACACTCCCACTAGCCACTCCCAAAGGGCACCTACGGAGGGCTGCAATTCGAAACTGGCCTCTATAAAAATATAATTCCCTCCACCCACCACCTTTTCCTCTCCTTGTATATTTTTATTTCCCTTTTACCTCCACTATGATTTGCTGCTTCTGACTTTAGAGAAGTGAAGTCTTTAATTGTTTGATGAAATAAACAAGGTGGCTGCCATTGTAAACAAGTGAAAGCTTTGCTGGTATGCCCCTTCACAGTCTTGTATTGAGTTGTGTTTGAATTGTACTGTAAAAACATTCAATCAATCAATCAATGATATCTTTAACACATCATTTGTCCCTGGGAAGATACAAGGAGGGAGTCAGGGACATGTATATGTTAGCAGTGACCTCTTGTGGACGGTATGAGTCATTACTCTTCTTCAAGAACATTAACTGTTCTTGAACAGGAGTACTGACTAAAAAGTCAATGTCATTTTTTTTTTCTCCATGTTGACTTGTTAGTTGTAAATTCTTACAACTAACAGGGTAGTTTAGCTCAAGTACAAATTTGACCGAGCAATGTTCACTTTTGACACTGAACCACTTCATACTGGTTAACATCGTCTTGTGAATGCAACTCTGAATTCACAGATGACTCAGCACTGCTGGTCTCAGACAGAAACTAACACGAGAACGAGAAGGCCCTCAGTTATGTTCTACGTACAATCTGTACCTGGCTTGCTGATACCAAGATTCCCATATGGGATCTCCTCACTGGTCAACAAAAACACATAGAAGGCTCTAACAGGAACCCATATACAAGGTTTCCTTGACTATGCTTGGACCTGTTGGTCTAGTGCAGCAACTCAAAGACCCTGAAAACAAATCTATAGACCTCCCAAAACAGACTGGTCAGGCTCTACTTGGCCTCTCCCCATCGACCCAACTCACCCCTGCCCGCTTTGACAGGCTGGCATGGCTTGGGGTTGATGACAGAGTACAGCATCTTGCAATGGTTCTTTCGGTGCACTACAAAAATACACATGTAGCTGTCTAAATACTGTCTAAATACTTCCATGTCCATTAAAGTCCAGTCCCACAACAGCAGAGGGAGTTCAACAAACCATGTGCAACCCAGAGTTGGCACAAACAAGGGACTAAATTCATTTCGTTCCTATGCCACAAAATGTGTAGGCCTTATACAGTCATTAAGACATGTCCTTTACACTCTAAAGAGCTAAAGATCTATAAGGTTCCATTTGGTTACTAACTCTTGCTTATCTGGGAACCACCTGGAACTGCCTCAAGGACCACTGGTGGTCTCTGTACCACTGAATTATATACACATATGTTGTCCATGTCTGTTTAGTTCAGTAGTAATAGGGTTACACACGGAACAAATTAGTAACAAGCTGAAAATTTCAGGTTACATTTTTGCCCTTTTCACCCCCCATTATATGTAATAGCCATTTTGGACACCGTCTTGAATATCTCAGAGAGCACAAGGGGGATTCACAGGGACTTTTAGTATCTCATTCCTAAAGGTATTCTGAACATATCCTGAAAATTTCAGCTTGTTACTAATTTGTTCCGGGTTTGACTCAATTTTGAGCTAATGCTCATAACTTAGGCCTACTTGGACGGGTCTCCCTTTTCTTCTATTGAGATGCATGGAGGCAGTGACCTCTTGTGGTGGATGACAGCAATTGCTCATATTATGAACATACAGTATCCACAGCACTTTCATAATAAAAAACTTAAAGATGCTTTAAAATATCAAACTGATATGGCATACACTTTGGGCAGTGGAAGGGAGGTCCAGGCTGAGTTCCAGGGGGTGTACAAATGGAACATATCCATCCGGTTCCACTCTCAGGGTGCAATTAACATTGATTTTACAATATTAATAGTAATGGAGTAATGGAGGGTCCCAGAGTTAGGAATGCCATGAAATGCATTTGGGGGGGAAATTAAATGCGTTGAGAATTTCTGCTAGAGCCATAAAAATCATCACTTATGGATGGTGCCTGGCAATCTTCAAAAGGGGGTTTGCGAGGTAATTAGTGTCAATTTGGAGGTCCTTGCATGAGAAAGTTTGGGAACCATTGCACTAGGTGTGCACACTGATGAAATAAATAGTCCATTTACTGTACACCAGTGGTTCATACAGTGGGGTTAGGCGTAGATAGCAACCCCAGGGGTCCTTGAGGGAGTTCCAGGGGGTCCCCAGCCACATGATAGCTGGAACTAGACCCACTAATGTGTCTGCAACCAGAGAGCCGATAAAGTTCATAATGGGATGGGGATCCATGGTTGTATGAACATTAAACTGGGAGTCCTTGAAAATAAAATAGTTGAGAACTACAGCTATATATAGTTACTCTTACTCTGGTGCCTCTTTTCTCCCTGGCAAAGAATATTTTAAAATACATTATTCATTTCATAAACCTTTAAAAGTAAAGGCCATCCAGAAAAGTGACATTCCATCCATCTCATTATGCTGAGTCAGGCTCTTCTCTTAATATAATGACACTGAGGTGTCTCACATAAAGAAAATCTTTTCAATTAACCCTAATAGTGACCCCCAGGCTATCACTGTAAACCCATATTAACCCTGATACTCTTTCAAGTCCATCAAATGTCTGAACATTTTTTTGAACTTGACTTTACTTTAAGCTTGCATAACATTGCAATGCTCCACAACCTCCATATACTATACAGTATATAGGCCACATTTCCATTATTAAGCTGTTTTTGAATAGTGCTAGCCGCTTCTATGCCAGGCTTTGTGTGTATGTAAAAACACAAACTTTGCAGACAAAAGTATGTAAACACATTGAAGACAGCACATTGAATTATGAACGTGAGGACTGAAATTGTGATTGGCCTGAATGACTGGATGGGCCTCCTATTAGTTTGAGAATGAGATGATGAAGTTAGGGGCGCTGTTATCCTTTGAGATTACACAAAAAGCTGCCCTCATACCATTTTCAGTAGTGTTTCAAATACTTTTAAATATAAGCACCAAAATATCTTGGGTTGTTTTGCATGCCATAATGTTTGGTGGGGCAGACTGGGCATTTAGGGGGGCATTGCCCCCCCAAGCCTATCCCTAGATCCGCCCCTGTACACAAGCGTTACGTAAGCGGTGGACAATTCCGTGCTCAAAATGTTACTGCATTAAAGCCATTACTGAGAAACGCTGCAGTCATGGAGGGGATTAATTGAGCTTGTAGGAGAAAGGTGTGGTATTATTACTTGCTCAATTGCCTGTGGGGCATATGCACAACTAATGTTCTGTTTAGTGGCTCATTGCATTCACGGCTGCAGACAGAAACCTTGTATCTCTCTGTGATTCCATCAGTTGTTTTTAACGTCCTATACTACTATACTCAAATTAGACTAGTACATTCAACCTTTTTCATCCCAGGGCCCACCATTTATTCAGCATTTGAGCCACGGACCACCATTTCATGACGTTTTAGCCCCACAGACCCCCCCCCAAACTAAAGATTTCCTTTGCTTCTGTTCATGACCATTAATCTTCTAGTTGTGTAGATTAGGACTAATTCACATGATGAATATTTTAACTCTTGAGAGTGTAAAAATGAAACCAAATGGACCCGGCAGGGTCCATTTGGTTTCATTTTTACGTTCTCAAGAGTTACATCTGGTTAAACAACTCAGCTGGGGACCACCTGGAACCCTCTCAAGGACCACTGGTGGTCCCCGGACCACCTGTTGAAAACCCCTGGACTAGTATACTGTTACACAAAAGTAGAACATATTGAGCTTGTATATTTGCTGTTGTAAAATATGTTAAAATGAGAAAACCACCACTGTGATATTTTAGATTGTTGTGTTTTGATTACTTAGTCAGTGTACACTATGCAGACACAGACACATCTATGACTATGGCAATGGGGAACTGCATACTAGGGGCTCCATTTTCGTTACACGCTAAACCCTTTATCCCAAACCCCTTATCTCTTTTTTACTATTTTGATAAACTTTTTGGAATAGTTCAACATGCCAATCTATTGACACGTTGTGAGCTTGTAGACTGGCCATTTTAACTATTGAAAAATGTTTTTTGAAATAGTTTAAAAAGGCAAAGAAGTTAAGGGATAAGGGGTTTAGCAGTGACAACATCTAGGCCTAGGTTCCCAACTTGCATCATTCCAAAGTAGGGCTGGTGGGCACAGATAGGGCTAAAATAAAAAAAACAAATAATACACCTTCATGCCATCCTGCAATTTTTGAAGATTTTTAACCATCTTTCAGTAGTGATAACTACTCATTTAGAAGGCATCTATAGCATCAGGTTAGAGATTGTGACTTAAAGGGGAATTCCACCCATTTTCAAAACTTTCCTGAGAGGATACAAATGTGAACCAAATGGACCCTAGCGGGTCCATTTGGTTCCATTTGTACCCTCTGAGGAAAAAGGGGCCTGAAAGAAAAATCATTAACATGGTGAAATACATCTTGATGATGTTGATTTCACCATGTTGATGATTTTTCCAGACCTCGATTTTTAGGAAATACAGAATTGGGGGAACTTTTTTGTCATGTCCACACAACAATGACATATTAAAATGTTGAAAATTCCCCTTTAACAACTACATTGGGTCCATTTAAACAATGGTTATTTCTCCCCTGAATATCACTTACAGTTTTGGACATACGTGTGCGTGTGTGTGTGTGTGTGTGTGTGTGTGTGTGTGTGTGTGTGTGTGTGTGTGTGTGTGTGTGTGTGTGTGTGTGTGTGTGTGTGTGTGTGGCAGTAAAAGGTCAAACTTATCATGATGCTGCTGAAATGCATTACCGTATTGTCCAGAATATAACACAACCCTGGTTATAAACCCCCCCCCCCCCCATATTTGGAATGGCTTCAGAATCAAAACCCCTAGTTGACATGTGACTTGCTACTTAAACCATGATGAAATTTAGAAAATATTTGCCTTAAATAGAAGGTCAATGGTGGCCATACAGTAAATTACATTTTGGCCCTTGGGAGCAGTGTTCAAAAGCTTCCCCCCAGACAAGCAATTTAGAGTACATTACACCACAGCGTTCCATCCAAGTACTAACCAAGCCCTACCCTGCTTAATTTCCATGCTAAAGATGAATACAAATGAATCTTATTCTCCACATCCTAAAGTCAGAATGAAGTCAGAAAAGGCCTGTGGCGCATGTCTCCTCATCCACTTCATCAGTGTCCATACCCGAGGCGGTATTGGCAAAAGGGCCTTTCTGTGTGGAGTTTGTTCTGCTAGTGTCCCCTAGGGTAGATACCCTCACAAAAACATGCAGTAATCCTGGTCTCTAGACTGCCCCCCCCTGGCCAGCCAGGGCGCCTGATGAATGGGGAAAGGAACTGGTTCTCGACTTACGTACAAAGATTTGGTGCCTTTATACATATAGCCATCGCATGTCTTAAGCAAAATCCTTTCAGTTATTTAGTTATTGATCCTCATTCTTCATTTCAATTGTCCATTATTCATTAATTTCTAAGGGTCTACACCAGGGGTTTTCAACAGGTGGTCCGGAGACCACCAGTGGTCCCTGAAAGGGTTTCAGGTGGTCCCCAGCTAAGTTGGTTAACCAGATGAAAAGTTAGTTAACCAGATGTAACAACTAGAGAATGTTGAAGATGAATGGTCATTATTTATCTATGTTTGCATGTTTTGTCTCCCAAATCCAGCCGTGTATTGTGAACAAAAGCAAAAGAAATCTTTAGTTTTGGGGGTCTGTGAGGCTAAAATGTTAATGTGAGGAAATGGTTGTCCATGGCTCAAATGCTGAATAAATAGTGGGCCCTGGTATCAAAAAGGTTGAAAACCATTGCTCTACACCAGGGGTTTTCAACCTTTTGGATGCCAGGGACCACCATTTTTTCAGAATTTGAGCCACGGACCACCAACTTGAGGACATCTTAGCCCCACAGACACCAAAACTAAAGATTTCTTTTGCTTTTGTCCCATCTTCTAGTTGTGTACACTTGGGCTAATTCAGATGATGAATATTTTAACTCTTGAGAGTGTAAAAATGAAACCAAATGGACCCGCAAGGGTCCATTTGGTTTCGTTTTTACGTTCTCAGGAGTTACATCTGGTTAACCAACTGAGCTGGGGACCACCTGGAACCCTCTCAGGGACCACTGGTGGTCCCCGGACCACCTGTTGAAAACCCCTGTCCTAGAGTGTACCTGAAATGAAGACTCAGCAGCCAATGTGTGCGTGCTTTTCTAACAGTTATCACCCCACTGGGACACAGTCAGTCTCAAACAGTGGAGTCCACTGCTTCTCAGAGAAGAAGACACACTAAGTGGAATAGACAGAGAGTCCACAGTATACTGTACACACTTCAGTGAGCACAGCACATACAGTACAGTACAGCAGCTCTGAAACCATCTATCTACTAGTGATGGAAACTAACTAATGGCCTGTTGAATAGGCCATTAGTTAGTTTCCACCTCTGTCCTATTCATACTAATCCAGCTTTCGGTGAAGTGGTGAACACCAGAAACTACAACATGTCACGCCCTGGTGGTCATTGTGTGCTCAGTGCTCACACAACACATCTCTGTTTTACTAAGCTCTGCCATGGTTCTAACCCAGGTTCCCCCAGAGTCAGTGTACTTGAGCAATGAGCCCTTTTCTAAGCCCCTCCCCAATCCGCCCTTGTCCAATAGGCACGCTAGAAGTGGTCAGTGACTAAACTCGGCCGCAAAGGGCGGGGTTCATGGTAATTTGCGCTTCTACTACTTTTTACACATGGCTAAAAGAAACAGTTCTTCAGATCTTTAGTGACAATCATTAACATAATAAACATAGCCTTCCACAACATACTGTATAGTCCTATAAACAACAATGAAAGGTGTCCAGTCCTCTAACTTTTAGCGCACCGTGACTTTGACTCAGAAGTCTCCGCATGCGTTGCGAGGTGCATTGATCTGTGGCTCTGCGGTTCATTTGCATCACACAACGCATCTGGGTATTTTGCAGTTCCGAGGGCTGTGGTCCTGTTTTCCACCCTTTTAAGCCAATCACACTCCAATATTTGAACACATGACTCGAAAAGTGGTAGAAACCTCTTCCTCCGTCTGTTTAGACCAGAGTATTACACATTGATTTATGTACCATATTGACATTTCATTACCTTCTTGAAAAGCTCCACTCGGTGTCTGTTGGTCAAATAGAGCTCCCTCTTCTTCTCCGCCTCCCTCTTCCTCCTCACCTCTGGCAGACTGTTATGGGACCTGTCAATCACATAAACATGTTGATGGTCACAGTTAAACCACAGTGAGTGGCGCGGGGATTTCTGACAGCATAATAATACAGTAGTGCTTTTTTCAAAGATTGGCATGTCAAAGGACCATGACATTGATATACATTTGGCTCCAGCCAACACGATATAAAAACACATGGGTTCCCCCACAATCTGACAAGCACTTGAGGAGGAGTTGAGGCGTTACATTTTATTTTTTTGTCAGCTCCACTGATGAATGAACATACTGTACTGTGAAAATAGCTGCTCTACACTACACGTTTCTTTCTTACAGTACTGTAGGCTTATGTTATTTGACAATTTGGCCAGTGTTTGACCAGTGTAGAATAGAAGGTTCCAGTTCGATTTCTGAGACAAAGTGTCCTCGACAAAGACTCTGATTGCTCACGATGAGGTTGGCAGCTTGCATGGTTTCCCCCGCCATTGGTTTATGAAAGTGTGACTGCACAAATGTATGTAGAGAACATTGGAAGATGCTACATGAATACCCCATTTACCAGCTGTGCATCCGTGGCTTTGTGACAGCAGACAGTCATCCATTCTGGCTGCAGTTGGTGTTTTTCTCTCGCTATTTCATCACTAATGTCTTTTTATATTGTACATGTCACTGAGCAAGATAGGATATCATGATAGCATACAACTCTATGGAAACCATATGCACCACCCCACGCTTTCATGTGTGTGTGTGTGTGTGTGTGTGTGTGTGTGTGTGTGTGTGTGTGTGTGTGTGTGTGTGTGTGTGTCTTACACATTGTAAGGCACTATATAGTGTAGCGTTGAAAATGGACCATTTATCACACGCACACGTCGCACACGCACACGCACACGCACACACACACACACACACACAGGCCGTACGCACAAATACGAGTCAAATCAACTTGCTATAAATTTCATTACAGAAGGGCCACTATGTTGAATATCGAGTTAAGAAATAGCCGTGGTCCATAATGCCATCCATCAACAACTACAGTAATGTGTTTTCTTTGAGTGCTGTTGTTTGTGTCGTTTCCCCTCGGGTACGAGCGGCAAAACCTGACCTAACATTGTGTGATACAATCCAATCAATCATGGTGCATTTAGTGTGCACAATTTGTGTTGTGCAACATGAACTAGCCAGATCGGATCTGTAAGCCAGTGTTTTTTCAACCATTTTCATACCAAGGCCCACTATTTATTCAGCATTTGAGACACGGACAAGGATTATTTTGGTAATATTTACTACTAATTTTCTACTAATCCACCACAGCATTCTGCACACATGACATACACTAAACGTTATCACAGTTGTTGCAAGTTGTCACTAAACATATTCCTTTGGTGGAAGGGGGTGACTTGGGAAATAATATCGGAATATGTAATATATTGTTCTTTGATTCAAGTAATAAGTAATTACAATTTACAATTTAGGCATTTAGCAGATGCTCTTGATCCAGAGTGACTTACAATGGTAAAGAAAGTTTACAATTTAAACAGGATTTACAATACATTTCATAATATACAATGAAGCGCTAAAAACATTGTACTGTGGGTTGGTACGTGATACAAGTGCTATGGGCCGAAATGTCTGAAGAGGCGTGTTTTCAGACTGCACTCTCCAACACTATTCTTAAATATTAATATAAATCTGATTTTACATTTCAAGAGAGATGTGATGCTGACAAGACTGTGTGTGTGAGACTGTGATGTGTGTGAGCGTGTGGAGACAGTGTTCTGTCTGACAAGGAGATTGAGAAGACCAGAAGCTCACCTCTGTGATCTGAGCGCCGCCTCTCTTCCCGTAATGGCTCTATCTCTGGCTCGCAAAAGGTTATCTGGTAGTGTGTGAGAGAGTTCACACACACACACGCACACACGCACGCACGCACACGCACACACACACACACACACACACACACACACACACACACACACACACACACACACACACACACACACACACAGCTTTAAAGGCAGTGAATCACATTGGCTTTTCCTGGCATTTGAAAAGATTGACTGACTCCCTTATCGAGAAATCACTGTGTAAATCCTAGCTGTGTACACCCAGACACAGCACAGACAGGAGATGTGCATCAGGGTGTGTGTGTGTTGTGTGTGTGTGTGTGTGTGTGTGTGTGTGTGTGTGTGTGTGTGTGTGTGTGTGTGTGTGTGTGTGTGTGTGTGTGTGTGTGTGTGTGCGTGCGCATGCGCATGCGCATGCATGTGCACGTGCACAAGGACTTTTTAACATGTTACCATTCTTTTTGTACAGTTTCATTCTAGGTAATATTTCTCAAACATGTATGGTGACTATACCACCAGAGCCATGTAGTAGAAGAGTTGCAGTATTAAGCTGTGGTGGTGACCCCCGTTAACAACAGTGAGGGGTTTGACATCCTGACTGGGGTAATACAAGGACACGCCAAGCCCATAGAGGTATTGAACTGTATAGAGAACGCACACAGAGGAAACCTTGAGGCAAAATGGACAAAGCAGCTGAAGTTGGGATTGCAATTTCAGCCCCATCACATGAACCTAGGCCCCGCCCACTCGAAGGTGGCTTTTTGCTCGCACACACATACATGCACACATGTTGCTCGATCAGGTCTTAGATCCATCATGTTCTACCACTCCCTTTAGCAATCCCAGAATGCAAGGCTTCCTACCCTACCATGCACTGGCTGAGCAACTTCAGTGGCGGGGAGGACAAATCCAGTGCCCAATCTATTCCTTATTACCCCTTCATCATAGTCCTGCATGAACTACTGCTCTGAAATGCTCTGGGAGGTCACTAGGAGGTCACTCTTACACCAAGGAGATCAAGAAAACACCCTGCAATAGGCGAGACACACCTAGCCTATGTGCTCATGACATCAGCCTGCTCTTCAACGACATGGAGCAAGCACAGGAGCTATTGAGCAGATTAGTCAGGGTGACGATATTGAGGAATCCAGAAACTGAGCACTGGAGTACTGTTCATGCAGCCTGAATAGGGAGATGTTTTCAACCAGGTTGGCATTTTAAGAGCTATTTTAGACATGTGTCCAACATGTCAACTGTTGTAGCGTACAGTAACAACTAAAGGCTCTGCAATGTTTAAATGTTTAGACACTATTCGCTGTCCCCAATTCTCAGTCTCGAAGAGCCGCCATTGGACTGGCCTCAGGAAGTGAACAGATTTTGTATAACTCTAGACGGTAGTCTGTCTGTCTATACTCTAAAGCTCTGGCTAAGACCAATACAGTCCTCTTAAGACCTCTGAGGATTAATACCACACACGTACGAGGAGTGGCCTCATTACTTTTGATGAGAAAGCATGGCAATAAAAGTGACAGGGGTGGTAGATTGATTTACGCCGGCCTTCACCCTGCTGCAGCTGAAATCACTTCACTCTGCCCACTGTAACAAGTGGCGGACAAAGTCATGGACGTGCACACATAGACATCGGCTATAGACGTCGTCTTCTGCAGCCAATGCCCTTTTATCCGTCTGTAGAAAGAAATGCAAAATGCCACTCCTGAACATTAAACAGCATTTTTGCGTTGCACAATTTTAATTCTTAAGAAATCTACCTACGTTGTACACTGCATCTCCACTAGATAGAGTGCTAGGTTGCACACCAAAAATAGCTGATCTGTAAGCTCACAGCATGATGTGTTGTGAGCTTGTAGATCTGCTATTTTTGTCCAAAACTGCCCTTTTGTGGGATTTCCGCCCCTGCCCCTCTTGCACTCTCTGCACATCCCTGGACAAAGAACTCAAGCCTTTAGTTTGCCAGTCAAAGTATTACATACACTGTACAGTATAGCCAGGGCATGGTATTTGAGCTAGTGAAAGTTTCTCATTAAGTTGTGTACTTTAAACCACTGTTTTCCCTACTTGAGAAGGATGCAGCATGGGAACCTCATAATACAAGGTGTCAACTACCAGTCGGTGTGTCCTTTTTATGCCCAGTGTCTGAAGAGTGCTTCAGATTGACTGTGAAAAGTGGCCTGGTGGTTAAGTAATCAAATGCCAGGTGTGGGCTTGCCAGGGTAATCAATTGGCTGAGGCAGATGCTGGAAACGACATAGGTGATGGGACTTTGGTTGATTAGGCCCAGCACTGGCAGAGCCTGATCCAGAGCCTTTTGTGGTGTTTCTGGACAACGGTGCGCTGCACAAACGCAAAGCCGGGCACAGCACTGGGTTGTGGAACATGTATAGCAGGGGTTTTCAACCTTTTTGACACCAGGGACCATCATTTATTCAGCATTTGAGCCACGGACCACCGTTTGATTTCACCCCAAAGACCTAAAACTAAAGAATTCTTTTGGCTTTGTCCACAATTCCAGGCTGGATTTTGCAAACAAAACAGTGTTGATATTAAGTGGTGTTAATTCAGATGTAAAAATGAAACCAAATGGACCCGCAAGGGTCCATTTGGTTTCATTTTTATATTCTCAAGAGTTACATCCGGTTAACCAACTTTCCATCATTTAGCCTGGGGACCACCTGGAACCCTCTCAAGGACCACTGGTGGTCCCCGGACCACCTGTTGAAAACCCCTGATGTATTTCACAACACACAGCCCCCCCTTGCACATTAGAAGGACTTTCCAATCTGTATCAGGGACTGGTGAAATGAATGTCTAAATATTGAATCAGGGCAATTTAAAAACAGCCTTGGGTGCACAGAAAAGCCACAGTGTAGAAAATGAGCAGTTTAAAGACGCCCAGAAGTGAAACAGACCCTTTTCAGTTTACTGCTGAAGTATTAGTCAGAGAAATATGTTACAAAAATAGGCTGAGTTGTGCACTTCCGGCAGAAAGCGTGAAAATTTGCACCTGGGGGTATTTTTGGGTGCTGAATTCAAAAATTAACGGATCCAAGAGTTCTGACCAAAGGGTCACCCCCAAAATCCAAGATTTTGGGGGTAACCAAAGGTTTTTCCTTCATAACTTGAAATGCATTGATTTTACGCCCCATAAATGTATTGAACGTTAATATAAAGTTGGGCATTACGGACGATTTGGTACCAAGTACATGCCTGTATCTTCTACGGTTCTCGAGATACAGCATATAGGTACTTTCACAGATTGAGGAGAGCAACACATTTGTAACATTGATTCTTAAGTCAATCCAATGGTCATACAGACATGATAATTGCTACACACACTCTTCAAACCCCACTATTTCTAAAAGTACTTCATGCCGTGCAAAATTCCAAGATGGCAGCCCCCAAAATCCAAGATGTCCGTCCAAAAATGTGGTTTTTCTATCATAACTCGAAATACGAAGATTTTAAGCCCCATAAATGTATTGAACGTTAATATAAAGTTGGGCATTACGGACATTTTAATACCAAGTACATGTCTGTATGTGTTACGGTTCTTGAGTTACAACATATAGGTAGTGATGAGGCGCCATAAGGGTAAGATTTTGGCACGTTTCACCCTTTTACTCAAAGATCCCTTTATCACCATGTCAACCATTTTCAGGAAACAGACCTACATGTGTCTGCTACCATAAACCACTTCAAGTTTTTCAATGGATGAAACAGGTTGGGAGTTATTAAATTGAACGTGAGTGCTGTTTCAGTGTTAAATTTGCTTCGTACATTTTGCAAAGATAAGCCACCCAGAAATGTCTGTCTGTCTGCATCACACTGAGTCTGTGCTTCACAATAAGGGCTCCATTTTTTTTACACACTAAACCCATATCCCAAATCCCAAAGTGTAGCATGTGCCATAGAGTAATGGTATAATATGCTAATAAGTGTAATAGAGTAATAGGCTAACACGTGCAATGGCATAATATATGTGCAATAGGCTAATAGTGTAATAGTGTAATGAATGCAATAGTGTCATAGGGTAATATGTGTAATAGTGCAATAGTGCAATATATGTCCATTAGGGTAATAGTGTAATATATGCAATAGTGTAATAGTGTAATAGGGCTAATAGTGTAATAATGTAATATATGTACAATAGGCTAAGAGTGTATTATATACAATAGTGCCATAGTGTAATAAATACAGTAGACTAATACGTGTAATAGTGTAATACATGTAATAGTGCCATAGGGTAATATGTATAATAGCCCAAAAGTGCAATATATGTGCATTAGGGTGTAATATATGGCATAATGTAATAGTGTATTACACTATTACACTATAGTGTAATAGTGTATTACACTATGACACTATTGTATATAATACATTATTAGCCTATTGCACATAAATTACACTATTACACTATTAGCCCTATTACACTATTGCATATATTACACTATTACCCTAATGCACACATATTGCACTTTTACGCTATTACACATTATTACCCTGACACTACTGCATGTATTACACTATTACACTTAATAGCCTAGTGTATTTATTACACTATAACAGTATTGTATACAATACACTATTAGCCTATTGCACATATATTACACTATCAGCCCTATTAACTATTAAACTATTTCATGTATTACACTATTACCCTAATGCACATATAATGCACTTTTGCGCTATTACACATATTACCCTATGACACTATTGCATGTATTACACTATTACACTTATTAGCCTACTGTATTTATTACACTATGGCACTATTGTATATAATACACTTAGCCTAATGTACATATATTACATTATTACACTATTAGCCCTATTACACTATTACACTATTGCACATATTACACTATTAGCCTGTTGCACATATATTATGCTATTGCAAGTGTTAGCCTATTACACTATTACACTTATTAGCATATTATACCATTACTCTATGGCACATGCTACACTTTGGGATTTGGGATATGGGTTTAGTGTGTAACAAAAATGGAGCCCTTATTGTGAAGCACAGACTCAGTGTGATGCAGACAGACAGACATTTCTGGGTGGCTTATCTTTGCAAAATGTACGCAGCAAATTTAACACTGAAACAGCACTCACGTTCGGTTTAATAACTCCCAACCCGTTTCATCAATTGAAAAACTTGAAGTGGTTTATGATAGCAGACACATGTAGGTCTGTTTCCTGAAAATGGTTGACATGGTGATAAAGGGATCTTTGAGTAAAAGGGTGAAACGTGCCGAAATCTTACCCTTATGGCGCCTCATCACTACCTATATGTTGTAACTCAAGAACCGTAACACATACAGACATGTACTTGGTATCAAAATGTCCGTAATGCCCAACTTTATATTAATGTTCAATACATTTATGGGGCTTAAAATCTTCGTATTTCGAGTTATGATAGAAAAAACACATTTTTGGACAGACATCTTGGATTTTGGGGGCTGCCATCTTGGAATTTTGCACGGCACGCAGTACTTTTGGAAATAGTGGGGTTTGAAGAGTGTGTGTACCAATTATCATGTCTGTATGACCATTGGATTGACTTAAGAATCAATGTTACAAATGTGTTGCTCTCCTCAATCTGTGAAAGTACCTATATGCTGTATCTCGAGAACCGTAGAAGATACAGACATGTACTTGGTACCAAATCGTCCGTAATGCCCAACTTTATATTAACGTTCAATACATTTATGGGGCGTAAAATCAATGCATTTCAAGTTATGAAGGAAAAACCTTTGGTTACCCCCAAAATCTTGGATTTTGGGGGTAACCCTTTGGTCAGAACTCTTGGATCCGTTAATTTTTGGATTCAGCACCCAAAAATACCCCCAGGTACAAATTTTCACGCTTTCTGCCGGAAGTGCACACCTATTTCACATATTTCTCTGACTATATTAAAGACTTGGCATTTCTCAGTCACAACCATCACTTCTCCCTGGGTGTAGTTTGGAGGCACGGACAGCAGGGGGCAGCAATAACTGTAAAATGATTCACACTGTGTGCCAGCATTTTAAAATCTCATCAGCAGATTGAGTAACACACACCAACACAGCTAAACAAATAACACCCCAAGGTCAGCAGATATTTCTAAAAATCGCCTTGTTGCATATGCTAATGGCAGTGAGTGAATATGCATCATTCATTATTTATGCACAGCCAAATATAAATATGTGAAGTGTGATCTCTCCCTCTCTCTATCTACTGCATCTCTCTCTCTCTCTCTCTCTCTCTCTCTCTCTCTCTCTCTCTCTCTCTCTCTCTCTCTCTCTCTCTCTCTCTCTCTCTCTCTCTCTCACTCTCACTCTCTATCCCTCCCACCCACCCTCCACTGCAGTGACAAATCCACAGACAAGAGCGATCAACAGGCAGTATAGGTACAGTGTGTGTGTGTGTGTGTGTGTGTGTGTGTGTGTGTGTGTGTGTGTGTGTGTGTGTGTGTGTGTGTGTGTGTGTGTGTGTGTGTGCGCGCGTGTGTGCTTGTGCGTCAGGGGCGGATGAAACATTTCCCAATTGGCCCGATGAAGCCGACCCCATACCATTTTCATTAGTGTTTCAAATACTTTTAAATATAAGCACTGAAATATCTTGGGTTGTTCTGCATGCCATCATGTTTGGTGGGGCAGCCTGGGCATTTAGGGGGCATTGCCCCCCCATGCCTATTCCCAGATCCGCCCCTGGTGTGCGTGTGTGTGTGAGTGAGTGTGTGTGCGTGTGCGCGCATGTGTGTGTGTGTGTGTGTGTGTGTGTGTGTGTGTGTGTGTGTGCGTGTGTGTATGTGTGTGCGTGCGCGCACGCGCATGTGTGTATGTGCGCATGTGTGTGTGTGTGTGTGCATCCTGGGCATACAGCCAGTGCAGCTGCAAAGCAACAACAATAGGTGGCACACACAGTGGGCAGGGTGAGGACAGATAGAGTTGCTGGTACGGTACCAGGGTGACCAGTGGTGTGGCATCAGGGGAGGTGTCTGTGTGTGTTTTGGGGGTCATGGCAGCCTGCCAGGGTAACCAGATCCAAACTGTTCAAGTATTGCATGTAAATAGTGCTTTTATCCTATACCCCATGAGTCATGATGACACACACATCCTGAGCCACAGTTGGGACTACTGTGGCGTGTGTGTGTGTGTGTGTGTGTGTGTGTGTGTGTGTGTGTGTGTGTGTGTGTGTGTGTGTGTGTGTGTGTGTGTGTGTGTGTGTGTGTGTGTGTGTGTGTGTGTGTGTGTGTGTGTGCAGTGCAGTCTCACAGATAGTACTACACTATACACGGAATGCCACCTAGGAATTGCGTGCATACACTGCGAGTTAAAGCAAAAATCTGTGAATATGCACTTGGGCGTGTTTTTCCACAAACCGGAAGTGGCTGGTTGGGGATGGGGCAGTTTTTTCCCCACAAACCGGAAGTGGCTGTTTGGGGGTGGGGCAATTTGGGTTTTGTAATATTTACTATTCTGTCCCTAACATATCGCAACTTGGACGCGGCTGAGTCGGCTCTGCCGACCATTGCAATGCTCAGTGCGGCAATTTGCTCGGCTAGCGCCTCGCTCAGTGGCGCTTCACAACGCTCATGGTCCATTTTCAGCGTAAAGACGAATATGCACGGATTTATTGTAAGCGAATATGCACGGATTTTTGCCTATTCTAGGTGAGTATTCACATAATGGGGCCCCGTGCCATAACGTGCATATTCGCCTAATGAGACTGGGTTGGTGTGTGTGTGTGTGTGTGTGTGTGTGTGTGTGTGTGTGTGTGTGTGTGTGTGTGTGTGTGTGTGTGTGTGTGTGTGTGTGTGTGTGTGAGCAAGACACGTATTGTACTCTGATGTACTGGTCGGTACCTTGCATAGTCTCCGGCGCCATTGGTGTGTGAATAGGTTGAATGGGATCCTCAATCTATCTAATCAATCTATCGTGTCTTGGATTAATGCACTAGGCCTACAGTATATAAATGCCCCATTTACCCTTTACACTGAGAGACAGCCAGGGTCTGAATGTGTGTGGGCACTTTAAAGGTATAGACTGTCCTGCACACCAGGGGCAGATGTAACATTTCCCAATTGGGGGGGCAGGAGAAAATGTTATGGGGGCGGCTTCATCGCGCCACAGGCGCGATGAAGGACTTTTATTAAGCATCAATAATAACATCAGCTGTTGTTGAAGTTGCAACAGACATGCAGCATGCAGAAAGCTAAAGGTCTGACTCAGAGAGTTTTCTGTTTTCAATGATGAAATGCTGTTGGTTTAGTGATGACACAACTGTAGTTAGCTAGTAGCAGTAGTAGTGTTTCAGATCATTGTAAATATAAGCACTTTAATTTGAAATATTTTTGAAATGTGTGTGTGTTTTTTTTTTTGCATTCCGTCATGTTTGGTGTGGCAGTCAGGGCATTTAGGGCGGCATTGCCCCCGCCCATGCCCATGCCTAGATCCGCCCCTGCTGCACACAAATGAAGGGGGACATCATGGTGACCCTATACCTGTGTTAATGGTGTCTGACCAGGCAGGATCCTCCTGTTCTCTCCTCCTCCTCCTGGCCTGGCTCCGCTGCTCCAGATCTCTCACTCTGCCCTGCCAGGAAGAGGCTTTCATTGATCCATACTCAATATATTATTAACAGAAACATGTCTGGGGAAGGTTTGCGAAGAGTAATAAGGTCTAAACCCAAGAAAGATGGTCTGGGCTTGTTTCCACTGGGGCCCTTCACACTCAATTCATCGAAAAGAGCAACCCTCGCATCAGAAAATGGGCAACCCTCTCTTCGTCAGAAAAGAAACCATTTTGGACTTGATTGTTTAAATCATAACTTGCAATAGACCTTTCCGTAAGCCCTGCCCTCTCCCCAGTGTGTGTGTGTGTGTGTGTGTGTGTGTGTGTGTGTGTGTGTGTGTGTGTGTGTGTGTGTGTGTGTGAGAGAGAGAGAGAGAGACATTTATTTTTTGAAAACAATGTTTTGTCATATAGGAAAACTATTAGTGGAGACGTTTGTCCACCACATGTTATGCTTAGCTGTGATTGGACCATAGGAGTTTGGGGAGGGGCTTACAGCAAGGTCTATAGTGGAAAGTAGCTAAGTATCCCATGCTTTTTTTTCACCACAATGTAGGCCCTCTCTATCTCTTTTTACTTCTTTCTTTATACAGTACCATCTGTATGTTTGTGATTGCTCTGATGAATTGAAAATGCGGGTCCCTGTTGCAAACAAGTGTGAGTGTCTAATCAAGGTTTGTCCCGCAGTGTGTCACTCAGTGTTTGTATTGGCTTGGTTTGAAATGTACCCATTCTGCATACTGTGAATGAAAACGACAATCATGTACCGTTACTCATCAGCTAGGCTTATATACTCTGCTTGAAATCAAGAAATTGGGTATATGGTTCACTTTACCTGTGAGCGACTGATGAAATCTGGCCTGGACTTCTCCAGAGCTTCCTGCATGCATGCCAAAGAACAAAGGAAGAAAGGAAGGGTAGAAAGACGCACCAATGTATTAGTAAATTATGTTATTACTTCACCAGCAACAACAAGGGAATCCAGAGCACAGCCCTGGTTGGATGGGTATCCCAAAGACCAGGGGTCATTTTAGCCCCAAAAGACCCCCAAACTAAAGATTTCTTTTGCTTTTGTCCACAATTCCAGGCTGGATTTCAGACATACAGATCAAAATGACCATTAATCTTCTAAATTCTCTAGTTGTGTAGACATGGGCTAATTCACATGATGAATATTTTAACCAAAACCAAATGGACCCGCAAGGGTCCATTTGGTTTCATGTTTACGCTCTCAAAGAGTTACCTCTGGTTAACCAGGTTTCCATCACTTAGCCTGGGGACCACCTGGAATCCTCTCAGGGACCACTTGTGGTCCCCGGACCACCTGTTGAAAACCCCTGCAAAGACAGCTATACTGTACTGCTTTCATAAGAACCTCTGCGTTGGTGTGCGAGCATCGGTGCCACGGCCTATTTGTTCCTGACAGGCTCATTTGGTCTCACGGACACACTGTGGTTGTGTTCCGTATAGCCCCGGGAGGAGAATGGGAATAGGATAAACATTGTCTATCACAGCGTGAAATTCTGCGTCGAATATGGCAAGAGTTTAATGTTCCTGTGGAGAGCATTCAGACTTTTGAAACCAAGAGAGCGTCCGGGTCATTAACCATCCATTTATACTTTGGCTATTCGAAAATAGCACATCTACAAGCTCATAGCGTGTCACTTTGTGATTGAGCTTGAAGATCTGCTTTTTTTTTTTTTTTTTTTGGAAAATGTTAATGCGATCCTGGGCTCTCCACACTCTCTGCCAACCAGGGGAGGCAGCAGGCTGGCCTCAGTCTTCCTTCAATGCATGAGGAGTCCAAGCTGCCTTCTTTTCACCCAATACTAGGGGGGAGTTCCCTGGACGTTACGTATGGAAGGAATACATTATTCCAACCAGTTCCTGTCCCCTCCATCAAGTTGGCCAGGGGAGGCAGTCTAGGAGTGCTGCATGTTCTTTGGAGGATATAGGGGACACGGGAAAACATGCAAACCATACACAGAAAGGCTCTTTCACCAACCCTGCCTCGGGTATGGGCACTGATGACTCGGAAAGGAGACACGCCGCCAGCACCCACAGCATTTCGAGTGGGAATCAAACCCTTCTAGCTGTGAGGCGACGGCACTACCACTGTGCCTCCATATTATAGTCTTTTAAAGGTCCCATTGAATTGTGCAGATCCTTGGCATGGAAGAGTTTGAGAACCATTGAGTTTTTATTTTCTTTTATTTTTTTTTCCCAGAAAACCGCAGGTCCTTTCCAATGTTGGGCAGTAACTAAGTAAATATTACATATTACTGTAATATTATTACCTTTTCCAGAAGTAAAGTAAAGTAAAGATATTACTCTGCCAAAATGTGTAATAAGTAATGTTTTGTAATTACTTTGAGCTTGTTGTTGCATGTGAAAATAGGACAGATTTACAAGCTTTCAACAGATAGCAACAGAGATGCACTGTAGTTTGTAGATTCTAATCCACCACAGCATTCTTCACCCATGACCTACAGTACAAGTCATCGCAGTTGTCTCAAATTGTCACTAAACAGATTGCGTTGTACATCTCTATTGCGGGTGGGAGGGGGGGACTGGGGAAAGTAATATTGTAATATGTAATATATTATTCTTTCATTGAAGTAATAAGTAAAGTAAAGATATTACTCTCCTAAGTAATATTGCCCAAGTGGGGCACTTTTTGGAAAAGTGTATCCAAAAAGCCTACCTGAAGTGAAACAGCTGTGGTTGAAGGACTTTCGTTTGGATCAGGACTCAGGGGAACAAACCCGGCATGAGAAGGGTTCAGGTTGGCTGCACTGGCTCTCTCCTCGCCTGGCCTTTGAGCCGAGTGTGGCTTTCCTCCGTTCCGAGCACACCCTGCTACGAAGACAAATGACCAAGGGGAAAAAACTATGTTATCAAACGGAAATCATGCTGTACTCAGATCGATAATGGGTGAATATTTAATGAAAACAGCAGATCTACAAGCTCACACTGCTTGTAGGGGTATAAATAAATGATAAAACTGAATAAAACACAGTGAAGCATCAGAATGATTTTTTTTTAAAGTAAAGTCACACTACATATTACTCCCTGCCATTGTAACTAGTTACTTAAAAAACATTACTTTAGTTTTAGTTTAGCTTTAGTTTTGGAAAAAAGTAAATCTAATATAGCCTATATTACTCAAAATGTAAACTAGTTACTAGTTACTGGAAAAAGGAAGACTATTACTGAAAGTATTATATTACTTTATTTACTTGACAATACTGTAAGCCTCAAGGCACAATTAATGTTTGGTAAGGTGTGCAGCGACTCCAAACTTTCTGCCAGCAAATGCATAAATCCACAATTTATGCATGGCCACAAACCCACTCAGTTTGAAAACAGGCATTGTCAGAATTCGCATTTGCGATCAAAGTTCGGCGTGGCTACACCCTAAAGACAGATAACAAAGTTGTCAAATGGAAATTACACTTTTAATAATTAAAGTGTAATTTCCATTTGACAACTTCTTCCTTCAATTATTTACATAGCGTATGTGGGTTTCACTCTGTTGCTTGCAGTTCTTTTCACAGTAGTTCAGCGTAGCCTCAGTTCCAGGTCGGCCACGCCACGTCATACCGATGAAACAGATGAACAAAGTTGCACGAGAAGCAATTTCACCTCATCAATATTAATTCAATCATAGCTGCGGTTCACCTCTGCACGGAACGAGGAGCATTCTGACATTAGATTGTCTTCTGGCCAGTGGTGGAAGAAAGTACTCAAATACTCGGTTAGAAGTGAAAGCAAAAATGTACGGTAGTACTTCCACTAATACATATGTTTTTGTCTGAAAATATTTCAAAATCTTTCAGATCCTCTATTTTTTGAACAGCTAAATGGGTAAAAATTAGGGCTGAAAGGGGAATTCTACACCAAAACACACATGCCCTCAATAGTAACTTAATAGAACTTACTTAAGTTAGATAACCTAATAGTAACTTACCTAACTTAACTTACCTTCAAGTCGTAACTTAACATTAACACACACACACACACACACCCATAATAGTAACTCAATAGTAACTTTGACTGCGACCAGTGAGAAACTGGTCGTTGTTGGATCTTGCTGTCTCTCGACCGCAGACGCCTGATATTATGTGTAAAAACTATAGTTTTTTTTACACATAATGAAACTATAGTTTAGACCAGGATGGAGCCACCCGGTAGGAATGGGACTTGTGCTACAGGAGGCAGTGCCAATGGGCCCACAGTGCCACTTCAGCCAGCTCAGCTTGGGTTACTAGTGTCAGTAACCTTAACAGGACGTTTTAACGGCGGGCGATGGACAAACAACGTCGGCCGACATCCAGTATTTGTCTATGAGAGGGTTAGTGATTTATCGGAGAGCTCTGGGGTATGAAGTAGCGCTTGTTTTATCCGCCGGCTACTACTAGTAGGGCGGGGCGAAGGAAGTTTTACTGAGGTTATGGTTAGGGTTAGGTTAGGTTTAGGCATAGGTTTACTGAGGTTAAGTTTAGGGTTAGGATTAGGTATAGGCATAGCTTAGGTTTACTGGGGTTATGTTTAGGGTTAGAGTTAGGTTAGGGTGAGAGTTAGACGGTGCTTTATGCAGTAACTAACCCTAAACATAACCTCAGTAAAACTATGCTTTGCCCCGCCCTACTAGTAGTAGCTGGCGGATAAAACAGGCGCTCCTTCATACCCTGGGCGATAGCAGCAGAACGGGCGACGTCGGGCGACGTGGGCGGGCGACGACGGCCGGAAAGATAAAAAAGATATTACCGTTCTTATATTCAGTAATAACACGTCACCTGTGTTTCCCTGAGGCGACGGTGATGATGATGTCACAGGGTTGAGCCGTCGTTGGAGTTTGATGTTGGCGATGATGGCGGCTGCGTTGGCGGCGAGGATGTCCTCGCGGGTCTGCTGCTTGTTGGGATCTGAGACACCGAAGGGAGAGAGAGAGAGAGAGAGAGAGAGAGAGAGCTTTTTAAATCGGTGACTTCTAATTCGTGACATTTAGCAAACACTTCTGTGAGAGAAAGGCGATGTCATCATCATCAAGAGGCTGCCATGTGTTTACTTGATGTTCTAAGTGATGCGCTGTCATGGAAGTGCACACAGAGAGGCGGAAATGGATCTGGATCACACAAGGATGACTGACTCGCTGCAATCACTTGATTGACTGGAGTGTATTCATGAGCGGCTGAACTGCATTAATGATGTTACCTAATACACAAATTGAATGTCACTGTGAATATATCATGCTCTGCTAAGCTCCTTCATCGGTAAGGCAAAGACAGGCAACAAGTTTGTTTGTCTAGCACATTTTGACAACAAGCCAATTAGCTGGGGCAAGTTATGAGGAACTGGGAACCAAAGAAATGTCTTCACCAATGTGTTTCTAATGATTTGTAATAACATATAGTAAAGGATTGAAATTCAACTCCAGTGGGAAACCTCATAAAAAACAGATCAAAGTCAGGGTACTAGTCACAACCTATAGAAGGCAAAACAAATTCAAGATTTCATCCAGCTTTATGCAGCTTGTGGTCCTGTGATTGTCTATTTTCATGATGCTAAATCCATTCCAAGAATTATTTTTTTCTCAGAAAACATTCCTTGGCCAAAAACAGATACCATAAATCCTCCATTCAACATCACAAAACCCCCCGGCCTAGTTAGACATATCACATGAGGTGCTGTTTTCCAGCAAATGTGCCGATGGGTATACCCAGATTGCACGCTACATAAAGCAAGCACCATAAAATATTGCATGTTTGGCCTTCTAGGTTGTGACTAGTCTCCCAACTTTGACCTGCTTTTCATGAGGTTTCTCATGGGAGTTGAGGTTAATTCATTTGGTACATATTACAGTATTAGACACCATTAGAAACTGATAAAAGAAATAGGTGAAGCAATTCTTGCCAAGAATTTAGTTCCCAGATTGGCCAAATATCTGATAAACTGCTCTAAACTAAAATTCAGCGTGCTTTCCATAAATCATTAAAGAAGCACACTATAAAAAGTCCTTTCAATAGTAGTAGGCTGTAAGGCCACAAAGAATAAGACCCAATCAGATAAAAAATGAGTCAGTTTCTGATTTGTCATCTCTAAAGCAACATAAACAGTAGAACAGAGAATAGGATGATTAGAATACAATCTACTTGCTGGCGGCCTCTGCCTCTGACATAACCTACAAAAGCTTTTGTACAATAGCCTGCCGTGTGGTTTTGGAGGTTTAGACTTGCATCACGTCGTAGAGTTGAAATGCATGTAGCCACGGGCCACAGTAATTAATAGATGATGCCCTTAATGGATGCGATTAAAGTGTAATTAAGAATTTCACACGCGCCGGCACCGTGGCATCGCAAGATGAAATCTAGCGAGAAAGAAAGTCCATCGCATTACCGATCTGTGTCGCTTCTTTTTCGCTTTTGAACGCGTGCATATTTTTGGGGGGTGCTTTTGATGACAGCAGCTTGAATCGGCAGCACTGAAGATTACACGGTATCGTCGCTGTGTAGGATGGAGACCTCGTATGTCCAAAAACGCACAGACGCACAGACGCACGCACGCACGCGCGCGCACACACACACACACACACACACACACACACACACACACACACACACACACACACACACACACACACGCACACACACACGCACACACGCACGCACACACGCACACGCACACGCACACGCTATGTATAGCAAGGGTATATATACACCTTGGTAGTGCAGAGGCATTCTGACACAACCTGGATATTTCAAACACGGTTAGCATCTCTTTGAAACTATTTGCCAGTAACGGAATCAATGAAAGAAAAAAAGAGGACTGCATGGGATTATAGATTATGCATGCCAAAGGACATGTGGGAAAATGAAAGAAGAAGGTGAAAATGCAGAGTGTCTGTCTGTGGGTGGTGAAGGAGAGGAGGGAGTGGGGGGCCTGTTTTTTTTTTTTTTTTTTTTTTTTTTCTTTTTTTTTGACAAAGCAGCCGCCAACGCAGATATCTGCCAGAGCCGCCTGCCTGCCTGCCTGCCTGCCCGCCGCGCCGCATTTCAATTACAGCCGCAGTGCCGGCATGAAAGTATCATCGTCTCATCTCCAACGCTAGCGTCAGTCGAAAGGTGAAGAGAGTGGAATCAACCCTGTGATGAGAGGAGTTGCATAATAACTTCAGGAGATGAAGCGCTTTATGTGGAGGAGCGTGTGTGTGTGCGTGCGCGTGTGTATGGATGTGTGTGCGGGTGCGTGCACGGGCGGGCGTGAGTGCGTGCGTGCCGTGTTAATATGGAATGATGTTACCCAACGAAAGAGGGGAACTCTAGACAGGCGGCAGAAGGGCGCACTTTCTAAGATTTCTCAAAAAATTCAGTGATTTGGTTGATTTGGAAAACCCTCCAGTCCCCTCTTCCTCCCAGTAAACAAGATGTACAGGCCAACAACAGCACGTACACCAAGGCCTGTCCCTGCTTGATCCTGACTGGAGGAAGGCCCCTCTCATCCTGATCGGACAAAGGCTTCGTCTCTCAACCAAAAATAGGGTGTTTTGACCCCTGCGGTTCACACAGTAAAGGCATGAACTACTGTAATTACTGTATATGGTTAGCACACTCTATAGTAGGGGGGATTATCACAAAAAATAAAGAAATAAGTACATGCACAATAAGAGTGTGTGCATGTGCGTATCTTACCGAGGCAGAGCCTTTTCCCCCACAAATCACCCAAATCATTGAATGCTCCGTTTAAAACAGTATATATGCAGTAGCTACATCAATGCTTTTGTGATTGATCAAGAAAAAAGTTTGGGAATGGGAACATTTGCTATGAAACTCGGGACAGATTAAAATAAATAAATACCTGGACTCGTGATGAGAGTCAGAGGCGGTGTCACTGGTACTGTGGATGTGTTCACTGGTGCTTGGAGTAGAGGCGAGCATTTCACGCTCCCGCCTCCTCTTGGCTGATGATGTGTGCCTACCCAGGGCGTCCCAGTGAAACCGCCGCCCATCTGTCCCCCAGAGTCAATATTTGACTCTGGGAGGAGGCCGAAACTCAGCCTCCTGGATAGAGCATCAGATTGCACCACATTCTCCTCCTTCTCTTCCTGGCGTCCGAAGACGCCGGCGTAGCAGCTCAGCGGTCTGTGCGGTGTCCTGTCCCGCCACAGCTCTCCATCGCCCACGGGGGTTGGTGGGGGCGTCTCTGCGGCTGGCGGCGGCGGGCTGCTCACGAACAGGTTCAGCGTGGACCTGTGCCGTCTGTGTCCTCCTCCATCGCTGAGTGCGGCGAAAGCGGACGTGTCTGGCGTCTCGTGGGTCCAACTCGTCCTCTCCGGCGTCCCCGTCGACCCCAGCAATGCGAGATGTTCGGACGCACCCTGGACCCGCCGGTCCCTTTGCCGCCACATGCTGTCCTCCCGGTACAGCCCTTCCGTGTAGCTGTGTCTGTAGTCCTGCGGTGGAGGGTGTCCGGTGGCATCCCCATACGATGTCTCCCGGTGCTCCGTCACTTTGATGATGGTGGCCTTCCTCCTCCGCACCACCGTGTCGGGCTGCAATGCGGCGCGATCCCTGGACTCGTCGGCGTCGTCGTACAGGCGACTCCGTCGCACCTCGTCGGCACTGTTCCTCGGGGTCGGGGGACTGCCGGACGTAGTCAAGCGTTGCTCGGTCATGCTGTGCTGCGTCGTCACTTTGACGATGGTGGCCTTCCGCTCCATGGTGGCGACGAGGTTTTTGGGGTCGGTGGCAGGTGGTGGCGAAGAAGATCTGCCCGACGACAGGCTCCCGGAGAGGGGCAAGCTGGACGACCGGGTCACCTTCCTGGAGCTGATGGTGATGGAGGAGAATCCTGTTTTGGTCTGAGGGACGAGGGTAGTGGCGGCGGAGCTCGTCTCCACGAACGAGGAGGAGGGCTGCTGCTGCCGCTGCTGCGACAAGCTTTTCTCCGCTCTGTTCAACGGGAGGGTGGGCCTCAGGGGCTGACTGGCGGCCCCTAACCGACGCAGAGGCGGGTGCGACTTGTACTGTCCGCCGCCGGACTCGAAGGACTCCGAAACACCGGTCGTAGCAAAGACGTTGACGGGAGGGCTGGCCTTCCCGTTCACGTTGGAAGAGCCGTTTCTGGCCAAAAGGTCAGAGGGTTGACTCCTTGAATCCAGACTCCCTGGTGTCCGGTTGAACGCCCAGCCCCTCTTTAGGGCCTGCCAGCCCAGGAGCCTGTCTCCTCCTCCGGCTTCGCTCCTCGAGGTCAACGTTAACTTCTCTGCCGCTGCTGCCGGCACCTGAAACAACAGGGGGAAAGGAAAAGATCAATCACCCCACCCTGATGATGATGCACATTTAAAATGAACGGCGTTATTCCCTTAAACGCCCTCCCTCCCGCCTCTTGTTTTCGCTTTAGCTAACACCCCCGCCATTAATCAGCGAGATTCATCGAGCCGCTGATGGCCGACATTCATCTCGATCGGCGGGAACGCGTGGCGACAGCGAATCAGAGAGGAGAGGAGTCTCTAGCGGCCCGTTGATGAACAAAAGAAAATGCCGTGTCACGCGGCGTGAAGTATCAACAGCGTGACATGTTCACTAATGTAACTTTATGACAGCGCGGGGGTCAGCTGCGATGTTCTGCTGCAGGGCCCAACACTCACATGACTCTCTCTCTCTCTCTCTCTCTCTCTCTCTCTCTCTCTCGCTCTCTACCCTGGCAGAGCATCAGTAAGCAAAGCCAAAGGCGGCAGGCTGTATAGAATGTCAATGAGACTCTGTTAACCATGGGGGACGTGGCATCAGGCACAGAGCCCAAAAATACAACTCTCTGCCCTGCAGGCCATGTAGTTGTTCTCGAAGTGGGGTCCAGGGACCACTGGGGGGGGTCGGGAGGGGTTCACTGTAATTTTGCCCAGCTGGAAGTTATCCCAATGACAGTACCATACTGAGAGAATAGCGCATGTAAATGACTTTTCAGATCAGTATAGTATATAGCAGTATAGTATATACAGTAGTATAGCCTTTTTGATACCAGGGCCCACCATTTGGTCAGCATTTTAGCCCCACAGACGCCAAAACTAAACATTTTTTTCTTTAGTCCACAATACCAGGCTGGATTTGGGATAATTAAGATGATGCATATTTTAACTCTTGAGAGTGTAAAAATGAAACGGGTACATTTGGTTTCGTTTTCATGTTCTCAAGAGTTACATCTGGTTGACCAACTTAGCTGGGGACCACCTGGAACCCTCTCAAGGACCACTGGTGGTACCCGGACCACTGGTTGAAAACCACTGGTAGGCTATAGCATATAAAAATCTAAACCAACTAAGATCTTCTTCCGCCATGACAGTAGCTGTATCAGTTTGGGGTATTATAACGGAGCGCCATTTCCTTCACAGACTTTTCAAAAAAAGTTGTTGACGTTTGTGCCGCAGACAAAGACAACTTGGGGGTTGTGACAAATGACAACCAACACAATTGTTTGCGCCTAATTAGAGCCTAATTATCCAATACCTAATTAGATATTGCTAAACTATTGCTATTGCTTGACACCTGACTAAGGTCGTTTAAACTGAAACGTTGTGACTTGAATAAAACAGCTGATTTATAAGTGAAGACAGTGTGCAAGATCCTTTTACTTGTTATGATTTGCATTTTGGTAGCTGCTTCCTACGACCTGCCCTTGTAGGTGTGCACAAGGCCCTTTTCTGCCTAATTAGAAAGAAAAGAAAAGAAAATGTGAAAAAGGCAGGGTACAACACTTTTTTTATTTTTATATTTTAGCTTCAGCTTTAGCTGCTCTGGTTTTCCTGTTGAATTTGATGTCACATTCTGCAAGTCCCATGCATGTCAATGGGATTTGCCAGTAGATGTCACTGTTTCCACTGCTTTTGCCTGTTTTCATTGCAGTCTCAAAAGCCTTCCAAACCCCACAGAAAACTCCAGCACCACCGAATGTTCAAAGTCCAGGTTTCCTGGGTGTAATTGAGATCATAAATAAATAAATAAATAAATAAATAAATAAATAAATAAATAAATAAATAAATAAATAAATAAATAAATAAATAAATAAATAAATAAATAAATAAATAAATAAATAAATAAATAAATAAATAAATAAATAAAAATAGATGAAAATGAACGGCCTGAAACCTTTAACAGGGGTGTGAGGTAACACTGACGCGTCCTGTGGTCTTGCTTAATATTTGGTGTATATTGTTTTCTGAGCACGCACACTAGGTCTGCAGTCTTCTTGGACAGTCCCTGGCGCCATAACTGGCGTCAACCAGGCCTGTCCTTGGCATACGTGGGAGAAAAACAAAACAAAAACAGGACAGAAACATTAACGTGTTCGCAGCAGCTCCCCTCCAACGTCGAACAGACAGGGCCTATCTGCAGGGGCGGATGTGACATTTCCCAATGGGGGAAGGGGGGGGGGGGGGGGAATGGTAGGGGTCGGCTTCATCACACCCATACCATTTTCAGTTACAGGACTTTTATTAGTCAAGTAAAGCATCATAAATAATAACACCAGTTGTTGTTACAGTTACAACAGACACGCAGCATGCATAAAGCTAAAGGTCTGACTCAGAGAGTTTTCTGTTTTCAATGATGAAATGCTGTTAGTTTAGTGGCGCCACAGCAGTAGTTAGTTAGTAGCAGTAGTAGTGGTCCAAATCATTTTAAATATAGGGACTTTCATTTAAATTATCTTGGGTTGTTTTGCATGCCATCATGTTTGGTGGGGCAGACTGGGCACTTAGGGGGCGTTGCCCCCCAATGCGCATGCCTAGATCCGCCCCTGCCCATCTGGTAAACGCACAGATATAAGTCGGAAGGGCAGTGTGATACAAGCACAGTACACACACAAACACTCGCACGCACGCACGCACGCACGCACGCACCCCCGCACGCACACACACACACACACACACACACACACACACACACACTACACTACACTACACTACACTACACTATAATTAGCCATGATTAATCACTGCAAAAGTGCTAAAACACTGACTGCACTGTGTACATAACAAGTAATGAAGTCATTCGTTCCTGATCATGCGCTCCCATGATCCTCCTCCTAGCTGAACCTCTCTACAGTACACAGTCTGTCATTATACTGTTATGTAATTAAAAGGGAAAAAACACAGCTCTACTATGGCAGTGATTCCCAGGCCGGAAGGGAGGGTAAAAAAGCTGCGATCTGAAGGACGACAATGCAACACGAATAGGAAAACATTGACGTAAAAAGGGGGGGGGGAATCACACCTGTGTGAAGTGCTGCTCTAATAATCAACGCCGTCAATTCATTCCGGCTATAAATCACAATTTTGCGTACTCGCTGTCGATGGCATTACATTTTATTTAAAGGGGAATTCCACCCATTTTCAACATTTTGTCTTGAGAATGGACACATGGAACCAAACGGAACCTATTGGCCCATTTAGTTCCATTTGCACACTCTCATCCCACCGTTGCCATGGCTCCATTGGGTCACTTCCTTCAGATGAGCAACAACAACAGGCCGTCAGCCATTACACACAGTGTGGATCGATTGCTACGACGCTAAAATGAATCATATTGAAGTGAAATCAGCTTCAATCTGGCCTTCCATTGCCGCAATATGCTCAGATATGGACCTAAATACAGCTTGTGCACCCCGAACATTATTTAGACATTATTTTAGAGAAAGATCCAAACGTTGGCTGAAGATGCTAGTTCGGTTAGCATTGAACGCGCTTAAAGCAGATTAATCCATGGATTAAACAAAGTTCGTCTGTGGGTACCTTTATACCTACAGGTAAATGCTTACATCTCGTCTTAACGCCTTTGGCCTCTTATTGAGTTGAGTTCAAAATTGCAAGCCTTGCATGTCTATATAACTCTAGGTAAATTGATTTGTTTACTGACAGAGTTAAAGGGTTCCTTGATATTTTAAAACAGGTTTGAGAAGCACTGCTCTCGACTGTTATTCAGATTCAAAGCGACGACCTCGCCGCGAGTCACATTACCTGTTCACCGGCGGGAGAGGCCAGACAGGGAGCCTGCTGCTGTTGCCACGTCCTTGAGCCCACCACCACCACACTGGGACCGCTGTGACTTCTATCCACCTCCCTGCCTGTGTGTATGAAGGATAAACACATGACTAACACACTGTTCACGCACGCACGCACGCACGCACGCACGCACGCACGCACGCACGCACGCACACACGCACACACACACACACACACACACACACACACACACACACACACACACACACACACACACACACCTGCAGGGCCGGACCCAAATGGACCCTTGCGGGTCCATTTGGTTTCATTTTTACGCTTCATTTTTACACTTTCAAAGAGTTACATCTGGTTAAACAACAACACCATTTAGCCGGGGACCACTGGTGGCCCCCGGACCACTGGTTGAAAACCACTGATATTACCTTTCATTGGGTGGGCAGGATGCACCCCCTGCCCCCCTCTAGATCCGGCCCTGACTGACACACACACACACACACACACACACACACACACACACACACACACACACACACACACACACACACACACACACACACACACACACACACACAAACTGACATCCCTAAGCCTGCATGTGTGCAGTGAGGTGATGTTGACATTGTCAATAAATACTCAGCGGCGGTGGAAGAAAAGTTGTCGGAATCGATTGCCGCCTTATTTTATTTACACTCAGGAGTGCCGGGTGATGTTTATCCTGTAACATCAGGGTAAATTAAGGAACTCGAAAGGACACGTTTATTTATTTTTTTCAACCAAGATTCATGTTTTAGGTAGTGTTGGTGTTTTTTTTTCCTTCTTTTATTTGCTGCTTTTCGTTTTAGCGATAGCTCTTTTTGGCGGGGGGGCAGGGGCATATACCTGTATGTATTGACCAAATTTGATAGTGATTTATATTTTGTATTATCTATTATAGTCTGTAGACCTCAGAAAATTAGGTTTTACATTTGCCACAAAAGATAACAGGAACTACTGAAAGTGAAGGAGGGTATAGTTGGCTGCCATTCTGCCTGCCATGGTCGATATGGACTTTAAGCCTAGTATGGCGACATTTCGAACTCGATCCGTGCTCTATAGATAAACCTGCTTGCCGTAGCAGCCGTTCCTACTACGGCAGAACCTACACTTTAACGTAGTGTCCACAACGCCTGTTTGACACGCGCTACAAAGGTGTGTCACCATGATGACCCCGGCCACCACCGTTGCAGATGACTGTTGGCTTAAAGATATTGACAGCTACAGCGATTGCATCAAAGCAGCTGTATTTCCGGTAAGGCTTCCGTTCTGACAATGCGGGAGCTTAAAGAGCCTATTGTATGTCAGTTTGTCACCTCCTTAGTCTATGGCGCCGGGTAAAACCATAGATATAAATAAAGGCTAGATGGCTCGAGGCAGTCAGGAGTCTCTGAAGTAGTTCACCAGTGGACATCTTACTGAGGCACTTCATCACAGTTTTCTCTATGGTAGCTCAAACGAAAATGTTCATAAATCGCTCAAAACTTGATTGATTTTCAAGCGGATAGGTTTACTACAATTGCTATCAATGTGGCTATGTTTCAGGATGCTTATTTGCTTAGTTTATTTGTTTTATGTAAACGTCATATAAATGTGTATTTTGCGGTCATTTACAACAAACCAATCTGTTTGAAAATCGGTTGACAATTGAGCGAGTTCTGGTCTTTTAGAAAGTATATGTTCATAGACACAATGTTATGCTATACCTCCGTAAGGCGGCCGCCACGTAACGGCGTCACTCCCCATTGACCAGTGTAGCGCTCACAGAATAACCCAGGATTGTTTTCTGGTGCCACATATTTAGATTTTTATTTTAACAGGATTGTCGTTCTGAAATGCAGAAAATTATCACACAACAGGGTCAGACAGAGAATAATGGCTGTTTCTCTGCAGACTGTCTTTGTACATTGAATTTCCTGCCCAAAACCCTTTCAGAATAAAAGCAGTGGAATTCGTTTCTAGAACAGACCATGAATTCAATGGACAACAGTGCCATCTTGTGACGCTATGTGGTAGTGTTTTGCACTGCAGTCTGGTGTAGCAAAATAACTGTATATTGGACTGAAATTCTGGACAATAAAAATAACAAAAACATGCCAAAAACGTTTGAATAGGGGTCTCTGTGAAACATAAGACTTTAAGAAACATTACGGAATGTGGCCAGATATGTTCCATATCGCCACACCAGCAGTGTGGGCAATCCATCTAGCTTTCTTATATATCAATGGGCAACACTACTTACGGTACTTATACTTTCCACTAGTGATGTCCCTTTGCCACTTTTTCATTTCCGATCCGATCCTGATACCACAATTTTTGTGTTAGCCGATACCGATACCAAATACCGATTCCAGAGAAGAATATACTTTTTACTTTACTTTATTCTTTTACTTTACTTTACTTTTACTTAACATACAAAAGAAAAAAATACCTTTATATGAAGTCACCAACAGGGAATAACATACTCCTCTCAAATGTGCACTCGGGAAACTCCAAAGCAAACTCCACATGACCAGGGACGGCTCCAGACATTTGTGCATGGGGGGGCTATGGGGGGGCTGAGTTTTTTTCAGCAGGGGCTAGTGAATTTCGGCAAAACAATGAAATATATATATATATATATATATATATATATATATATATATATATATATATACACACACACACGCAAATACAATGGTCCTGTTTATATGCTAAAATACATGTTCATGTTACACAACAAAGCAAATCATTGTCACTGGCTAATTTTTTTTCCCAAAATGAATGAATGAACTCTTAGTCTTTTAGATCTTCAGGGGACAGTTACACATGTACCACAGTTTCAGAGATCTGCAGAACGTAAATGGACACACACACACACACACACACACACACACACACACTTCTACAATACTTGATCTCACAGACAGACACACAGAAGTAGTCGCAGCACTGCACTCACGCACAGACATAGTGAGGCAGCCTTTACATTAACATGTAGGCTAAATAAAGGGACGCACAGGCTAGAAACAGCTTCTAACTTGATCTCACAGACACACAGAAGGAGTCGCAGCACTGCGAACATACACACACAGTGAGGCGCGGCGGCCAAATGCGAACATGTAAATACAGGGACGTGCAGAGTGTGTTAGGGTCCAGGGACAGAAATCACATAAGAGGGCACTTTTGGACAAATGGCAAATCTACAAGCTCACAATGCTTCATAGCGTGTCGCGGTGGGAGCCTGTAGATCAGCTATTTTTGGGGCAGTTGTTCTTGCCGCTAGTAGAAGGCTGGTTACCTGGTCGCACCATCCCCACAACACACGCTGCTCCCCTGGCTTCATTTTCGGGCACTTCATGTTGGTTCTCTGGCCCCGAATCAGACTGCAGGTCTAAGTTTCAGGTCTACCGTCAGCCGAGTTGTCCACTGAATCGGCTCTTAGGCGTCGCTTTTTACCGAACACAACAAACCGGTCCATTGTACTGGACTTAAAACAAACGGTGCAGCAACCGAGTTAGTTGTCCCTCCAAAAACACAGTCAAAAGGTTCGTGAACTATGAACTTGGCAGACGCTCTGTTGATTGGAGGATTGCAATGCGTATTGCGTACGTGACCGTGCGGTCGAAAATGACAGGTGGTGAGAATTCTGAGAAATGGATTATTTCAGTATTATACATCATTCCAGAAATTACAAGTATCATGATTTTATAGCAATGATTTACATGAAAGTCAGTCAGTTTGGTCTTCCATATATTTTATTTATTCCCTGAATATTTTTCATCACAGTCATGTTTTTGGCCAGGGGGGGCTTAGGGGGGGCTAAGCCTCCAGCAGGGGGGGCTAGAGCCCCTGCTAGCCCCCCCCTGGCGCCGTCCATGCACATGACCCAACATTGTACTTAACTGCCATGGTGTCAACCCTTTACGCCTGTGTCTGATCACTGGTTAGGCATATTTGCCAATATGTGACCCGATAATGACAAATAAGGGCCAATACGGATACTTTTCTGATACCATACAGTATTTGCAGCTGCCGATATGATTAAAAAGGGACAAAAAGAGCCGTTCCGATACTTTGGTATCGGTATCGGGACATCCCTACTTTCCACTAGAGCCAAAAAGCGGCTTCCTTGGTGTGTTTGCTGTGTTTACAACACTGAGTGCGTCAGTACAGTATAGCTTCATTCACATTCAATCCGATTATAAGATAATCCCGGTTGAAGGTTTTTGGATGCGAGTCAGTTACATGTGGCGAGAAAGATCTATGCGATCTGGCATGCGCCCACTTTTAATCAGGTTTATTTTTCAGCTTGTTTTTGACCTGACTAAAAGTGTTCATGTAAACGCAGAGAGGGCTTGTTGGCAGATACTGGCATCTTGCCTCATACCTGTCTGGCTGCCTCCGAGGGCTTGGCAACAGGCTCAGTTCATCCCCAGCCAAATTGTTGTGCCCCTTACCTATTTTCTGCTGAGATGCCCCTGGCTGTGACAACACGTTCTGTGATCTGTGCTGTGCACAGGGGCAGATCTAGGCATGGGCATGGGGGGGGGGGCAATGCCCCCCTAAATACCCAGTCTGCCCCCCCCCCCCCCCAAACACGATGCCATGCAAAACAACCCAAGATATTTCAAATTAAAGAGCTTATATTTGAAATTATTTGAAACACTACTACTGCTACTAACTAACTAACTACAGATGTGTCACCACTAAATCAACAGCATTTCATCATTGAAAACAGAAAACTCTCTGAGTCAGACCTTTAGCTTTATGCATGCTGCGTGTCTGTTGCAACTTCAATAACAACTGATGTTATTATTGATGCTTTACTTGCCTAATGAAAGTCCTGTAACCGAAAATGGTATGGGGGCAGCTTAGCCGCCCCCATACCATTTTCTCTTGCCCCTCCAACATGTTCTCTTGCCCCCCCCCCCAAATGGGACATGTTACATCCGCCCCTGGCTGTGCATAGCAACTGTGTTGCATGGACATTTGAGTAAGTTACCCCCTAATTTGATTTCACCTGCACGTTCCATTCACACTCTCATTGGCTGTGGGGAGAGATCCAACGAGAAGTGGACGGATGCCATCTTTTTAGGTTGGTTGTTACAGTATCTATAGGTTTTCCACATTGGAGGAAAGCCTGGTGTCTGCTGTGTGAAGCAGTCTGTAGTTGATGATATGGTTACATCATGGTGTAGTATGCTTTTGTAGTCAGCAGGCAAGGAAGATTCATGGGGAACTTTCCCCTTTCCCCTCAAAAAAAGAAGTTCCGCATGAATTTCTGTGCCTGCAAAACAATATACAACATGACACAGCGATGTTGTCTGCTCCTGACCAGATAACAAACCTGACATGGAATGGTGCCCAGACTAGTTATCAGGTCACCTTATACGGACAGACAAGTCTCCAGTTCTGTACTTGAGCTAAAGGTACTCTCAGACAGGCGTCGATTAACAAAGAGGTTGTCGCCTGGATCAACGACAGGTGTGTTCCAGATCTGGTGTGATAATGCAGGCATACAAAGGCCCTCAAAGGACCTCTACTAGACACGATAATTGCTGCTCATCTGAAATGACCCCTAGGAGGAGTGTCTTATTTAATGACCGTAGTTGTTAGGATCAAGATATCCAACAGGAACTAAATCACAAGACGTTTTCATCAACAACCTAATTGAGTGTTTATACACACACTTGTGCACACACTTGTCCATTGCACAAGTGTGTGTATAAACACTCAATTAGGTTGTTGATAAAAACGTCTTGTGAGGGGTCACAGGGGTCATTTCAGATGAGCTGCAATTATCGTGTCTATCGTGCCTTTGTATGCCTGCGTTATCGCACCAGATCTGGAACACACCTGTCGTTGATCCAGGTGACAACTTCTTTGTTAATCGACGCCTGTCTGAGAGTACCTTTAGCTCAAGTACAGAACAGGAGACTTGTCTGTCCGTATAGAGTGACCGGATAACTAACAACTAGTCTGGGCACCATTCCATGTCAGGTTTGTTATCCGGTCAGGAGCAACATCGCTGTGTCATGTTGTATATTGTCTTGCAGTCAGCAGGCACAGAAATCCATGCAGAACTTCTTTTTTTGAGGGGAAAGGAAGTTCCCCATGAATCTTCCTTGCTTCCCTGCTGACTACAAAAGCATACTACTACACCATGATGTAACCATATCATCAACTACAGACTGCTTCACACAGCAGACACCCGGCTTTCCTCCAATGTGGAAAACCTATAGATACTGTAACAACCAACCTAAAAAGATGGCATCCGTCCACTTCTCGTTGGATCTCTCCCCACAGCCAATGAAGTGTGAATGGAACGTGCAGGTGAAATCAAATTAGGGGGTAACTTACTCAAATATCCATGCAACACAGTTGCTATGCACAGCCAGGGCGGATGTAACATGTCCCATTTGGGGGGGCAAGAGAACATGTTGGAGGGGCAAGAGAAAATGGTATGGGGGCAGCTAAGCCGCCCCCATACCATTTTCGGTTACAGGACTTTTACAATAACGGTGGGATATGGGATATATATTACTTGTCAAATTTGTTGTAACTATGAGGGCAGTTTGGGCCTAAAAATAACTGTTTTGATAAGTGTTAAGGTTCATTTGGCCAGCGGACATCCACAAGCACTGTATTCTAAAAGCACTATATTCTGAAAATATGAAATCATTATGTGTGTTCAGTAACAGACATCTCCCTGTCTCTCTCTGCCTCTTTAATGAGCAGCAAATACAATTTCAGGTGGGTTTGCCAATTCCAGGCCAATCAGGGAAGAAAAAACCATTCACCAGCTTCAATTTTGTTCCAGTTTGACAGTGAAACGTGCATTCTGTGTTTGCTGCAGAGTGCTGCAGAGACAGGGACACTCCTGTTACTGAACAAATACTTGGGTCTAGAGCAGTGGAGGTTCCCACACTTTTCAGGTCTCCTTTTTGTGGAAAAGGCTTAAATCCGGAAAAAAAAAAACATTTTGAAAATCAAAACTACCTAACTTTACTAAGTAAAAAAAGAAAGGAAAAAAGCAGCAAGGTTTCTTGTCAGTTATATTCTCAGGAACCTGTGGCACATCAGTTGAATGCAATTAACCTTTTTCTTTCTTCTCCCTCAATTTATTCATTGCCAATTTATTCCATGTAATATGTCAGTGCCAATCCCCATTTTGGTCTTGGGGAGGGTGTAGTAGAAATATATAGAGCTCACAGGGCTTCTGTGCATTAAGGACATGGGATTTTTTAAATTTTTCCACAAAGGAAAAAAAAGAATGTTTTTTACTGTATTTTCTTTCTGTTATTCAGATATTTTTCATCAATAAAAACAATTTGGCAAAAAGTAATCAAAAATGTGTGATTTGTTACTGTGTTTTTCTGAATTTTCTTTATTAGTAAATGTTTTTCTTCAATAAAAAGTAAGATAAAAAGAAATCAACAAATTATACTATAAAAACTGAAACATTGTCCAAATTGTCAAAAAATGTAAAAAAAAAAAAACACACACAAATTATGAAAATTAATTAAATAATGAATACATGCCTTACAATATTTATCGGTTGAAGTGAGTCTAATGTGCAATTTCTCAACTCCTACTTCCAAGTGCATCAGGGTGGGGGGTCCCCCAGTTTCAAAATGTCATGTATATTTGGTGCCCTAAAAAGGTTAATAAACACTACTAGACAACCCCATATGTTCCCCTGGAAACACCTGGAGTCCATGACCATGCCTTTGTCTCACACCTGACAGTGTGAGACAAAAATGAAACCAAATGGACCCTTACAGTTCCATTTGGTTTCAATTTTACACTCTCAAGAGTTAAATTATATTTAATTAACTAAATTACTTAATTTTTCAAGAATCTATTAGAAAATGTAGAAGAATTGTTTTTTGACCAATGTTTTGCCAGTTATCTTTCCTAAATTGTCGACACAAACTTGAAAAGTTTTGCGTCGGAGACTGGCTGAACTCAACATCAAATGGTTGTCTGTGGCTAAAATGCAGAATAAATAGTGAGCCCTGGTATAAACAAAGGTTTACATTTCTCCTCGAATCATTGCCTGCTCAACTCCTCTGCCTGTCTGTCCTCCAGCATGCGGAGGTGTTATCATTATCCTGTGAAATCGGTGACCTGTCCAAATATGTGGCCATCGCGTGGACTTAATGGACCCATTAATGTCAATGTCCCAAACATAAATCACGGCTGTTTGTTTTGTTTACGAACACGGTATAGCAGGTGTTGTTGTCGCTGCCAAGCCCTAGCTTTATACCCATTTAGCCGTGCATGAGATTGATTCTTAGCCTGACACTCAGCCTGAATTATCAGTGTCACCTCATGGAAAATAATTTAAGGTGGTATTCTTTTAAGGTGGCGAAACAGAACCGGTGCCAGGCTAATTGAGTCTACGAATGTCTTCTAAAAGTCTTTCTCAAACATTTTGATGCCAAGGGACATCATTAGAGGAAATGCGGAGAAAGATGGAGCGTGACATGCAGCAAAGGCCGTCCGGATGGGGAGTCAAACCCACGGATACTGCCAGTGCTACCAGTAAGGCTGCTTGGACCACTGAGCCACGGCCCAGGGCAGATGCTATTTTTCTGCTTTTTTCTGCTATTTTTCCACATGCCAATATATGACAAAATTCTCAAAACTTCCAAAAAGGGGTTACCGCCATAAAGGGGTTAACTGCAGCTCCTTTCTATAACTCTTTGGATTGAACTTTGGATTGTTTAATAGTGTCGATAAACGATCATCATAATCAGTGGTTCACTGATGGCCATCTGTTAACGAGGTGAGGTTCAGAGCTATCATGAAATTCACAGAGCTTTACATACCCAGCTGTCGGCAGCCATTGGCACCGCTGCTGAATGGAGCCCTTTGCAACGTCGGAGCGATGGGTTGTTTCAACTTAACCTGTGGAGAAAGAGTAAAGTATAAAAAACTCAAAATAATACTTAAGTACTTTGTGGACATCTGACATTTGAATTTTTGAATCACTTTTCCCTTTCTACTTTTCTATTCCTACAGTCACAAGAGGCCTATGCTATGTTTCACCAGTTTCAATTGAAACAGGCCACCACGCTCAGGAGGGACCCCAAGCCCTGGCGGACCATCAGCCGTAAGTCAGTCTACCATCTACCGGAAGACTGCCGGAAGTAGGGTCTACTTTTGCAGTTGACTACCAAATTTTGGGGGTCCTACTAATTGCCCAAAGGGACCCAAAAGTACCCAAAAGCATACCCAAAAGTACCCAATAGCATACCCCAAACTACCCTAAACTACCCAAAACTATATACCCCAAACTAGCTAAAAGCATACCCAAAAGTATCAGAAACTACCCAAAAGTACCCCAAACTGCACTTTTAAGTAGACTACTGACTAGTGACTACTCCACTCTATAACAGACCTCTGTCAATAAAAACACTCTCAAAGCACCAGCTGTGGGGGCTTCTCTCCTCCCCGCTTGATTTACTGCTGTTTCCAACATGACAGCCATGTAAATATCCACACCATTGGAAAACACGGTGCTTCAGTTGGGCAAACTCGCCCGGCGCAAAGCTTTTTTTGTTGTGTTTTGGGTCAATTTATTAATTTATGATAGCTCGCTATGTATTAAACGAGTAATGTATGTGTGAGAGGTCGATGTTGATGATAAATGATGTTGATGAGACAGAGCTACACTTTCTGTTACAATGTGACAAATATAAAGAGATCAGACAATCATTCTTCCCTAAATTTAAAGAAAAATATAATGAATTTGACCCCACCAATTATAACTCACTTCAATATGTTCTGGGAGAACAGCCCAAATGCACATTGTTGGCAGCAAAATATGTATGGAGTTGTCATCAACTGAGGGACAGTCAGTGGACAGAGGAGCCAGGTATACCTGGATGAATGTTATTTGTCTGTTGTTTATTATTGTATATTTGTTCATATGTGTATATATGTGTGCATTTAATGCTGCATTTTCTTTGGTTATATATATATATATATAATATATATATATATATATATATATATATATATATATATATATATATATATATATATATATATATATATATATATATATATATATATATATATATATATATATATATATATATATATATATATATAACCAAAGAAAATTGATAAATTGATAAATCACCTTCAGGCTGATTAAGTACCTCTGCTTTGCATCGGTGGTTAATCAGCCTGTCGGTGATTTATCTATCAACAATGACCACTCAGACATACATTAACCCTTACATAATAACCTGGGTGAAATGTGTGCATCATTGGGGAAACACTTGAAGGGATGACAGGATGAGGAGAGGTGTTGTTGTTGCTGCATGCGGCTATGTGCTATATTGAACAGTCAATGTAATTATATGCCTGTTATCAACAGGATAATTATGTCATATGGGGGCCCGGCTGATAGTTGGCCTTGAAACAGGCCTCCAGATTCCTAGGGCCGCCTCTGTCTACATTGACGACACTTTGACGTTTTAAAAGGAGGCGATGGACAAACAATATCGTATATTCTTGCTTCGAATGGCAAAATGAGTACTGTAAACAACAATGTTGTGGTGCACTGAAAAAAAGCAGGGTGGAGGAGGAAGTGGGCCGAACTATCAAACTGCGCCAAATGGTTCGGGGTCGAGGGGTAAAAAAGCAGCACTTGATTGGCTATCCCCGGCCAAGCATCGGCCGATTTGGCCGAAAAGCACAGCAATTCTCATCTTTTCGACCGTCGCTCGTTCTGCTGCTATCTCCGGAATCAGCGGCTCTCATAGACAAATAATGGATGACGACCGATGTCATTTGTTCATCGCCGGCTGTTAAAACGCACTGTTACGCAAATAATGTGAATAGTTTGTCCATCCCTGCAGCAGCACAGTGCCTCTGCCACAAGATATCGTTGCATTAGGAAGAACAGAATTAAACTTTGTTTATGTGGTAGACTGTGTATGTGTGTGTGTGTGTGTGTGTGTGTGTGTGTGTGTGTGCGTGTGTGCATGTGTGCATGTGTGCGTGCGTGCGTACCGTGCGTATATACTACTACTGATCAATATTTCAGCGATAGTGAGAGCTTCTTTGTATTCAAGTCAGCTCTCACTGAAGGTCAGCCTGCAATCACACAACCCCCCATCCCCAAAATTGTCTGTTTTAATCTAGTGGTGCAGTTGATCATTTCTCCTCCCCAGAGGGCCCTGCAGTGAACGAAGAGGGCCAGAGAAGTGATGTACCCTGCCTGCACGTCAGTGTTTGTGTGCGTGCGTGCGTGCGTGCGTGCGTGCGGGTGTGTGTGTGTGTGTGTGTGTGTGTGTGTGTGTGTGTGTGTGTGTGTGTGTGTGTGTGTGTGTGTGTGTGTGTGTGTGTGTGTGTGTGTGCGCGTGCGTGCGTGTGCGTGTGTGTGAGAGGGCCTTGTGAACGAGGGCCAGAGTGAAGTGATGTCCCTCCCTGGCAATCCAGCAGTGGTGGGAAGAGCACTCAACATTTCTCAGTTAACGGAATGCATCAATACTGCAATGTAGAAACGCAACACTATGCCAAGAAAAAGTCAGGAATTCAGGGTTTAGTGGAAAAGTGCAAAATGTACCCGAAACAAAATGGACCTCAAATGCACCCCTTTTCGCAAGCTTTCAAATGTATACGAATCTTCTGATGCAACACATTGTGTAGCTTGTAGATTGGCTCTTCTCAAATGGCTGAAACTATGGCGGTAAAGTAGATACATACCGTACAGTATATTGTGTGTTTTGTTGTAATAATGAAAATGTAGAAACAAAGAAACTGTAGTTTTCAAATAATTGTACTGTATAGTGGTCTGGAGTATAGTAGTGAAAACTGGAAATACTTTAGTAAAGTAAAAATAACAAAACAAAAGAAAATACACATACACCACTGGTCTAACTCAGCACATTTCCTCATGAACTGTACACTACAAGTTGGAGATAGTTTTACTTTATTCCTATCTTTCAATATTTCATGCTATATGTCTACTCCAATATATCTCATGGTCAAATGAATAGGCTAGTCATATAGCCCTATATTAACACTACAATTCTTAGTGAATTTTGTACTTTAATTCGCATAGAATTCAGACTTTCACTTGTGGCAGAGTAGTATTGCTATACTTCTCCAAAAAATGGGAGAACTTCTTCCACCATACTGCGGGCAAACCTATTAATTTCAAAGTCATTTCATCAGTGCATGGAGGTAAAAAGTCCCATTGACTTCCAGGGCTGCACATCGACATGCATCCTCTCTCTGGGCAACGCAGCTCAATCTCTGCCGCCGCTGCCGCTCCAAATGAGTCGTAAAACCTTTTGAGAGTGCAGGGAGTTCCTGCAGTGTAAGCTGTTTTCAAAGGATGCCAGAGCACCGCCTTCTCCCCGGGCGGCCGAGACTTGACTACTAATGGCTCTCGGTGGCACTCTGTATATATATATATTTTTTTTTGGTTTGTTTTTTTCCCCTCGCCTTGTGTCGCACAGTGCGCCGTCGTCACCACCATCAGAAAGCCCTTAATTTACCCCCCACCCTCCAAGGTATTTAGAGCTGTCCCTGCCTCTCAGAACTCTAGAATCACAATCAGAAGATTATGAAGCGAAAGACCGATTCATACTGTTGTGCCGAGCCCCGAAAATGCATGCCACTCTTCTCTGCAACGCTTCATGCCACTCTTCTCTGCAACGCTTCCAGCAAACCAAACAGCGTCAATATGATAACATTATGATGATGTCCTCTGCTGACTCTGGTGACGTTCAGGACTAGGCCAGATCACAACCCATAATGGAATGATCTTTTCCAGGAAGTCTTCACCAGTTTAAAGAAACAAAACTTACGACATTTTAATATGACGCTAAGTTAGCCTGGCCTCAATCGGATTCTCTCTGAATTGTCCAGGGATGTCCGCCTAAGTGGCCAAAATGTATGTTGGTTGAAATCAGGTGATATTCTGGGGCCAGATTTAATTTATAGCTTAAATTCTGTCTACAGTATAAGTATCTGTTAATTTGGAATGTCTGTCTCAGGTACAACTTGGTGCCGTCGACCTCAAACTTGCCGTGTGTGTCCCATACGACCTTGGGGGGTTTCACACTGACATTTCGGTTAAGACGGTACATTCTGACGTATTGCCATTCTGATGTGCCGCATTATTAGCCCTGGTACTAATATAAAATTCTAACACTAACCGTATGCGGGAGCCACATATAGACTAGTCAGGAGAGCGGTGCATCTGTATGCCACTCTGTCCCCATCCAGGTTTGTGCGGTGCCAAATGGCAGTTCAGTCAGAACTGAAAAGTTGACCAGTCACATGTCAAAGGGCACCATGCACTCTGGGAACTCTGAGGACTAGTATACCGGTACAAATGGATACTACTGTACATAAGCAGGTGGGGTTTTGTTTTTGTAACTTGTGACTAAACTCTGTACATGGCTTAAAGCTATACTGGGTAACTTTTTTGTTGAAACAAATCTTAAATAGCCTGCAAAGCCTATTCTAAATATGTTTTCTAGGGTTAGGAAATAGGTTGTGATGGGTTATATCTTGTTTTTGTGGAAAAGGCTTAAAGTTGGAAAATCAATCAACTCAAACCACTCATTATACTTGCACCGGGGATGTGAAGAAAGCAGTACAATTAATGGCCTAAAACACTATATCACATTTGTGGAAAAAGCTTAAATCCCATTTTTTCTTTCTTTTTTTTTTTTTTTTTTTTTTTTTTACTATTTCGTGCCAGTGTTGGCACGTTGAACTAATCAAAAAAATAGTTTAATGTGGCAATCTATTGACACATTCTAAGCTTGTAGACTGGCCATTTAAACTATTGAAAAATGTTATTTTTTAATAGTTTAAAGAGGCAAAGAAGTTAAGGGATAAGGGGTTTAGCGGTGACAAAAATGGAGACCCTTATCTCAATTTTGTGGAAAAGGCCTCATTGTGGAAAAGGCTTACATTGGGATAAAATTGTGACAGTGACCTGCAGGGGAACTACCCACGTATTACCTTTAAGAAAATGAAACCATATTCATATTCCTGACTTGCACCGTTCCTGACTTGCACACACGCCACGCAACTGTAGGTTTAGATATGTGATTAATCAGTCTGGGTCTTGTTTTAAAGGTTGATGCTCTACAGATAGTTGGAACAAAACACACACCGCTGTTCCCTTCCACTGCCACTGCCTTCAAACAAATGGAAATGATGTATCTCCATTCCTGTTCCAGGAGCACTGGATGGTATATTTTGTCTTGTAAGACTTTTTTTTACCAAGATGTCTGCATAGTTGTCCGTCTCAGCCTCCAAACTAATCTTTGTAAAGTGCAAGAGATAAGCAGCTGTATGTGTATCAAAGGCTCAGAACCAGAGGCACAGGCACCGTGAAATTACACGCAGAACTAGGGCTTCAACTATAAATTATTTTCTTAACGATCATTCCATCGATTTTCGGGAAAATAGAGAACACATTTTATCTTGGCCCGCAGTTGCGTCCTGCCAAAACAGATCTGCTATTTTCAAATATAGATTTATTTGTAATAATGAACTGCGAAACCCACAACAGGTCGATAATAATGAAGTCATACCCAAAGTGGATTTTATGTTACCTGAGATGAAATATGGCCTCAGCTTCCTGACTCAGTGACAGAAGAACACTTATCTGTGTAAGCAAATTGACAACCGTGACATAATGATTGTCCAGTACTGTATCAGAGGGACTGACTGCATATAGGCGGATGTAAAATTGATGGGCCTCTGGGCCGTTGCCACCCAAAGGGCCCCCCCAACCCCCTGGACCAAACCCACCCTAGCTCAGGGGCCCCTGGCCCAACAGGCCGACGGAATAATCCTCCCCTGACTGACTGTATGTGTGTAATATATTAGATGCATGCTTGTTCATGCTCATTCTGATCTTATCATTGCGTCCATAATCTACAATGTTCTAGGGACGTCATAGATCCACTATAGTTTCTTTCTGTGTGTAATAACTCTAGAATGTATGTGTAATGTATTATTACTGTGTCTTGGCTTGTATTCTTTGTGCCTGCGACCCGACGGATTCCTCACCCACCACCTGCAAGGTTTAAGCGGAGACTTCTAGAAGTCTTATAGATGCTCGACCTTAATTCAAATGTATGCTTTAACAACTTAAAGGATCATTCAGTGATTTGGGTGGTTGCACATACACATGCTCTACAGAGGGGACAACATGTACCAGGCCAACAGCAAGTGCACCAAGGCCCGCCCCTGCTCGATCCTGATTGGAGGAAGCCCACCTCTATCCTGATTGGATGAAGGCTTTGCCACCCAAAGCCTAAACTGAAACGATGTTTTTTTTTACCTCTGCACCTCGGTACACTGGGAACAGGAAGAAGGAAGGGGGATTATCACAAAAAATGTGGAAAAAGGTGATTAAGTGAAATCACCAAATTTACTTTAAAGCTAGTATACGTTTGCTGACCAAAGCCGTCAGATACGATTGTAGATCTGATCTTGAGCCAAACGTTTAATACTAATCTTTGCAGAAATATGTCCCTGTCATTTCTGGTACAAATGGTTCAATGCGGGACAAATGAATTAAAGCAACACATCACACGCTTATAGCTTCGGGGTCGACTCAGATCGGCTTGAAAAAACAAACCGATGTCTGAACATGACATTTCCTTTTATCTTCCCTACCTGGCTGGGAGACTGGAGGTCCATGTGTTGCTGCTGCTGGCCTAATTGGTCCGGGCCTGGAGTCACCACCACTCTCCTTTTAATCGGCAGCCAGCCTATCTTGACTGAAGTCAGATCACTGAGTCTGGTGTGCTCCTTCCCCGGGGCCTGCGTGATGCGGACTCTCTCCCAACTCCCTCTGCGCTCGGCAGCAGCAGCAGCAGCAGCAGCGCTGGCTGGCAGGGACTCCTGGCTGCCCAGTGAACTCTCCCACTGGCTGAGGGTGAGGCTCCCGCTGCTGGTGGAATCCAAATCCCTGTTGTTGTGGTGGTGGAAGGAATGGAGCCCTCGCAGGCGCGCGGCGGCAGCGGGTTCCTGATCGTTAAGAGCTGGCATGGATGCACAGGTCAGCTCGTCGAAGCTAAGCGGCACCCTGTCATCACGCCGGTCTCTGAAATAGCTGCCTCCTCCTAAGCCCTCAAGGTTCCCCACCCGTCGCGTCCATGATGATTCGCCGCCGGCCCTTTGGCCGCGCTCGATCGCACTGTGGGGTCGAGGGCCTCGGACGAGGCTGCGTGAGACGTGGGGCCTCATCTCCACGTCCTCCATCTCCTCAGATCTCAGCCTCATCCAGTTGGACTCGTCCCCCGATCTCCTCCTAGTCCACCCGCCGCCGCCGCTGCTGGGGGTCCTGCTCAGGTGGGCATCTGGACCTCGAAGCGTCATTATTTATACTGCTCGGGGGTTCAGGTAACCGGCAGGCCACGCACACACACACAGTCACGGCTCTGGTTTCAAGCCTGCGATAAAAGAAGCCTTTATTGGTGGGTATTTAATGACAATCCCCCCGGCTCAGCTCTCCTGGTTACCAAAAAGGCACGTCTTGGTTGTCAGGCATACGCTGGCAGGAGGAAGAGTGAGAGTGCACGGCGATGAGCAAGAGTGCTGCAGCTCAACACCGTCGAGAACCTAGAAAGAGAGAGAGTCATTGGAAGTTTATCACAAGAAAGTTATCAGAAGAGTTATCTGTCAAGAAGAGAGAGACATTAGGCCTACTTTTTGATAGTACTGAGTCAAATTAAACTGGAGCAGGGATGTGTGCACGCATAGACATCATCAAAACCTTCTATAAAACAAGACAACTGCCCTTTTCACACCACAAATGCAGCATTTAGTATGGCGGAAGAAATGCAAAGGTCACTCCTTTCCATGCCAGCATTCAGGAGAATAGCTTTTTTTCCTCCCAAAAACAAAAGGTTCTGGTTTGTGCCCAGAAAATAGCTGATCTACAACAATCTCTCAGTGTTGTGAGCATGTACTGTAGATCTGCTGTTTTCTGTATTTTTGCCCAACAATGGGAGTTACAGAAGTTCAGACCCTGCCCTTCTTACACTCTCTGCACATCCCTGGTTGCCCCCCAGTTTGGTGTGTATTATTAGGCCATGTATAGAATTACAATGTTAAGAAACTTGGTTCCTAACTATATCAATAATTTAAAGGAGGACTCCCAGGAAACCTCTCAAAGACCCCAAGTGTGTACCCGTCCCGAGAACCCAGTTTTGAGAATCACTGAGAATTCACCTAGACTGAAAATGTGCTTACTTACCAGATATGAACCTGCATGTTGGGAAAAAAAACAAGGGTGTCAATAATCTGATGAATCTTTCATCACATGATTCCAAAGTTTCTTTTGGCCTTGGTGAAGCAGGTCCTGTTTTAGCCTCGAAACAAGCTGGGTGTAGGTAGGTGCTAGAGGGTGATGTCTCCACTGAGGCATGAAGCAATGTGAAGGATGTTTTCACCAACAAAAGAGCTACTGAACAGACAGTGAGCTGGGCTGAACATCCAGAGAGAGAGAGAGAGAGAGAGAGAGAGAGAGAGAGAGAGAGAGCTCACAGCCTCACACATAGAACAGTGGTTCTCAAAACTTTTCATGTTGAGGAGACAATGCAGATCCCGAGGATGATGTGTTTGGTCGCAGACAACCCTTGTAAAATATTGTGTATTTTCTGGGATCCCTGTGCAAGATTTGTGTTGTTAAAATCTTTTAGAAAATGTACTATTCACATTTTTACAACTGTTAAAATAGCTCCTCTGCACACTTGTGGATCAGTAGCTATACACACACTATAACCATGCACCGTTACTCTCCAGGTGATAATAATAATAAAAAAAAATATTCGAGAACACAAACTGATCAGCAAGTATTACTATCAACTGTCCGTGTCAAAACAATCTAATGCCGTCTTCTCCTATTAGAGTGACTGTGTGTTTCTGTCTACACCCATAATAATACCCCAGGGACCCCCTCAAGGACCTCAGTCCTTGACCTGGGCAGGGAAGGACCCAGAGAGAGAAGAATTTGAGTTCAAGGAAAAAAGCAGAAGCCCCATGATTGTGTATAAATCTTTGTCACTGAATGTAACTGCTATGAAAACAAGGGATCCCACAGCACCGGACACAACTGGGAGGGAGGCATTCAGGCAGGCAGATAAACCAGCCCTGACATCAGAAGGATATCTGCTATCAGGGCCTGATCTAATTAGCTGATTCCCCAGCATGTTATTCAGTGACTGTACTGTAGGTCACGGCGCTTCAAAAGTCCCTTTTGTGGATCACCCCCCCCCCTTGTTGCCTCTTATCTCCTGTGATCTCGTGGTCGGGTGTCTGATGATGGCATTGCTATCCTCAAGGCCCTAGCTGGAGCCCCATGTGATATCTGCAAGACCGGCTGTGAAAAACGGCCTTGTGTCTCGATCTCTCGATCTGTTGGATAGAAGTAGATGTGACTCGCGATGCATGATGCATACGTGCAGCGTATACCAAGATACATAGCGGTACTTTTTTTTCTACAAGCATGAGCATAAAAATAGCATAGAAAGAGGACTCTGGTTTTATATACACTATATACAGCTCATCTACAAGTTCATAAAGCATTACAGTGTGGTTGCTAATTATTTGTCTCAGTGCCGGCTCTAGGTATTTAGTGGCCCTAAGCAAGATTAGTTCATGTGGCCCCTCAAATAAAAATAACATGTGATGAAAATGGCTAGGCTGCACTTTTATCACCACTAAACCCCACCACATGTGGCCCAGAGACCTCCAGTATTTGGAATTGATACAGCTGTAATCAATAATTAACCTGCAGGCCACATTGAGTGAAAGTGGGGGCCACTCAGTGGCGGCCGGTGAATAGGGGCGCATGTGCGCCGCACCACCATGCAATAGCCTACCTCATGAATGACGGAGAAATGAAATCTGCAGCTTGTCATTTTCTTTAAATAAGCAGTCCATCATGGCAAATTGTATATAATATAAGTAACTAAAGCCCACTCTAACCACAAAGTGATTAAAAGTTGTAATATACTGCCATGAAATGTCAAAAGTTGTTTACGTTGTACAACGTTGCTGATAGGTTACTGAGTCTCACGTGTTGGTTCGCATTCGTCTTTAGGCATTGAGCTCTGCACTGAAGGGCAATGCATTGCGGTCCTATTGACTTCAATGCAAGCGGTAGGAGCGATCCCGGTCGCAAAATGTGCGCGACCAAACCACTTGAGGGCAGCACACAACACAGTTTTACATAGAGTTGAACACAACTCCACCACAGACATGAATGAAGAGACACAGAGCCAGGTAAAGGGAGGAATATACAGTAGTTGAATTAATTTTGATAATGAATAACAAGACAAAGATATTATAAGATAACTATAAAGCAATGCAGAAAACACCAATTGAAAGCAAAACACTGCAGGTTTTTTTTTTTTAAACTAAAGAGCTGGAACCAGATAAATGTAATCATCACACAAAAATCCAAGGACAGAGGAAGAGAGTATCCTACACCAGTAGCCTACCCAGGAGGCCCAGGACCCTTTCAAAGAGCTGGTAAAGATTGGCTGACAGCATCCATTCACACTGTCAACTCATTGTTTTGCTTCCATTGAATGTGATGATATTATTATATTATCATCATTATTATCATCATTATTATTATTATGATTTTTTTAATAGCGCCCCCCCTAAAGAAAAAGTCACCAGCCGCCACTGGGGCCACTTGTATGAGATAGGGATACAGTACAATGGATAGGGGATACGTACTGTACATACAGTACATACAAAAATAATATTCTCCCTGTCATGTGGTCCCTTTAGTGGTTGTGGCCCTAAGCGACCGTTTATATTGCTTATGCTTTTTTAGGTTTCAATTTTTTTTGTTTGTACATCATCATTTCTATTGTCAAGACAGGAATTAATTGCATTCAAGGCCACTGTGTAAAGCAAACGCTTTTTTGATTTAACTTTTTCTCAAGAGATTAACAGTACATTTCAAGCACAACTCAACACAAAGACTGTTAACTGTGAACTGTGCGTTTTAAGCCACAGTCTCATTATTATCTTCTGCTTCAAGGACGGGGAAAATCGTTTTGCAACCGCAGCACAGGTTTTGGAGCCCTTAACAGATGTTGTGACTGTTTTTTAGTCTATTTTTATTTTTTAGTTTGTGAGGGATGCTTACAACTTGCCTCGACCTTTTTTTAGAAAAACTCCCCCGACCTTTTTCTAAATTGGTCACAACATTCTTAAAACAGTTGCGGCCTGTCACGGGGCAACCCGTGCCCTATAGACACAGAAGACTCCACAATGTAGAACTGAACAATACAAACACACTCTGCACAGCTGCTTCATTAATTGACTGCCATCAAGCTACCTGGGAGGTGTGGCTTTGTGTAGCTTTATGTACTTTTATTTGTGTTGCCTGATTCTATTGTAATTTGTGATTAATTTGATGCATTGAAGAACATTGAAGTCTATGAAGGAGAATGTGTAATTGTCTATTTGGTCTATCTCATGGGTCAGGTTTACCTTGTTTGAGTAGATTGTTCAATTACTAATCATTGTGGGTGGGTCTCACCTGGTATAAGGGAGGCTGGAACGTTTGAGTGAGAGAGATTGCTCAGTGTTGCTTGAGACAGCTAAGAGACAACACCAAGGGAGAACTGACAGGGTCTTTTAGGAAGGCATAGCCTGTGTTTGGTTTCTTTATTTATTGGTTTGTTGTTTTGTCTTAGTTTAGTTATCAAGTGTTTACTTCTTTGTTTTGTTTTCAGCCATATTATTTTGTAGTATTATGTTTTCCTCAGACCCGAGCTGTGACAGCCAAACTTTATGAGCTGCTCATCAGTTTTGGAGGTAAATAAATGCAACAGAATATCTACATTCTTGGACTTTGTCTATTCTTGGAGCCTCCAGCCAATCGGGCAACCTCACACGGCCGTTTTGAGGTTGTGATGCTTTTAACCTCTTTAAAAAGGGTCTTTAAAAAGGTTGGGGGTTTAGTTTCCATTTAGGCCTAGGTTTTACTGAGGGTAATTTTATGGCTAGGGTTAGGGTTAGGTTTCCCCGGGATTGGGAAAGGTTGTGGGTTGCTGACCTATAAAAGGTTGCAACCTTCACATCCGTCGCAACCATTTTAAAAAGGGTCAGTGAATTTGAATCCTGAAATCCGCGGTCAGATATATTAATGTGGGAGTACTTTGCATGTCCGCCTAAATGTTTTTAATGCTATTTTTGTGCCTTCATTGCTATAGTTACAGTGGAGATGTACAGGATAGAGGGAGAGACATTCAGCAAAGGTCATCATGAATGGGATGCACTGTCTGGCCAGCCCAGCTATTTAAAAACATTAAAAGCCTGGCATTCACTCTTTCAGTCACTAAACACAAAACACGATGACCAACGTGTTTTGCACCTAAAATCCGATCTTCAAGCTCACATTGACGTAGCAAAAGCAACCCTGTTAGCTTGTAGATTGACAGAACAATAGTACATCGTTTTGCCACTTATGTTCACAGGCATAAATAAAGGCATTCATTGTGTCTTACTCCTACGCTATTAAAACACTGTTCCTGTTTTAAAGGTATAGTGATTTCACTTAATTAAAATATCACTTTTTTCTCTTACTGTGATAATCATCTTTACTATAGAGCAGGGGTTTTCAACAGGTGGTCCGGACACCACCAGTGGTCCTTGAGAGGGTTCCAGGTGGTCCCCAGGCTAATTGTTGGAAAGATCGTTAACCAGATGTAACTCTTGAGAGCGTAAAAATGAAACCAAATGGAGGGTCCATTTGGTTTCATTTTTACGCTCTCAAGAGTTAAAATATTCATCATCTGAATTAGCACCACTTAATTAGGTCTACACTGTTTTGTATGCAAAATCCAGCCTGGAATTGTGGACAAAGCCAAAAGAATTCTTTAGTTTTAGGTCTTTGGGGTGAAAATGTAATCAAATGGTGGTCCGTGGCTCAAATGCCGAATAAATGGTGGTCCATGGTGTCAAAAAGGTTGAAAACCCCTGCTATAGAGTGTACTGACCACATGAGTAGTTCCTCCCCATCCCCAGTGAACAGCATGAGTCTAAAAAAATTCTAGTTTCATTTTGAGCTTTTGGAGACAAAGCCTACATCCAATCAGGAAGGAGGATGCACATGCTGTTGCCTTGTTGCATGTTCCATGTTTTTCTCCCCAAATCACTGAATGCTCCTTTAATTAAATCACTATTTCAGAGACAGTGAGATCATTTTGCGACCACGACTATTGCCCAGCGGTCACGACCCCTGTCGCAACTGTTATAAATCAGTTGCGGACGCTATAAATTAGTTGCGACCAGTGGAGAACAGTCAACCGGTTGTGACCGTTGGGCCAACAGCCGCAACCATTGGGCAGCAGTCGCGATCGTTGGATCAACAACCACAACCGTTCATGAACACTAGCTCTCTCCTAATTGGATGGAGTAGGCAACCTACCTGCAAAATGTATTTTCTGTTCATTAGAGACAGCTACACTGTATGGGGAGATAGAGACATGGATGAGAAGTGGGAACGGAAATTGTTGGAGGTACGATTTGATGCAAAACCTTGCATGCATAATATAGTAATATAGTAAATCACACTAGATTGTTTCTAGATCAAGTCAAGTCAAATAACATCACCTTTCCATAGCAGTATCTTTTGTTTTTCGAAAATGAATAAACAGACAATAGCTACAGGACAGACAAGCTCTGGGGTGAGTTGTCCAGTATTTGGCCAGGGGTTGGTTCAGATAGTGGAGTCTGGGTAACCCCAGCTACACTATCTCCACCAGCCACACTAGCTACACGCTGAAACATTAGTTTGGCTTCCAAGGCCCTCGGGTGTGATGTCAGTGTAATGCGGCCCTCTGCTGGAGAGATATTCTCATCAGTGGAGGGCATAATAACATGTCTGTCTGGTGGAAACCTTGTAGGCCTAGGCTAAATGTCCCCAAAACTGTTCCTTAAAATAAATAATAATTCAAAAAAAAAAAAAGCCAATCTACACACTCACAAGGCCTTGTGGTGCATGCAAGGCATTATGCCCATACGTCTGCTATTTCCCTTGTCCGAACAGGTCAACAGAAATGAGAGAAAAGAAAGAGCACAATAACTTCCAATGGGCCTGGTGTACAAGGTGCTACACCACTAATGTATCCTTGTAGGTCTACCTGTGAAAATACTTCCTTAATGCCAACAAAGTCCACAATCAATAATTTACCACCAGAGGTAGTTCCACACACCATGCACGTTAAACCCAGATTCGGTTCAAACAAGGGCTTAAATTGACTTTGCTCCTATGCAACTAAAATGTAGATGTCCTAAACAAATCTTAGTGCTTTTTCTGTTTTTATATGCTCTTAGCAGATTTCGTATTGACTTGTACTTTCTTTGAACTACAGGCTATCCAGTCTGCAACCTGTTAATAAAAACGTAAAATCAATCAGTGGAGTCTAGCACAGGGCGTTGGTTTGTCTACAAGACAAAAAGAAATATGGATATGTTATTCTAATTCATTCAGGGGAGCCTCGAGATCATGAGTTCAGGTAGAGGTAAAAGTTTGTTTTTTTCTGAGAAGGATGTCAGTTAGATGTATTTATTTTTGTGAGAAACACACATACGCACTCCACGATGAATAAGCATGATTTTTAACTAGATTCACCGGTGCATCTGTGATGTAGTTCAGTGACAGTGCCTTCAGCTCCGAGGGTCACAGATCATATCAACACTCGCAGCTCAATTAATGGTGATGGCAATGAAGCAGTGGTTTTAAACACTCTTCATTTCAAATGCCAATTATTCATTTGACATTCAACTGCGAGACGATTTCTGACTGAGTCTACGCTAATTAATGTTTTATTAGTGTGTTTTATTAGTGTTTTATTATTTTTTCATGAAAGCAGGGAACCTTAGCTTCAAAATGATTCCTTCTACATATTGGTTGTTGTTCAGTTTTAACAACCATGTTTGGAGTTATGGCTTATACTAGCAAGTTTCAGAAAACAGCTAGTTGAGAAAACAGACTTTTAAAGGGGAGTGTGTGTGTGTGTGTGTGTGTGTGTGTGTGTGTGTGTGTGTGTGTGTGTGTGTGTGTGTGTGTGTGTGTGTGTGTGTGTGCACCTGCATGCATTTAAATGCCTGAATAACTTCTCTAGCAGCAGACAGTGCAGTTTATTCCAGACAGGAATGGAATGGAGCAGAAAATAAACACACCTTGAATGCACGCTGCCGACCTAAAATGTAATTAATTTCAGCCTTAATAAATTCCCCCCAGAGGGGTGATGGCTTCACAGATAAGAAACTCACTGAAATGTCTCCTGCAATCTGCCTGTGAAAATTATAATAAATTTCACACAGACGTAAGAATTTAGAGGCGTGCGTAATATAAGCCGAGGAACCGGTACACAACATAATGACTATGATAAATTCTGCAAAAAACAAGCCATGCAGTCTGACAACCTGTTTTTCCACTACTGGTAGACATTGTTGGGGAGTAACTGATGAAATATTACATATTACTGTAATATTATTACCTTTTCTTGTAAAAGTAAAGATATTAGTCTTCCAAACTGTGTACTAATAAGAAATGCCGTAGAATACCAAATAGTAGCCCAGGCTTATATTATGCAAAATCCATTTGGACGCTGGGCACTTATAAGGTACTGGGCTGTTATTTGGTAGTGGGCGGTTGTTTGAGTAAAGGCTGTTTGGTATTCTACAGTATGTTACTCAAATATACCATAGAAAATAAATATATTCATTTACAACCTATCAACCTATAACAACAAAGATGCGCAGTAGTTTCCTAATCCACCACAGCATTCTGCAGACAGGACATACACTACAAGTTATTGCAGTTGTTGCAAGTTGTCACTAAACAGATTACTAGTAAGGTAATATTATTACTTTTTCTAAAGAGTCTTAATAAAGTAAAGATATTACTCTCCTAAATTATAATGCCCAACACTGCTGGTAGATTACCTGGTAAAAAGTGTCTTTAACAATCATCCACAATACTGCAATGTAGCTTGAGAATGACTTATTGTTGGTATCAGCCAGTGACATGGGAGTCTGTTTCTGTGTAGAGCATGCGTTAGACCGTTGGGAGATGTATCGCGACATCTACGGTACCATCAGGTCCCAATACTTCCTTCATGAATCAATACAATTAGGCTATATAGACCTTTGTCCATTCATACACTTATGGCAAAGGAAACCATGTAAGGCACGACCACTTACCAAATCATTGGGAGCAAATTGAAGTTTGGTGTCTTGCCAAAGGACACAAGGACACGCCATGCAGCCATGAGGAGCCAGGATTCGAACCGCCAACCCACGGATCATTGGATGACGACCTGCTATACCTCCTGAGCCACAGTTGCTCCTTATCCTGAAATAAGCAATCACTGAGTTGGTGGTGACCAGGGATCGAACCCATGAACTTGTGGTCCAAAGGTGAGAGCTCAAAAAAGTACTGGCATCAAAAAGTACCAATTAAGGTAGGCTATTGTCCCGAATATAAGACGACCCTGGTTATAAGACGACCCCCATTTTTCAAGACTTATTTGCATATAAAAAACATTGAATGTCAAAAAATATAGTCCCCAAATATAAGACATCTCGTTTAGGATATTTCCATTAAAAAAAAAAAAAAAAGTCTTATTCAGGCCAATGGGGTGATTAAGGTTATGCAGAATGTGAGCTTGTAAATCTGCTCATTTTGAATAGCCACATTAGTCAATGCAATCCAAATTGAATTCCTATAGCTAAAAGTTTTTTTTTAAATAAACAAACAAATAAATGAAAATAAACAAATAAAATGAATACATTAAAAATAAATAAATATCTACAGTAAAGTTTTGCAAAAGTATAGTAAAAGTAAAACTGTAAGTACAGTAAGTATATGTACTCTCACCACTGCAGACAGAAACAGTGCAACAACTTTCACGCCTACTTTTCTTCTGGTCAACTTTCCCAGTGTTGTGATCCATTCTACCCCCTTGTGGAGCATCCTGTCAATGGAAGTGTTGCTTTGGAAAATGGCTGCTCCTCCTCGGTGCTGTAGCTCCCCAGAGCTAGTAGGAGAAAACTGAGCAAATCTCACCCCAAAAAACAAAAGAGACAAGGCCAACAACAAACTGGGGCTATTGGAACTAACGACGAGGCGTCAATCCGGCGAAGTTCTGACTCCGAGGATGTCTCGCTGGGTGCCCACCAAGAAGGAAAAGTATGGAGTTGGTAAGTAGGATAAGAAAAAACTTGCACTGGGAACCACCATCGGTTAGCTGGTGAAGCACAGAGTAGAAGAGTTGCGACATTGAGGGGTCAGGAAACCGCTGTCGCGCGCTGTCCGTGCGGCTTTCAAGTGGGACAAACTGGAGTTGGAAATACATTGTTTTCAATGCGGGCGGCGCAAATGAGAGCTTTTTAAAGGCATGTGTGCAACATGTCAGCTGTTTTTAAAGTAGTGTACAGCAACGACTCAAGTCGCTGCAGTGCTTATGTTGTAGTATTACTACAAAACTATCTAAAAAATAAGGGGACTCAACATTACTAAAGCCGGGCTGTTGCCTGAGCCCATGCATTTCTGCCTACTAGTTCCAGGCCCATGACTTGTCACAGTTCTCCCCATGTTCAATAGAAGACTATGGTAACAGCCGCCATTAGACATGTCCATGGAAGTGAACCGAGATGTCGCAACTCTGTCTATGCTCTAAGGCTCTGGTCAAGCACTGCTGCTGGCTGTGTGTGTCTGCATTGGATTTGCACAAAGTTTAGGGAAAAAAAGATTTGTGAATTGTGATTGTGGTTTAAAAGAAATCCCGTAGTGTTTTTTTGTTGCTCGGGGAGGGTTTGTTTAGTTGTGATCAAATCAAACCGACTGATAATCTGCTGGTGAATTATGCAAATCTTGTGAGCCTGTTTGGGAAGTTATTTCGCCCACTAGTTTTGCATGAAACAAGAAGGGATATCCCAGCCTTTTGTGAGGGAACAGGCAGTGTGTGTGTGCGGATTGGGATATTGTTGAGGCGCGCCTAGTTTCTCTAACAGTGTTTCCTGTGTTATAAGAACAGTACAGGGCCTTGGGCCGGAGTTTTTTTTGTGGGGAGAGGAATTGCGGGAGCGACATTAGAGTTGTCATTTCGTGTTTGTGTTGACACATTGTTCCCCTCTGTGTTTGGCGGGACTCGCCTCAATGTGTATCGCGACGCGTTGTCTGTCTGTACCAGTGATTTTCAACCCTTTTCATAACCAGGCGCCACTATTTATTCAGCATTTGAGCCACGGACCACCTTTTGATGAGATTTTAGACCCACAGACCACAAAACTAAAGATTTGTTTTGCTTTTGTTCACAATTCCAGGCTGGATTTTGCAAATAAAACAGGCAAATATACAGATCAGGATGACCATTAATCTTCTACATTCTCTAGTTGTGTACACTTGGGCTAATTCAGATGATGAATATTTTAACTCTTGAGAGTGTAAACACAAGTGTAAAACAACAGTTAAAGAGTTACATCTGGCTAACCAACTTTCCATCATTTAGCCTGGGGACCACCTGGAACTCTCTCAAGGACCACTGGTTGAAAACCACTGGTCTACTCTACACTATAGCTTCTTAGCGGGTGAGAATATGGTACTACTAGGCTCACATTATAACTAGCCTATATTATAAGCAGGGTCAGATCGTGTACATGTGCAATGCGACAAGAAGAAAGAACTACTTTATTTGGTCTGGCCACTCTCACTCAAGTCTCATTTGACGTGCTTACATTAGGCTATGATTTGTTGTGGCCTGTCTGGATTTCTTTATTGACTGTCTTTAGGCTATATGGGCCTACTTTCTATTGGTATCTAAAACTAAACCAAAACAGCTCCAGGCTGATATGTAGCCACCTACAGTGCACTGGTAAACATTCTCTGGCAAATTACACGTGTTTCCAGGGAGGATGTAAACTTGCAGGGTAGGGGTGTAATTTTCATGCAGGGGAAGCCAGATATGCCTGTCCCACATTCTCTGCACTCATCACTCACTAGTACGCACTACAGCTCAATTGGTTCCCAAACTTGATCCAGCAGGGGCGAAATCCAAAAGCGACCTCGCCCGCGGGCGCCCGTTTTCAAAAGCGGGCGCCCGCTTTCACAAAAACGGGCGCCCGGTTTCACAAAAACGGGCGCCCGTTTTCAAAAGCGGGCGCCCGTTTTCACAAACGGGCGCCCTTTTCAAAAGGTTATGGTTAGGGTTAGGTTAGGTTTAGGCATAGGTTTACTGAGGTTAAGTTTAGGGTTAGAGTTAGGTTTAGGCATAGCCTAGTTTGTGAAAACGGGCGCCCGCTTTTGAAAACGGGCGCCCGCTTTTGAAAACGGGCGCCCGTTTTTGTGAAACGGGCGCCCGTTTTTGTGAAACCGGGCGCCCGTTTTTGTGAAAACGGGCGCCCGGTTTTGAAAACGGGCGCCCGCGGGCGAGGGCTCAAATGGATTTCGCTGGCTCTCCCTTGATCTGTGTCAAGGACCCCCAAAATGACAGCAAGAGGAAGATAAGATTTATTTTACGACTCTAAAAGCAGTGGTTTACAACCAACAGTTCAATTTTGGTTCCGTTTGTAAGAGTTACAGACCCAAAAGGGTGTATTTGGTTCCAAACTGTCATTTAGCTGCCCTCGTGGACCTCTAGGGGTCCCTATACCCCACTTTGAGAACCACTGCACTGGCAGCTCATACCGCTTGTGATGGGCAGTAACTATAAGTACTGTATATGCACTTGAGTACTACTCATTTGCTTCTCCAAAAAGAGATTTGTCTTATGACATTTCAAAATGATCCAGATGGGGGATTCATCAAAGCAGAGTGGCTCAGAGCCCCAGCACCTATGACTTCAAAAGTCCTAATATCACTCATGGTCCATAGGAATAGCCATAGATTCAAAACAACTAGTATATGGCTTGTTTGGATGCTTGATTCTGATTGATTCTGGTCAATCACAGACTTCAGAGGTCTCATATTTCTGTATCAGACCTCTGCCTAATCAGTAATGAAACTCAGCTGCGTGACTGGGCTGTCGTGGCCAGTGCTTAAGGAATATGTGTTGTTGCTGTTGTTTTTTGTGTTTTAGGACATTTTATTAATTCATGGTAGGTAGCCATGTAATAAGTGGAATAATGTTTGTCTGAGCTCTGAGTGGTCATTGTTAATGATAAATCACTTTCAGGCTGATTAACCACCTCCGCTTTGCATCAGTGGTTAATCAATCAGCCTGTCAGCCAGCGATTTATCTATCATCAATGGCCACTCATGTCTGACATAATATAGATACTTAATTGGCCACTGCATTTGTTGGAGCCATGTGTGTCGAAGGAGAGACGGAACAATGTACGCAGGGGGAGGAAGTGTGGCGGAAGAGTGGAAGGGCCACTACGTCACACGGTCGCCACACTGCCACTCAAGTGACTATTGGCCAATCACAGCCCGTCTTTTTTTCCGGGACTTATCAGACCTGTACATGTATGCATTCTTGTGCTTCGCAAAGGAATCTCTGGGTAAATGTTGCCCTCCCTCTCTTCCTTCCTGGACCCTTGAGCACACATGCTCCAAAGCCAGAAGTACTGTCTTACTTTTTTGGGGGGGATATCCCTTTGAGCTGAATTTGAGTCCCAGGCATTGCAGCGTGGATTTTTCACCTCAGTCGTGACAGAGTTTTATCGGGAAGCACCACCACGTGCTGGTGGTGCTTCCCGATAAAACTCTGTCATTTCCAAACCGGGTCCAGACTAGCGCCACACCCAGTGTGACGGGCCTTGTAGTCACGTTGTGGCTTTATTATTATGTGGCGTATACACTGTTTCCACTCTCTTTTCACACGCACACGCACACACACACACACACACACACACACACACACACACACACACACACACACACACACACACACACACACACACACACACACACACACACACACGTCTGCAAACTGTGCAATAACCTAGAGAGCACACTTCATATTATTATCCTGAGTATAGGTTTCGAATGTCTTAGGGTTCTCTTGGGAAAAGTAGAGGTTCGACAGGTCATGATGTAAGTAAGTGACTCATTTGTGTATTTGAGTATTGTACTGGAGTATTTCCATTTTTCAGTTACATACTCTTTCTACTCCATTATTATTACCACAAAAAAACGTTTAACCACTTCAGCATTATGGTGCTTTAAGTGTACAGTATGTACACTTTGATGTCAATACTTGATATACTTGATGTCAAAAGTTTCAGTTTGGGCCTTTTGTCCAATTAGGATGACTGGGGCCTTCCTCCTATGACGATCGAGCGGGGGTGGTCCTTGGTGTATGTGCTGTTGGCCTGTTGCACTTCCCCCCACTGTAGAGTGTGTGCACTTGCACATATTGTACCGGGGGTACCAGAGGGGTTTTCTGCATAACCCAAATCACTGAATGCTCCTTTTAATTATCATGGATTGTAGATGAAGAACTTGTAGTATAGTAACAAAGATATAAACTAGGCTAGGGTATTGATGGATACCTAGTTGTATACATAGTTATACATACATAGTTAAGTAAAACATGCGAGTACTACTTCCATCACTGACGTTCGGCTCGAAAAGTCGGACGACATGTCGCACGTGGAGGTACTAGGGGGGGGATTGGATTGGAATGGTAAATAATGCCGGCGCAGATGAGTCATGGGTGAAAAAGAGATGCCGCCCGCCACCACATCACAGGGAGGAAGCAGATTCGGTCGGCGGGGTGTACACACACGACGCAGACACGCAGCCGTTGGAAAATATCCTGTGGTGACCGGGCGGTGCTAATGAGGGGCCTGGGAAGACCTCTTGGTGTTCACAGCACCCACTGGGTGAATCTATTTCTGTCAGACACCACATCTTTTTCGTCGCGACATTATTATCTGCTATTCTCTTTCTCTCTCTCTCATCGCTGACTCCGACCGATGCCTTCATTATCAAGTACTGGGGACAGTTTGTTTGTGTCTCTCCCTCTCTTCTCTCTGTTGCCTTTTTCAAAGTGCCATTATCTATCAGAACTCGAGTGCATCGGTAATTGGTAGTGAATATGTATGACATCTAGTCTGTGATAATAAAGCCATTTGTCATGATGCTAGGCTAGCAGGCTTGCTGTACATGTTGCCTTTAAAGAAGTGGGCGCTGTCTCTGTATTGTAAAAACAGCTACTAGGATGCTTAAGACCTAGTCATAGTCCAGGTTAAGGTGAAGGAAACTACAACATGCTGTCATGCTGCTGTGGTGTTGTTGTTTTTTTTCTTTCTTTGTTTGTTTCGGTTGTCACCCCTTCACCAATGGACTGTGAATAAGTATAGGCCTTGGCATGTTTTATAGCATACTGTAGATGCTAGTGTCTGCCGTCTACAGCCAAGACTCACTGGAAATAGGTTATCTATGGGAGGGCACGGTGGAACAGTGATAGTGCTGTCGCCTCACAGCTGGAAGGGTTCAATTCCCACTAGGGACACTGTGGGTGCAGTATCCATACCCCAGGCTGGGTTGGCGAAAGGGCCCTTCTGTGTGGAGTTTGCATGTTCTCCCTGTGTCCCCTAGGGTAGGTACCCTCACAAAAACTTGCAGTAATACTGTCGTAATCCTGGTCTCTAAACTCCATGGCCAGCCTGATTGGAATGACCTGTTCCGTCCACACACCATGAAACTCTTCCATGTCAGGTGTAAAGGAGGCAGATTGGACTCCTCATGCACTGAAGGAACCAGTCCGCTGCCTCCCCAGACTGGCAGAGGATGTGTAGAGCCCGGAATCACATTAGGAATTACTACTGCATGGTAAAAATCGGTTACAAAATTTTGGGGAAAAGAAAAAGTGACTCAGTCACCTGCAGAAGAAAAAAAGATGCAGACGTAGTAGAGACTACAGAGCCTGCAGGTCATATAGTTATGTAATGTTTAAGTGTTTACTCGCACAGTTCAGACTCAAGCGATGACGTGCCGCGACCTCCCCAGAGAAAACGACAATTCCGATTAGAGATTAGATGTTTTTTTGCTTGTCATATCACCGCAGCAGGCTGCAGCGATCACGGTCCTCCGCTGGTGTAGACATGCCCCCCTGCGTGTCAGCTTTCATCTATTCTCTGAAGTGTACTAATGGGGGAAGTGAGAGAGAGGACAAGGAAATTACTCTACGCTCATAAAGGCGATGGTTGTTGTTCGTAACGCAGGCGGTGACGGCCGACTGTGAACTGAAACTCCCATTTGTAATACCTCTGGCAAAAAAAAACCCTTATTGTTTGTGCACTGTTTTTTGGCATTGTTTACGGGTAACCGCCTAAACCCTGAAGGCCGGAGCTCAAATTCCCCCGATCTTGGGAATACCTTCTGTTCCACTGGAATGTGCAGAATGCCTGTCATGCTGCTTGTCAGCTTGCCTTTAGTTAAACTTGAGGCGGTTTCATGACTCGACAGAAACAAATATTGAAATGTTGTCGAGACGGCTGCACGCCTTGAGTCGGTGATGGGTTACACAGCGAAATACTCAATGTCAGTTGAACTCCTACGTGGACTTATGACTAAGGTTTTGCACTCTTTTTTTAACATGACATCATGAGTGAAATATGTACACATGTAAGCAGCAGGGGCGAAATCCATTTGAGCCCTCGCCCGCGGGCGCCCGGTTTCAAAAACGGGCGCCCGGTTTCGATACCGGGCGCCCGTTTTCGATACCGGGCGCCCGTTTTTGAAACCGGGCGCCCGTTTTCGAAACCGGGCGCCCGTTTTCGAAATCGGGCGCCCGTTTTTGTGAAACCGGGCGCCCGATTTCGAAAACGGGCGCCCGTTTCACAAAAACGGGCGCCCGATTTCGAAACCGGGCGCCCGGTTTCGAAAACGGGCGCCCGTTTTTGAAACCGGGCGCCCGGTTTCAAAAACGGGCGCCCGATTTCAAAAACGGGCGCCCGGTATCGAAAACGGGCGCCCGGTTTTGAAACCGGGCGCCCGCGGGCGAGGGCTCAAATGGATTTCGCTGGCTCTCCATGTAAGGGTGTATATACTGTATATAGCCAGTACATTTGTGCTTCATTCAAGGCCTCACTTTTCATCTTACCAATATTCACAGACAAGTCAAACGATCGAGCTGAAAGAGATTGTCAATAATCAATCATGTCCTGTCAAATGGCAACTAGCAAAGCCTGAATAATTAAGGATTCAAAGGAGGATTTTGAACGGCTCGGAGATTAGGAAAGCGTGTATTGTTTTGGCCATTTTCCAGCTGTTTGATTAGTCAATCTGTAATCCTTCCCATTTGATCACACGTCTCATTAATTTTGCTTTTGTCATGGTATAATGCAGCCATCCACTTGACTGTTCAACAGCCTTATTAGTATTTCTGTGGAGCTCTAAGTATAAACATGCCCTCAGAACGTAGTGTACCCATGAGGGAGGCTTTCCATCCCTCAGCATGCTGCAACCTTTGTAATTTCGCTTATGTTAATTTAGCATTTACCGGCAATAGCAACTCAGAATACATACTAAGCAATGCTGTGACTGCACACTCACTGGATAAAGCTTTCCATCTACCAAACGCACTGCAGACATTAGGCCTGCTCTCTGCCTGCACGGCTGCTCAGTAAGGAAATGCTGCTTCCTGTGGGACATTGCAAAGGGTGTAAGCACACTTTTTTGTGGCAAAAGCGTCCAGAAAACACGCAGAGAAGGCATCTCTTTCTTGTGTGTTTGCGTGGCTTAAACTTGTAGTGCAGAGTAGACAAAACGGCTGGAAAACACTTTGTTCACCCACGGTTAAACTTTCCCCAAATCCAACCCTTGATACTGAGTGCCAAACAGCGAGGCATTGGGTACCATTTTTTAAGAGTCTGACTGACTGTGAGGTGAGAAACCCTGACCTTGAAGCGACTGGGATGTTGACCACCGTCAACAGTTTTTTTTTTCCTATCAGTGAATCAATATAAAAAGTGTTATGAAGATCAAAAAAAGTAGACTAGAGCAGTCAACTTGACCATGTCTTATGCTTCAATTTACGATTTTCAGGATTTAGCAGATGCTCTTAATCCTGCTTAAATGGTGCGATCATGTTTTTTATTAAAAATATGTCAAATCAAGCCGCAATGAAGCGCTGGTTGTTGGATTTTGATCGGTGTTGGACATACAGGCGGAGCACATGCACCTGACGATTTTGATCATTTCTAGGAGAGTGGGACCTGACGTTAGCCTATGCAAAAAAACATTCTAATCAACTAAAATTAAGGTCTGGATTTTCCCTTTTATTACCGATAGGTCAGCTACGGCTTCGGGAGATATTGAGTTTATCCACTCTAAGCTATCAATAAAGCCAAAAGAAAGGATCCTATCCATAGCTAGACCAGACTATTCCATTGCGTCCCAGGCAGCCCACAATTAACGTATGCGGCCCCCACCCTAAAGCGCAAAGAAAACCACCTCCCGAGTCTCCCACCCACGTAATGCAGCAGTAAGCACAGCACAATATGGTAGCAATTAAAACTCACGGCCCTCTCCAGTTACTACATCAATTCTCTCCACGTGTTTTTCATATTCCCCCGACTAGTATTTTACCCTCCCCAATAAAAGCAACGAAAGCTATTTGGTGTGAAATAATGGGCAAACAACAGGAGAGAACGGTGGGATCTGAGAGCGGGGGAACGAGTCATCTTTATTGGCCTCTTTTCTTTTTATACGATGTTGATGGCAGATTATTCTCAAGGGGGGACCTTTATTCAAGTAAATGGAAATTATGCTTTTGAACGCACTGTCGTCGCCTATCATCATGGTAGTGGCGGGCTGTTGTTGTTGTTGTTACACGCTTCTTCTATTAAGCATCTCTCTGCAGACATTAGCAGGCGCGAACCGAGAGAAAAAGAGAAAGGGCCCGGCGGTACCGCCGCCGCTATTAATTTCCGACATCATTCAGAAGCGCTTCCAGCGTCGCGGCAATCTGCAGGGCGCTTGAGGAGGTGTGTGATGATGACAGCACCTGCTGCCTCCGCCGCCCGTGTCCTTTAAATATAGTCTGAGACAAGAGCTGGGCTGACAGCACTTGGGAGACAAAAGGGGACTTCCTACCGAAGTGAAATCAAACAGCTGATTTAATGGGAAGAGAACCGGGTGAGAATGACAGAGAGCAGCAGAGAACTTGTTAGGCGCCGGGCATGATGGAGATGGCTTGTTGTTTTTGTATATTTCCTGAGTTCCAGCAGGAGGCTTTGCTGCAAATAGTTTCATCTTTGTTTTGTGTGAAAGTCGAGGTGGTGGTGTTATACATGTTTTGATAATGAACCTTGTTTCTTTGCTCATAACTTTAAATGACACAATCTAGAGCTTGTTTACCTCTCAATGCTGAGCTGTATGATCAAATGTCAACAATATGCGTACTGCAGCATTTCTTTTGGTACAATTTGCGTGAACTTGAGTGCGAATTCTCTTGTGTGATGACCCATTCACCCGAGTCACCCGGATGTGCAAAAATCTAGACGGGTTGACGCAAAGGTCTCAGTGGCACTTGCCTGTCGGGCAAGTACAGGTCATGCTCGAACTTTGCCCAAAGTTCTTGCACACGTCTTTACTTTCGTTGGGTTTGTTTGCTGGCTGTCACTCTTCTGCCAGCAGAAAAATGCACCGCAAAATCCCGTGGGTTCAATTTTCACCTCCTCGTGCTCCCTTGTATAAGCGCCGCATCGCAAGCTCATCAAATGAATGTCCGTATTCTGTCCGAAGCGCCACCGGCGTCACATCATGCGTAATATAAATCAACTCAGCTGTGTACACTCCGCCCTGCGTAGTGGCGGGCATAGTGTACACAAAAGAAGCTTCCTCTTTCTCTCCGCGCTGGTGTTTACGACATAGCATGGTGTACTGTCAACACACAACAGCCCCCCTGTGCAAACCGGACCGCTCTAATTACGTGGTATTTAGATGACATGCGCCAATTGGCTTTCACTGGGATCATAATTTAGGACAGTTTACACAATGCACCGTGAGATGCATTATGGATTTCTCTCTCGGCTTCTTCCGGCCCGCGTTGTTGATTAATCTTAAATTAGATTTTGGTTGTGTGTGTGTTTATATTTCACATTATTTTATTGAACTAGAACAAGGCAATTTAGGTTATTTATAGATGTATTTTTCTTCTTTACGTGCACACATGTGCCGCTACACACACACACACACACACACACACACACACACACACACACACACACACACACACACACACACACGCGCGCGCACGTGCACAGACAGATGCAGATCTTTAATGGGCTTCAGTGTTCATCTTGGCATTCATTTGTCATGGTCACTTTTGCTTTAGCCATCTTTCTCATTGTCTCTTGTTTGGAGGTCAGAGGGATGACACTGTTATTATTCATTTTGAGAGGGAATTAGGTATTACCTGCGACGAGCGCGCCCTGCGCCGCAATTCCAATAGTCCCCGGGCCTCTCGCGGCCTGCGCGATGGCTGCGGAGGGAAAAAAAAAGACGACAGCCCGGTTATTTATTTAATCAGTCACAGGCATATATTTTGTTGAGATGGCCTTGAATCGTCCGCACCTCAAATAATGCCGCAGTCGTGAAAAAAAGAGAAGACACAGAATGAAAACAAATCAGATTAATCTATCTTCGTGACATTATTGGATCTATGAATCGAATTCTCCACCCTCACTGAGAAATAAATAGCCTGCTCTGTGGTCTAAGAGTTGGTGATTTGCAAACCTGTTTTCTTAAATGTCAAGGACTTTGATATTCAAGGTCTGATTCATATTCAGCCACGGACGCACATAACTTGTGCTTACATTGAAGGAAGTTTGGTTCACCTTTCTATACTTGGAGTTACAGACCCCCCCCCCCCCCCCCCAAACACACACACGCATCCATTTGGTTCCTAATAAGTATGAGTCATTTAACTATGGATGCCCAGGAATCAATTGAGATTTTAACCCCTTTAACCATTAATTAATATTTTATACTCTGGCTATTCCAAAACGGCGGATATGCCGGTACAAGCTCATGGCTTGTCGCTGAGCTATGTGCTGGTCGATCTGCTATTTTTGTGAGCCCTTGAAAATAGTTAGCGAACACCTTTGCAGTAGGTGGCATAGTGTAATATTAAATCACTGTCTGACATATTCTGAAATAACCCTGGTCTTTCGGTTAAAATTACAACATTTCTGTATTTGTAACGTTGCCATGGACACATGTAATCAAATGATGATGATGATGAATTAATGATTTGACACCTTGCATTCTCCTGTGCTTTCTCCTGTGCTTGGGCTTTCCCTGATTCATTTATATACGTGCATAATATAATGAGAGGTATTCTAGACTCTAGAGCATACCTGGGCATTATGCGGCCCGGGGGCCAAATGCGGCCCTTTGGCTGACTCTGACCGGCCCGGGGACCACCAGTGGTCCTTGAGAGAGTTCCAAGTTAAATATGGAAAGTTGGTTAACCAGATGTAACTCTTTGAGAGCGTATAAATGAAACCAAATGGACCCTTGCGGGTCCATTTGGTTTCATTTTTACGCTCTCAAGAGTTAAAATATTCATTATCTGGATTAGCCCAAAATCTACACATTCAATCAGAGAATGTAAGAGAATGGTCATTTTTGTTATCGTGTTTTGTTTCCCAAATCCAGCCTGGAATTGTGGACAAAAACAAAAGAAATCTTGAAGAAAGTTTTGGGATCTGTGGGGCTAAAATGTCATCACGGTGGTCCGTGGCTCAAATACTGAATAAATAGTGGGCCCTGGTGTCAAAATGGTTGGTCTTACTCTTACGTTTATCTTGAAATTAAATTAATATTACACAGACTTTAGTTAATATTACACAGATTTTAGTTCAGCCTTTAGTCGTGGCCCTCCACAATATTTTATGTATCTCATTTGGCCCCTTGGGAAAAATAATTGCCCACCCCTGCTCTAGAGGAAGTGAGTTCCAGTGTGTGCTTTTGATCAGCGAGTTCTTCTTTGTCCAAGTGATATCAAAGCCACTCGATTGTGCTTTTGTATTCTATATATACGACTCATATCATTCTGCAAAAGAGACCAATTGAAGCTCTCGCACTGTACTTGTTGTACTTAAGATTAGATAAGACCTGAAAGCAAGCCTGCTCACCGCTTACAATCAGAGCTTCATATTAATTTTTGTTTACTCTCAAGTAACGTATGTTTTGCTGCGTTGGGTTTGCAGCTGATGATAGATGATATCTTAATCTCACCACTAAAAACCCTATATACGTCATTGATCAGGGTCACCCCAGCAGGGGCGTTTTTGCCATTAGGCAGACTAGGCAGTTGGCTAGGGCGCCATGAGGGGAGGGGGGTGACCACCAGAAATGCTTTAAAAGGATACCAGGCTAATAAGACTAATATGGATAAATACATTGTACGTGTCCTCTATAACTAGAATTGAACATTTAAAACACACATATGTTCTTTAGTTTAAAAATAGTTCATTTTATCCCGTGGGGGCGCCATTGTACAGGAGATTTTCCCTGGAGTCCCCCTTACCAAATATAAGGGGGGCTCCAGTGGCCTATATGTTGGTCCCTTCATAGTTTCTCCTCGCTCTGCGTGTGTGGGCTATTGATGGTTCACAAACCTGCCTAGCAGTGACTGGCATCATCAGTGGAACCATTCCTATCAATGACATCATCAATGGAGATTTCCTGGTAGTAGGAACTACAACCTTTCTCTTCCCCTTAAGGTTAAAATGGTGAACTAATAAATAAATAAAATAAAAACCCTATACTCTGAACTCTAGTTTGTATGAAGAAGGATCAAACCTGCTTAGCGACGTCACAATTCTTTTCTGAACCTTACACAATGCTCCTGTGAGATGTACTAATAGTAAGCACTAAGGGCCCATTAACACCAGAAAGCTTTACTGCGATTAAAAGGAAACTTCCCTGCACATTGTCGGAAGCAGCGCTTCATTTGGCTGGTGTGTGAAGCCTCATTACATTTTTCACAGTATATCACCTAACGATGCTACTGCAAAGACAGCCTGCACACACACGCGCACGCACACACTCACGCACACACTCAGTCACAACCAAATGGACCCTTATGGGTCTGTAACTCCCGAGAGTGTACAATTACCATTGATTTTACAATATAAATTGGAGTCTTGGAGATAGAAATGCCCTTAAGTAGGGAGTCCGCAGCCTGTTGCATACCAAGTGAAAACAGTTGAAAAATATCTTCCTTTTATTGGGTTCACGGCAGCACATCTTTTCTAATGGGGATCCACAGCATAATGTAGCCTGGAAACCAGGCCAAATTGCCACAAGGGAAAAAAATAAATCTGTCCAAAACTTTTTCCCTCAGCCCAAAATTGTGATGGACCAATCAGAGGCTACTTTTTTCTGTGACATTGAAGTCTGTTTGGAACAGAAATAAAATGCCAACACCAGATGTTCCAGACTAATGTCTATGCATTAGACCGTCTGTGAGTTCATGAGTGTCATTTTTTGGGGACCTTTTTTCCTGGACATGACACTGTTTTGGGAACCCACTGCTCTAGAACAGGGCTTTTCAACAGGTGGTCCTTGAGAGGGAGCACCAGTGGTCCTTGAGAGGGTCCCAGGTGGTCCCCAGCTAAGTTGGTTAACCAGATGGAAAGTTGGCTAACCAGATGTAACTCTTGAGAGTGTAAAAATGAAACCTGTATGTTTGCCTGTGTTGTTTCCAAAATCCAGCCTGGTATTGTGGACAATTGTGGGGGGGGGGGGCAAAAATCTGTGTGTGTGTGTTGTGTGTGTGTGTGTGTGTGTGTGTGTGTTGTGTGTGTGTGTGTGTGTGTGTGTGTGTGTGTGTGTGTGTGTGTGTGTGTGTGTGTGTGTGTGTGTGTGTGTGTGTGTGTGTGTGTGTGTGTGTGTGGCCCCAACTCCAGCCTGCTACCACGCCAGGTGACATTGCGTGACGTGTTGACGTTTGGCTCGCTGCCACCGTCACGACGGGAGAGTCTTATAAGTAGGAAGACTAGTTACAACGACGTCCCTTTTTTTGCTTCTTGGGCTGTCACAGACGACCACACACACGCGCCCGCTCACACACACCCACATTATGTGTCAACTCGCGGCCACAAAGGCGCTTTGTCAGGCGACAATGTGTGCCACTGTCTCCACGCGCCACCACCAATCATATCCAGCTTTACTGAGCAGCCATGTGTCTCATTGCAAGTAGAGCCGAGTCGCATTGAGAGTGCATTTTACAAAGATATATACAGTATATATTTATTTATTATTGGTTACAATTATGCAGCTGTCATCTCTTTTTTTTTTTTTTTCTTTTCTTCTTTGTGCACGTTTTGGCAGAAGTTAATGAAACACGTCAACCTCAAAACGCGAAACAAAGTGAATTCATATTAATCCCAAAAATGTTTCCAACAGTTCCCTGCTGAATGTAAAAAACAAAATAGACAACCAGAACATAGATACTGACACTGACACTTTTTCCTATTATGCTAAACTAATAAATAAATAAATAATAAAAAACCCAGAAAAGACTTCCGTTTAACGTTCTCTCAGCACCATTCTGTGACGGGCGGCTGGCATTGTTTAAAACAAGTCGCTATGTTACTATTCTAAACTTTGTTTGGAGCCGTTGTGTGGAATGGTGCGGGAAAAAATGGCTGTATCTATGCGCACATAGTTGTGTTTCACTTCTACATTGACATCAGTGTAGAAGTGAAACACTGTCACTTTTCTCAAAGATGTGAACCCACACACTTTTCCCTTTTATACCTAAATACAGAACTGATGTATGTACCGTTGGGTTATATTTCTGTCAATCTCAGACTTGATGTTGAACAGCCTGTCTGTCAGCTCCTATATCTGTCGGACGTCAGTTGTCTACAGCTTGCCTTTGATTTATGAATCCAGATATCCCCTGTGCATAACAGCAGCCCTTCTCAAAAGTCTTTGGCTGAGGTATCTCCTGCAAATTTACCTTTTTATCCACAGCACAGCCTGAATGACAATTCTGTGCTTTATTCTCAATATTTCATTTCATTTCATTTCATTTCAAGGACCCCCAAAATCTTCTGTACATGGCCGAACCTCATCTGAAAATGTGTAATTCCAGAGACCCTCCAGAAGCAAAGATTTGAGTAGAACATTAAAAGACAATGAATAACTAAATAGAGCCTGTTTTGGCCGTGATACTTGTTTTGATTATTGGCACCGGTTATTGTCAGTCAGTTCTTAAGCGTATTTGTGCCAGTCCAAATTATTTTTTTGCTAGAATGGAAATGTAATTTAAATTTAAATTTGGATTCATATTAATTTCCCAAAACACAACACACAGAGTAGAACTTGCCACAGTAAGCCCCTCTCCAAACTGCTATGGTCCACCAATAGTTTTCTTATATGATAAAACATTGTTATTTGTTATAAGAAATAAATGTCGTCACACAAACACATTTTCCACTGCGTACAGCAGGACATGTTGAGGGATTTGGGAGAAATCCGGGAGAAGGTCTGTTGCCAAAATTGAGCCAGTATTTAATGTGTAATGTCCATTCTATTTATGTTGGAATGATTGAGCCCTGCTGGAAAGTGTCCAACTATGGGTTGAACACTGGGGAGAGGGCGGGGCTTAGTGCAAGGTCTAATATTTATATGACAATGAATTGTTGAGTAATTATCTCATGACAGCTGTGTAACCGAGTGAACATAGTGTCCCTGTGTATTTGTGGTTATATGCTGGGAGAAGAGACAACTTGGCCAAGGCCCCCCACTGTCCCTCTCCGTCCCTTCCTCCCTCCCCGTCATCATGGAGGGTTCTTCTGCCAAGCAGCTTGGGCATTGTTCTGACCGACTAGAGGCCCCGCCGGGGCGGACTGGGATGCCCTCCATGACCTTACAGATGGCTAATGGTGTGTGACATGTCACTGTGGAAACTGAGGTCACTCACTGCCATCGACCGTGTGGTCGTTACATAATTAACAGTTTGGCTGCCGTAATGAAATATTTAACCTTTTTTTTTCTTCCCCCTCCAGAACACTACATTAACTAGGCCGTTTACATGCAACGGTAGTAGTTTGTATGTTTAATTTACAGCGGCGTGTGTGCGCGAGGGCATAACCGATGGGTATTGGCTCTGCTGCCACCGATGTCTACACTGAGTATATGAAGTGTCTTACATTTAAGTGAGAGATGGGGCCCATTCTTATTAGACACGCCTTACAAACTGCGGTCACCGCGGGCAATTAGACATTTTATTGTCCCAATATTATTGTCACCACCACTACCTTTTCCTTTTCCTCGGGTGCGAGGATATCTTTCCCCCGCTTGAAGTCGGAGCTATACGGTTTCCCGGCACGTCCTCCGCTGCTGGATCGTCTTGGAATAAGTAATTATTAGAGGCAGCCAATTCGCAGAGGAGATGGTTGAGTGTGTGTAGATTAACGTTTAATACCCACCGGCGTGATGAGGCTTTCCTTACCAGCAGATGGAGGACAGTTGGTCGCTGACGTGGGTGGCAGCTGAGCGCCCTACCGCCGCATGGTGCCAGCCTGCCAGGGGCTGAGAGACAGACAGGCAGGCAGACAGACAGACAGACAGGCAGACAGACAGACAGACAGACAGACAGACAGACAGGCAGGCAGGCAGGCAGGCAGGCAGGCAGGCAGGCAGGCAGGCAGGCAGGCAGGCAGGCAGGCAGACAGACAGACAGACAGACAGACAGACAGACAGGCAGGCAGACAGACAGACAGACAGACAGGCGACGTGACCTGACCGCTCTACTTCCCTGGGTCAAGTTGACGAGGTCGGCCTAAAGCAGTGGTTTTCAACTTTTTTCATACCAGGGCCCACTATTTATTCAGCATTTTAGCCACGGTCCACCATTTGAGGTTCCCAAAACCAAGGATTTTCACGTTTATGTTGTTCAATTTCAGAGAGAGATAACTGGCAAACGTTGGTCAAAATAACAATTCTTCTACATTTTCTAACTGTGTAGATTATTTAAAATGAAGTAATTCAGATGTTAAATATAATTTAACTCTTGAGCGTGTAAAATGAAACCAAATGGACTCGTGAGGGTCCATTTGGTTTCATTTTACAAGACAGATCTACAAGGGTCCACTAGGTTACCAACAATCCACAGGTGGTCCCACCTCTGGTATCATCTCTATTACAAACACGTGTGTGTGTGCGTGGCTCTTCAAATCATTAAGGAGTTGACATTAGCAAATTGAGGCCATTGTCATAACATGTTTCACATTTTAAATAGTTTGTCGGTGAACACTGACGGTTGCTTTTGGGATAATTATTGAGGAGTCAGTCACTGGTTGCGGAGCTGCCACTAGTAATTGGCCAAGTATTGGTGTGACGATGCTGCCATTCAGTGCGGCTGGCATTTGATGAAATGGCCTTTTGTGTGTGTGTGTGTGTGTGTGTGTGTGTGTGTGTGTGTGTGTGTGTGTGTGTGTGTGTGTGTGTGTGTGTGTGTGTGTGTGTGTGTGTGTGTGTGTGTGTGTGTGTGTGTGTGTGTGTGTGTGTGTGTGTGTGTGTGTGTGTGTGTGTGTGTGTGTGTGTGTGTGTGTGTGTGCGCGCGTGTGCGTCCAGCTGAATACATGATCGAGTAGGCACGGATATAACCTTTCCCAATTGGGGGGGTAGGAGAAAATGGTATGGGGGGCGACTTCACACCCAGACCATTTTCGGTTGCAGGACTTTTATTGGGAAAGTAAGCAACAATAATAACATCAGTTGTTGTTGAAGTTGCAACAGACACGCAGCATGCATAAAGCTAAAGGTCTGACTCAGAGAGTTTTCTGTTTTCAGTGATGAAGTGATGTTGGTTAAGTAGTGAGACGATTGTAGTTAGTTAGCAGTAATAGTGTTTCAAATACTTTTAAACATAAGCATTGAAATGTCTTTGGTTGTTTTGCATGCCATCAGGTTTGGTGGGGCAGGCTGGTCATTTAGTGCGGCATTGCCCCCCCCATACCCATGCCTAGATCCGCCCCTGGTGTGTGCGTGCACACATGTGTTAGGCTGTGGCATGCGTGTATCTAGCTGAATACATGATGGAGTCAAAGCTGGGCTCAGATGTCGGAAGGGCCCCAGAGGTGCTTTTTGAATTCTCCGTGAGTGACAGCTCTGCTAACGTGCCGTTTAGTTCAGAGACGAAGTCGCTCTTATCTTATCTGATGCTAGCTTATGAAAGACATCTTGTACCGTCACCCATGGTATCTTTCTTTACCTTTTGTCTCAGCAGCAAAGAGCACATGTGGAATTTGATTTTTACTTGCAGTAACTTCCCCCACTTTTAATTCAGGATGCTTATAGCTAATGTTTTAGATCAGGGGTTTTCAACCTTTTTGACTCCAGGGACCAACATTTATTCAGCATTTGAGCCACGGACCACCATCTGAGGACATTTTAGCCCCACAGACCCCATAACTAAAGATTTATTTTTACTTCTGTTCTGTTCTGTCCATGACCCGTAGACTTGAGCTAATTCACATGATGAATATTTTAAGAGAGTGTAAAAATGAAACCAAATGGACCTTTCCAGGGTCCATTTGGTTTCATTATTGCATTCTCAAGAGTGACTTCTGGTTGAACAACTTAGCTGGGGACCACCTATAACCTTCTCAAGGACCACTTTTAGTCCCCGAACCACTGGTTCAAAACCCCTGTTTTAGATCACAATGCCAAGTCAACATTCAAGGCTGTGCTCTATAGTGTGCTATACATGTGCTTTTCAATGAATTAGAATATTGTGTCAGTCGAGAAACCCTCAGCATCCCTGCCCTGGAATCCACTCTGAGAACCACTGCAACAGAGTAATTCAAAATCAAATCACATTTTTCTGCAAAGTTATTCTCTACCTCGTCTGTGAAGTTCCTTTGAGACTTAAATAAACTCTGCATGACTAACTATTGTTAGGGTAAATCATTAACCGGCAGGTATTGCTAAATCAGTCCCTGTATACAGTCTTAAGGCTGAATGTGAAGTAGCCTAAATGGTATTAAATATTGATGCGCAAAAATACATTAATTTTGTACCGCTGCTTTCTTTCCTTCCTTAAAGGGGAGGGGGTGGTGTTGGAATGGAGTTCAATTATGCATTTTAATGCCCCGGCTTTTTTTTGTTCAATGCATCGCGGAGCCGAATTAGCGATCATGGACTTTGTGTACAGCCTCCCCACTAAAGTTATAAGTCACCCCCACTGCCTGCGAGTGGATTTGCATTAACAGCCATTAGATCAAACACAGTCTTACACGATGGCCAACCGCTGCGGCGTAAAGCAATAAGCCCAAGGTCCTCCGTCTAATTAGGAATGTGCATTTCAAATAGACAAGATCACTTCGCCGAGGAACCCGCCAAGGTCCCCGTGTGGGCCTTTTACAAAGTGCTCCTCTGCCACGGCTTCTCACGTAACGCGTGCTTGCCCGTTCAAGCGGAAACCTCATATGTCTCCGTATTTATTTTGTTATTTTTTTGTTCTAAACCAACGCCCGGATTTTGTCGTCCGGGTGTGTCACTCAAAAGGCTTTTTTAAATGGCTAATAACGCAGCTCACAAATATTCAAGCTATTTTTGCATTTGTGAGCAATGTTGAAAATGAAATTGTCACTGGTTAGCACAGAAACCGCTATTACCGTCTTTCTTTGTCAATTAACTGATGTAAAACAATAGCTATAGCCACTACCACTGCCGACGAGCGTCGACAAACATACCTTAATTGTCCTGATTGTTTTTATTGGGTCATTATTCTACTCTGTTACCATTGTCTCACTATCTCTTGTTGTCAACACTGGATCGCGCATCGCACCCAGCCATAACCATCCATTCTATCCATTTCTTTCAATCGCCTGTATCTCCTAATTATTATTACCCCTGATGCCATTTTTGGTCAGAACTAGCATATTTTCCAAGGAGCCAGAAACATCAGAAACATGTGACTTTATGGAGGTAGCCATCTCATTCAGAGGTAAACAGAGAATGGATGGCCTGTATGCCGTGCTCTGATATAATATGGCCCCTTCCATTCAAAAACAAGGCCCTTCCTTAGGTGCCATTTTGTCAGCCTGTGCCGCCCCCTTTTGGTCCAGAGTGCCATTTATATGCATTAATTGATTGATTGATTGATCTCTAAACCCCCAAAAATCACCATCATATACATTTTTCAGGTTATATAAAACATGTGACACTGCCTTTCATCACATATGCACGCACATGAGGGCTCCATGTATGCTCATGCACCCCCATATTTTTTACATTATTTACGAGAGAACTATCCCAACGTTAGCCGAGGATGTTAATTCCTGTGACCTTCCGATAAATACTTGTTTATTGTTTGTCTCATCATCTATGGCTATAAGGAGTTAAAATGTGAGTTCCACATTGATAAACACTGGTGGCAGGTAACTACCATTATTTAAAAAAAAAAAAAAAACTGTCTGGTTAACTGTTGGCTGTGTCTGTGACAAAATAACTAAAATTAGATTTCTTTACATACAAGGTTTCTGCCTGACATGACAATAAAGTAGAAGACAAGGGGAAAAAAGAAGTATGCCAGTCAAGAGGAGAGCAGAGCAGAATGTCAGTTAATTTCAGGGTCTTAGGACCTGGAGGCCAAATGGATTATTGGATCTCGGCTGGCCGGTGGGTCAGTAACCAGTCTGGAGCGTATTCTCAGATGGCACACTGAGGTTCCTGGTGGTCATTTTGCAGTGCGGGGGGATTATAGTGGAGGTTAATTGCCACCATCCATCTCAGGCTGTTTTAACACACTATTTTTATTGGCAGGCTGGAATGAGCTAACTGTACTGTCCACTTTCACTTAATAAAGAACTAGGAGGGACATTGTGTTGCGCCTCCACATGCGTTTTTACAAAGACACGGCCTTGACGCCACAGTCGCCACACACATCGAAGGAGAGACATTGGACGGCTGGGGTTGGCAGTGATGGGAACTTGAATACATTTGGTATTCAAGTATATACAATGACTACATTGAAAAAAGTAAATAAAAGGAAACGCTTGAATTAGTACTGCTTCTGCTAGGGATGTAATTACCAGAAACATGCAATTAGATGTTAACATGACAAATCGATGGAATCAGTTGTAGCTCAGGGATAGAGTTCGAACCCGTGTTCCCCCAGAGTTGGTGGTGACTCTGGCGAGGGGCCTCTTGAGCAAGACACTGAACCCACGATTGCTCCTGATGTGCTGGTCGCGAATCCCTTATTCACGCACCGGTCAGGTTGTGGCGCCCTCGCCCCCTCGCACACACACATTCACCAGTGAGCTGGCAATGAGGAGGACAACTTTGGAGGAGAATGAACATACACAGATCCGAATCACGTGTGCAGTTTTGGTCTGTGCCGTTGACAAATTGTGCACGGTACGGACAACAGAGAAGGATATTAATTAATTACATTAAAAATACACAATGCTTGCACCTGTAATCCTATTTCTATCTGTCTTTGAAGCAAACAAAAACAACCAAAATGTATTGCTATTTTAAAGGCATGTCTAATAATCCCTACACAATGCTATTCTAAAGGTAAAATTTGCATGCAATTTAATAATTAGCTGTGTGTTTCTAATGCATCATAGATGATTCTTGATTCCTCTGATTCTTGTCATCAGAGGATTGTTTCAGATTCGTGACAAAAAAGCTGAATCGATTCTGCCAGTTTCTGGGCAAAAAAAATCACCAACCAGGCCTTTTTTTTTGCAACAGCGAGGGTATCCCCTACATGACAAATAGTGCCGGCTCAGCCGTGACGCTGCCTTCCCGCTCGCTCTCTCTCTCTCGCTCGCTCACTAGCCACTAGGGCAGCCTTGTCATTGCAATGTTCTTTGAGAGACTGATTAATGGAAGCCGTGTGTTAAAAGCCTGTTCGTCTGACGGCGCTTCCAGTCTGACGGCGGCGGCGGTACTTAGAAGCGACGGGAGCGAAATGGAGTCAGCTCGGTGTCTACGCAGTATATCATTGCACCCGGCCGTCGTCCTTCCTACTGCGGCACTGATTATTGATGCTGTGCTCCTCCTCGCCCATCATTGACACTTTGACTTTTCCCCTCCCATAGCTGAAGATAGCCGACGGCTTTAATATTAGCTGCTTGTCAGGACGGACCGGACACCTTGCGTTTTCCAAATGCAACCTTACAGCCCTGTTAACTCTGAGAGTGTGCGAAACGGTCCATTCTGTTCCATTTATACACTGTCAGGATTTTGACAGAAATTTTGAGATCCGCGTGGCAACATCACGAAGTACCCCCAGGGGACCTCGCCCTATCCCAGGACCCTGTCTGGTAATTACCAGAACGCCTGGTAATGAGAGATGTCAGGTAATTAGGTAGCATATTATCCGTGGAGTTGTACAACGGTTGCAGCAGGGAACCTGTGTGTGCTCCAAAACAGATTGAAACTTGCAGACTCGCTGAGTCAGTTCCAAAACGTTTGAAGGTAGTTTTGTTTTTTGCCCTCATTAGAACTAATTGCACAACATATGTAATGGAGAGGAGCGGCGATGAATTAATTGGCATCCTTTGCTGCTACGCAAAAAGGTCAGCCAGATGCCGACGTCTGGCAGGGTTGGGTCTGGTTTACAGTGTCATACAGTATAGGTGTACGAAGAAATTACATGATTACTTACTCATATATCTATCCTTTGTGATCCTGATGTGTTGTTGCCATTGGGCACCACTGAAGTCAGTGGGACGAACGTTTTTATTTTTTTGTTACAAGGTTCATAGATGCACGCACGCACGCACGCACACACACACACACACACACACACACACACACACACACACACACACACACACACACACACACACACACACACACGTTTAGACCTTTTTGGTTCTTATTCCATGATCCAGAGCTCCAAAATGGGAATGTTAATTATGAATTGTATGGGTGGTTATCCCCATTGATATCCCCCCATGATTTACTTGTTATGTATGTAATGTATACTGGTAATGTATATTGTAGTCACGAATCTGCTTATGTTTAAATATGCAAATTAGCTAATATTGAAGGAGGATTATTTATCTCTGGTCCATCAATCAACTAAGAACCACAAAGAACTGAACAGGTTCCCATTGAGGAACCAACCCCTGGAAAAGGGGCGAGAGAGACTTGGTGCATTTATCGTTAGATATTATTCTGGCTTACTTTGTCCTTGGAGCAGCTACAGTACAGCTTTGTGCTCTTGGCCTACAGAACTACCATGACACTTCTTGAGGGTTATTGTATTTCTCCAACGATATGAGTATATTGTTACATAAATCATGCTTCGCCACCTGAGTATATTGTCTCCACTCCTTTATATCGCCCCATTGATTATTGACTGATCCAGATAAAAAATCCGCCTATGCCACCTATTTGCAAAACTGTGTGCTGGGGACCACTTTTGGAATATGATTAGGATACTGCCAATGGATCTATATCGCTTACATTGGTTGTGTTAGGAGAATTTCTCTCCTGCTTTATAGAATGACTTGCGTAGATAGACATGACTATTTCATTACACATTTGTGAGTCAAACTGATCTCAAATTTCACTGAAAGAGTTTGCAGAAGTTGAGTTATATGGAGGCAAATTGCAGATGTCTTTTTGTCAAGTGGAAGGCTACGGTATAACCTCTTGCAGACTTGCACTATCGTGATTAAAATCTGATTAAAGCTTTCATCAGTGCTCTATAAATGAGCCGTTGTTGGGGGAAGAGAATTTCCAAACGCATAACTCTGCATGGCGTTAAGCCGGTTCCTTCCTCAGGCCTCGTGCCGGAGCAGTCACGATCGTGACATTTCACTTTACGATTAATGTCCATAGTACATGTCATTGCAATTAACAATTTGATGTTGTTTTGACATTTTACATTATATATTATACCGAAAGAAAGAAGTGCTAATTTAATTGCATAATATATCATGATCAAAACAATTTACAATAATAAATTGAGGAATTTCCTCAGTGTGAGCTTGTAGATGAACTATTTCTCCCTCATCAGTTCTTACAAAAAGGAATGGCAATGTGTATGTGAAAGAATTTACGACAATCTCAAATATTCATTGGGCCGTTTTTTATATCATGTGATAATTGTGAGTGACAGGCCTATAGCCTGTTGCGAGGACTGTTTACAGACATGGTGTCAGTATTGTTAGCGTTGGACACGAAAGGAACTTTTTTCACTATTGCCTTATACCTATGTCCCTAGGATGCACTGTTCACTTCAGGTGTGATTTTTTTTTTTAGTATTAGTTTATTCCATACAAAAACATTCTTATATCCAGGGGTAGACATTAAGGGAAATTTGCCACTGGCCCTTCGGGCCAGTGGCTTTTAAGAATCACTGGCCCCACAACTGTAACCACTGGCCCAGGTAATCGATCCCCATAGTCTGCAAAAAAGACCACCATTTATTAATGCATTAAATGCATTCAAGTTAACAGCACTCTTTTCATGGGGGTCAAAACCAGTAGACCGTTCAGCAAGCTGACCCTTATACAATGCAGAATGCCTAAAATATTTTTTGGGCGCACCCGTGGTTTGTACAACAAAGGTACGGGCGCCAACGAGGGCATTTTACCACTGGCCCCATCGGGCCAGTATAGGGCGCCATCTGGTGGTCCGCACGTGTTTTCAAACCTGTTTCGGGCCATCGGGCCAATTATAATGTCGACCCCTGCTTATATCACATCGGCATTTCATGGTCTGGGAATTTGGGTTGTCACTTGTCACAAAAATGTTAAAACAGGGGTGAACATCTGGCATTTGGGTAGTGGCTCATGGGCACTACCGTAGGTTATAGTGGCTCCTATAAATGTAGACCATGGGCCACTTGGTTAGTGGCTCCTGTTCACTTGGGTAGTGCCTCATGGACACTTGGTTAGTGGCCCCTGTTCACTTGGGTAGTGGCTCCTGTTCACTTGGGTAGTGCCTCATGGACACTTGGTTAGTGGCTCCTGTTCACTTGGGTAGTGCCTCATGGACACTTGGTTAGTGGCTCCTGTTCACTTGGGTAGTGCCTCATGGACACTTGGTTAGTGGCTCCTGTTCACTTGGGTAGTGCCTCATGGACACTTGGTTAGTGGCTCCTGTTCACTTGGGTAGTGCCTCATGGACACTTGGTTAGTGGCTCCTGTTCACTTGGGTAGTGCCTCATGGACACTTGGTTAGAGGCTCCTGCACCTGCCTACTCTCCCTTCCATGCTCTTCTATCACATTTTCTCCCATCCCTCCTCCCGTGAGCTTCCTCTCACCGACAGCACGCTGCAATGTGTGTGTCCTGTTTTTCTGGTTTATCTTATCTGTTCTTTTGTTGACGTCCGCCACAGTCTCTTCCTGTGTGTGCCGAGAAAAGACATCTGTGTTTCCTTGTGGACTCCTGGAGCAGTGGAATCACCCCCCTCTCTGTCTCTCTCTCTCTCTTTTTCTCTCTCTCTCTGCTTCTTTCCCCTCTCTCTCTCTCTGCTTCTTTCCCGTCAGAGGGAGAATATAAAACCGCCCTTAAAGGGAAACCCCACCCATTTTCAACATTTTACTGTCATTGATGTACGCTCAAGGTGTTGGATAAACATGATAAAAAGTTCCCCCATTCTGCGTTTCCTAGAAATGGAGGTCTGAAGAAAAACACTAACATGGTGAAACATCTTGATGACATCATCAAGATGTATTTTCACCCTGTTAATGGATTTCTTTAGACACTTCTTTTTTCTGAGAGCGTACAAATGGAACCAAATGAACCCGTTAGGGTTCATTTGGTTGCATTGGTTGCATTGGTTGAAAATGGGTGGAATTCCCCTTTAAAGGGGAACTACACACTTTTTGAATAAATACATAAATGTATTTTACATCTTAACAGAGTCCAGTGTCTCTGATGTCAACACCTACATGTTGTCTCAGTAAGACAGCCCTGCCCCTATCCACAAGGGAGGTGCAGTGCACCAAAGCATTATGGGAGTTGAAGTCCCGGGAATTAAGTGTGAGCTCAGTGCCGACACTGCTAAAGTTTACATTATCTAAAACTAGTGCTGCAAACGAATATTCCCTGTTCGGAAGAATATTCAAATATTAAAATGTAAAGAATATTCAAATGCCATAATTTAAGGTTCGAATTAAAAATAAATGGTAATAAAAATGCTGTGTGAGTTCCCACAAGACTCTGGCCATGAGTATCATACAAAAATAGGCTTTTAAGATAATTATGAATCATTCATTTCATCTTGCAAGACTCAAGAGAGCTCATTTCCCAGCACCAACCGTGGACAATGCTGCAATATTTCATATTGAAATTATATACATTCAATATTCGAATAATTCGATATTTGTTTGAATCCACATGGTGTTTTAAAAGGAATATTCAAATGTAATTATTGGCCAATTCTTGCAGCACTATCTAAATCCACATATTTCACCCATAAAGACCCACAAGAAAGTCTACTTCGACTAAATATTCTAAATGGCATATGTATATTTTTGTGCAAAAAAAGGCTCCCTTTAACGTCAGGGCAGTGCTCTGGGTCTGTACCTCGGCTTGCCTTTTCCTATAAATTTGAGGGTAATTGTATGTGTTTTTTTTTTTTCTTCCTCCTCTCGCTATCAACTGCAGATAAACCCCCGGCCCTAAAGAGCGTCGTAGCAAATTGGTTTCGCGGCGAGAGCGGGGCGATCCGTTAGACACCCCTGATGATCCTCGGTTCGTCGTCTCTGATTGCCTCCAAATTAAAGCCATCACGCTGCTGTCTGTGCACCTAACCCGCCCATTAAGTCTCATTAGAGAGGGACTGGAAATTAATTACAATGTTTTTTTTCCTCTCCCCCTCCCATCCCTCCCTCCAGCCCCTCCTTGTAAAAGTGTTGTCACTGACAAAGCCCTTCCTCCCGTATGATGACAATTACAAGCGTAAGTTGATTGCATTGTTTCATTAGGCGATTACTGCTTACTGGTACAGCTGCGGAACTGTCACCTTTGGCCTGTTCGAAACCGTGGAACGCATCTGTGTCATTTTAGATTTGAGCTATATTAATAAGGTTAAATAGGTAGATTCCTGCCCACTCTTTACATTATCATTTAATGCCTTTAGAAAAATGTACGATATATACCATAACTTGTCCAGTTTTAATGGATCACCATTAGGATCCGATCGTCATCATGGTCATATCGCAGTCAAATCAAGGTCTAATCAAGCCGCTGTGGACATAAAGACCATTTCTGGCCATCTCTAGGTGGACGACATGATTGGGAAGACCACTTCTCGTCCTGATTGTACCACTCCAGGGGATCAGTGGTGACAAGAATGAACTTGTTATATGGTCTACAGGCTCAAAAGTATAACAAAGATTATAAAAAAGAGAAGAAGATATGTTAAATAGATGAAAACATTGAGTATAATGGTATAATGGTTGTACTGTGCACAAAAAAACGCGTCATGGAGTTGATGAAAACATCCCAGAATTCCTCAACAGATCTACTACTCGGGGTCCAGTTGGTTGCACCTCTGTGCCTGCACCGCGCTGCAGTGCAGTTGTCTATATTATGGCTTTACTGAAGCGTGTTGGCCTGGCAAACTACAACACGGTGCGGGTGAGTCCCTTGTTTCTTGGGGTCGCGCCTCAGTGGGCTCCATGCAGTTACATGATCAATGTCTTCTGAAGCTGATAGCTTCCCCTCCTCGAGCATTCTTTGTTGTTGAGTTTGTAAAGTTATCGAAGGTTGAAAGTGGGTACTAATACTATACCTCGGAATTATGGATTCACTTTTTACAAAAGATTTTGATGATTCAGAACACTTTCCTCTTTTTGCATAATATTTGGTTTTAGATATTTAGATATTTTACATTTTATTTTCTCATGCCATGAATATTAGGCTCACTTCCTTCCTGTGCTACAATTCATAATGATTTGGTGCACTGCTCCTCCTTGTGTATAGGGGAGACAACATGTAGTCCATTAAGTAAGTAAGCCCAGTGTCGAAGACATCAGAGACACTGAGCTCACTGCTAAAATAAAAAAAATATGTATAACATACAGTATGATCTCAACCATATTACACACACACAAGCCCCCCTGGAAAGCGAAATCTTCTAAATATCAGTAACCTACATTTATTTTGCAAAATGGGTGGCGTGTCCCTTTACGTCGATGTAGTTGGAGGAGATACAGCTGTCACATTGAAATCTGTCACATTATACAAGGTATAGAACTTTTACCATTACCATTTTTTGCAGACTTTCTCGAGAACTGTTTTAAATAATATAAAAAAATCAATCAAATTTCAGATGTGTTTAAAACATATTTCTTCTCCATGTGGAGTAATCAGTGCAGAGGATATCACCGCTGCACATACAACTGTATATTCAAAGTTAAACAAAACAGCCTCTTCTTTGACTGACTTTCCTGGGAGACCTGCAGAGTAGCACCGCAGACTAATAATCACTGGCAGTTCAATCCCGCTGTATGCCTGGCGAAAAGGGCATTTCACACTGTGCCGCGCACAGGGACTCTGCTCGGTGCTTATTGAGCTGCCATCATCCAGCTTAAGCGCTGTATCAAATTAATTGTCTCTGACTGTCTGCATCACGCCCTAGTATTATTATTATTACTATTACTATTATCCCACTCTGTGTCATTTTACTCTCCTCACTCATGGTGGTACTGCACACACATGCATGCAGAGTGAACACACGGCACCGCAGACTAGTTGTCTGCCAACCCCTCCTCTCTCTCTCTCTCTGGCTCTTTTTATTGCTCTTTGAGACTCCCACGCTCCATTAGGTCAGTGAGAGAGACACAGGCAGGTCAGACGGGGATTCCTGCCAGGCAGGCAGGCAGGCAGGCAGGCAGACAGGCAGGCAGGCGTGTGTGTGTTTGTTTCCTTGGCTGCTGGATGTGTGTAGTGCAGTGGTTTCCAACCTTTTTGACACCAGGGCCCACTATGTATTCAGAATTTGAGCCACGTACCACCATTTGAGGACATTTCAGCCCCACAGATTCCAAATGATCTGTATGATTTACCATTTCCCATGTTCAAATATACATTAAAATGATTGTTCCTCGAACCACTTACATCATTAGTATAATTATTACCCAAATTTTACATGATTTGGACTTCACATTCAACTGGTAAGATCCTAGTACCTTTCTAAGTACCGGTACTTGCTACCGCTGACAGCATAGCTTTCCTAGTGTAAAGGCTACTCCACTACAACGTGACCCCACTAGTGGTGGTGAGGGATTCATTGCTGCTCGCACAAACAGATCTCTCTGTTTCTTGGTCACCTTGTCCCCTAGAACCAGAATATAAATGGTGCCTTACTCCAGGGTGAATTGAGTTTGGGTGAAAGGATTTTCACGGCATTGTGTGTGTGTGTGTGTTTTTTTTTAAGGTTCAACCTTTGCTCATACAGTACATACTTCAGGGTGAAGCCTTAAAAAATACATTGCGGTGAAAATCCTGTTAACTCAAACTCACTTCACCCTGGAGTTTGTACATAGGAGCCTTCAGTCTCCAAACCCAGCGAGGCACTACTGAGTGACGGTGGAGCCGTCCACTCTGCTGTGTTTGTGGCTGTAGAGTTGCAGGATTGGCAGAAGAAGTCTACTTGGCAGATTCAGGAGGGGAAATGTTCCGACGGATGTTCCAACGGCCACTTCCGCTGACTCTCTCTGCCTTGGGTTGCTGTCCGGGCTTTTCTCTTTGCAGCGCAGACGAGTAAGCCTGGGGACTAGTGTTTGTGTCCCTAGAGTGACCTGAGCCCCCTCCTCTTTCTCCTTCTCCTCCACTGCACTACTCTGTCTCTCCTCAGACTCCCCAGAATCCCCCCTGCTCTCCTCCCTCCAGTCTGTTCCCCTTCTGGGGCAATCCCTTTGGGATTGTATACTCAACCCATTAATACTTGAGGCATTAATACTTGAGGCATTAATACTTGAGGTTCTAAACATAGTCTTCTAAATCCTGAACAGTTTTTTTTTTCCGGGTTGGAAAAAAAAATAAGCATGTTGTTGCTATATCAGTGCTTTCAAGGAAAGGAGGTTGCTGCACAGCTCATAGCCATGACGCAATAGTGTTGTTTTTTTAAGACACCATTGTTTCGGTGCTACTGATCTGAGCACAGTGGTTCTCGACTTTTCAAGTAGGTCTTCTCTTCTCTTAGTCATGCTTTGGCACAAGAAAGAAAGTCCTCTCCGCTGCCATTGTCCTCAACCTATCTCCTTCCTCTGAGGGTAACCTCTCTCCTGCCCATATCTCCTCCTACTTTGAGAGATCGTACTCTCTCCTGTCATTCTTCTCTACCTACAGCAGGGGTGCCCAAAAGGTAGATTGTGATCTACCAGTAGATCACACAGACCATGCAGGTAGATCACGACCGTCCCCATAGATCTGTAACTCTTGAGAGTGTTAAAATGAATATGTTTCATTTTACACTCTCAAGAGTTACACTCTCAAGAGTCCATACAATTAGAAAATGGAGAACTGTTGTTATTTTGACCAATGTTTTGCCAGTTCTCTTTCACAATTGTGGACAATAATGTGAAAGTTTTGGGTGCAAGAGACTAAACTCAACATCCCAAACTGTCAACTCAAACCCCAAATACTGTTTTCAAATGTCAGCAGTAACATATACAAGAAAACCTTCCAGTTCTCTCTTTACTGTCTCCGTCGGTGAGCATGAATCTGACTCCGCCCCCCTAACATGTGGGGTCCCCCAGGGCTCCGTACTCGGTCCGACTTTATTTGCACTTTATATGCTGCCACTTGGTCGACTGATTAGTTCTTTTAAAGGGATATCGTACCATTTTTATGCTGATGACATTCAATTATATTTTTCTTTTAACAGCAAGAGCTCTGTTTTAGATTTTTCCCCTTTACTAGAATGCTTATCTGCTATTAAGGCCTGGATGTCGAGTAATTTTCTCCAGTTTAATGAGGCTAAAACCGAGGTGCTCATTATTGCCCCGGACAATGTTCTTCCCAGAGTCTTAGACAGCATTGGGTACCTTAAAAATAATGTGCACCCTAACATCCGTAACCTCGGTGTTATTTTCGAACGGTCCATGCTGCTTGACTCCCATATCAAACAACTCACCCGTACCTGCTTTTTTCATCTGAGAAATATAGCCAAACTTAGGTCATTCGTCTCCTTCCCAGAACTTGAGATGATTATTCACGCCTTTGTATCCTCACGTTTGGATTATTGCAATTCACTTTTCACCTGCCTCAATAAAACATCCACAGACCGCCTCCAGCTCATACAAAATGCTGCAGCTAGACTACTCACAAATTCCAACAGAAGGTGCCATATCACTCCCGTCCTGGCCTCGCTGCACTGGCTCCCCGTTAAATTCAGGGTCCAGTTTAAAGTCCTGGTCCTTACTTTCAGATGTCTAAATGGCCAGGCCCCTACATATATATCCGACCTCATCACGGTTTATGTCCCAGACAGGGCCTTGAGGTCGGCTGAACAAGGTCTTTTATCTGTCCCAAAGACATATCGAAAGACAAAGGGCGATGGAGCCTTCCAGTTTGTTGCACCCACCTTGTGGAACGCTCTTCCTAAGGAGCTGAGATCCTCTGCCTCTGTGGATACATTTAAGAACAACCTGAAAACTTTTCTTTTTACTCAAGCGTTTTCCGATGTCTGACTGGACCTTCTTTTGTTCTGTTTTTGCTTTATTTTTTCTGCTGTTGTATTCTTATGATGTATTGTATTGAATGTTTTTGTATACTGCTGGTTGCCTTTTTATCGATGTAAAGCACTTTGTGAGCCTTCTCTGAGAAAAGTGCTATATAAATAAAAATTACTTACTTACTTACTTACTTCTCTATTTTTCATTTTAAGCACATTGTTCTTAAACACTATAACAATAAGTAACACCATCACCACGATTTCAAAGCTCAAACGTTCTAGGGGGCCTTGAAATGGATTTTCAATAATGGAACAATCACATTTTTGATGTGTAGATCTTGTTGAGACGCTCATTTTGAAAGTAGCTCTCAAGTCAAAAAACTGTGCGCACCCCTGACCTACAGTATCCCCTTCTCCTCTGAGAGTAATGATATGTTTTACTCCCGCATGGATTAGTGCAGGTTATTAGTGACACCCGGAGTGTGGAATTACAATCAGCCCCAGTGTTTAGTCAGGCCTGCTTTATAATTGCAGGGGAGGAAGGGACTGTCGAGACTAAGTGCTTACTTAAAGTGTCTGGGTGGGCATACATAATCTGACTGCTCACTTTGGTTCTTCCTTTTCTTTTTTCTCTTTCTGGTGAAGAGGTTCACCCGGGCCAGGTTTTTGCGCTAGGCCAGAGCAATTATTTGTTTACCAAACATTTCGACCTGATGCACTGGTGACTGTTTCATATAATCAATTTCCAAACCTAACCAATCTTCAAACCTTTTGTTTTGAGGAGCGCTGGTTTCAGGCCATTCGACCTCCTAGTGAGGTGCACCCTAGGAGACATTTATATTTTGTTTTGCAAAGAACGGCTAATATACAAACTCCCATCGTGTTGCGACTGTGAGTTTAGAGGTCTGTGTGTGCGATACCATTGTGGGATGGCACATAAGTTCTACTTGACAAGGTGCAGGTGCACGTTTACTCGTGCACAAGCAGACCCTGCTGCTGTGATCATGAGAGCACCTCCTGATCTTATGACCGGAGGTGTGTAATATGTTCAAACACGACAGAAACCAAGGATTGTATATTTCAAGGGTGAGCGTTCACAATAAAAATCCAAATCATTCTTCCTCCACACTTGGAGAAAAACAGACCCTGAGACTTGAGAGGCTTTTGATGGAGCATTTCTTACACGTGAGTCTCAAGGTTCTTCCGCAGCCAGTTTGCACGTGCGTGTTTACCAGTGTGACATCGTCTGTTGAGGCGTCTCTATAACTGCCTGATTATTAGTCTGGAACTTAATTGTGGAAGATTTCATTTCCCAGGTCACAAATGCATTCGCAACGTCACAGCAAAACGAAATTATTCCACTTTTAATGGAGGGTTTGGATTGGTCACCCACAACCCTGGCTTGAGGAAAATGTAATTTCACTTTTTTTTCGTACTGGCGAAACATGGTCCTCTGCCCTGGTATGAACCATGTTTCCTCCCTCCCCTCTCTACCTCTGTCACCAATCCTCTGATTGACATTTCTCCATTAACTTCCTCCTCCGGAAAGGAATAAGTTGATGATGAATAATCCGAAATCAGGTTGTTATGTGACATCGCAGCACCGTTGGTTGCCTCAGCCTCAGCATGCCACATCACAGCTGTGTGTGTGTGTGTGTGTGTGCGCGTGTGTGTGTGTGTGTGTGTGTGTGTGTGTGTGTGTGTGTGTGTCTTTTTCGTTTACTTCCTTCTTGTCCACCCAAGTGTGGGGTGTGGGGGGTTGAGAATTCTCAACCCAGTCTCCTGTGGTGTAGGCGAATATGCACGTAGGTACCAATTCGTCCATACTCACCTAGAATAGGCAAAAATCTGTGCATATTCGCCTACAATAAATCTGTGCATATTATACTTGCATATACTCCACTGAAAATGACGGAGCGGCGCCATCTCTGCCGACCATGAGCATTGTGAAGCGCCACTGAGCGAGGCTCTAGCCGAGCGAATTGCTGTGCTTTTTGCTTTAACTAGTAGTGTATGCACGCAATTCGTAGGTGGCATTCCGTGCATAGTGTTGTACTATCTGTGAGACCGGGCTGGAATTCTCCACCCTCCCAGACAGTAGCTTGGGGCTGTTGGTGTTGGGAGCGATCATGGGACACATAATTATTATTTCCAGGAGGAGGAATACTCAATCTTTTACTGTCTGGCATCGAACATTGGAACAAATCAAAGTTACATTTCTGTTCCACTGTCTCATCTAAACTCACCTATACCTGCACAACAGCAACAACAACAACCTTTAAATTCCAATATTGTTCCACTGTCTTATCCACGGGTGGAAGAATCACCTTTGTGTTTAAGTCGATTCACATTCCGCCGCTGCACTGCAAGGCCTGGAAATAGAACACGTGTGTATCGGAGTGCCGTGCGGTGCACGAACGTCCGTCTGATGTCGCCGGTGTGATACTATAGGCTGAGATGTACTGCAAGTGCTATGTGCTGAGATGTACTACAAGTGCTATGTGCTGAGATGTACTACAAGTGTAATGTGCTGAGATGTGCTATGGGCTGAGATGGAGTCTAAAAAGGTGTGTTTTCCAACTGGACAGACGGAATAGTAAAAAACTTGAGCACCCGCAAGTGTTATGTTGCCATTACCATTATACGCACAACAACAACACGCCAAATCAGCATGGACGGTCAACCGACCAACCCCTTCAGCTTTCCAAAACAAACATGCAACGTGTAAACACACACACACACAACACACACACACACACACACACACACACACACACACACACACACACACACACACACACACACACACACACACACACACACACACACACACACACACACACACACACACACTAGGCCCCTTTCTGGCTGCTCTTTAATGATGGTTTAATTGAGGCCCTCTAGTGTGGTGAATAGCCCTGCTCTCTGATGGATGCCTGCAAGAGGATTAATACACACACACACACACACACACACACACACACACACACACACACACACACACACACACACACACACACACACACACACACCACAACACCCTCCCCTCTATTTGGTTTGTGGTGGTGGTGTTGTTGTTGGTTGTTGTTAGCTTCCTTTTGTGTCACTGAATGACCGTGTGTGTGGAGTCACTGCACTGCCTTTCACTCGGGGTCTTTGTTTCACAATAGTCGCGGCTCCCGTCCTCCCTGGACAACCCCCACTTGGCCCGGCCCGCATTCTGGTCGATTCACTGGCCTGCTGAATTGACTGCAACGTTCGGTTCAATTCAGTCTTTATGAGCCGACTCAGGTCCATAGAAACGCAAACAATTCTTTTTTCTCTTAAGTAGGGATAATAACGGAATTAATACTTAATTCTTAATCCACAGGCGGTACTCACTGGAACTTGAGCCAGATTTTGTGTGAATGAGCCTGTGTATATTGTGAATGCCTCCTTTAGTTTGCACAAGCCCCTTTAGCGTTAAGAGTGCAAAAGTGATGCCGTTTGCAGATATGCAATCATCCAGAGCCATTTAGAACAATAGTTGCGATATTAAGGCGTCATGTGGTTTATGTACGTATTGCGCGAGCCCATAGACTACAATGTATCCCGTAACTTGGGATTGTCCCCCCCTCTCAGTCTATGCAGAAGAGTGAACAGAGTTTGTGTAAGTCTGTGTCTATACTCTCTATGCATAAGGTTCTGCAATCACCCAGCCATTGCATGAACTACTTGAAACATTAAAGTTTATTTAACCTAAGTTTTCTGGAAAAACTGCAAATATTTATATAGCAGCACCAAAACAATTGAATGTTTGAATACTGCATACTGTACAGAATCCAAAAATGGATGTGTCATTGTCAGTCATTTCATCAGTAACAAAGTGGCTGTTTCACTTCCAGTTCAAGTGTTTTTGACAGATTCATTCATGAAGATCAATGTAAACAATTCTGGTGATTATGCAAATATAAAGGGACTATCTAAAGTAAAGTTAGATTACTGATTTTGTTGTAATTGCAGTAGGTCTACACTAGCTACACACCAGTGATAACTACCAGTATATACCTTTACTTAACACTAAGCTGCAGGAACAGAGATTTACGTCCTTATAAAGTGTACCACTGTGTACGCCCTATAAAGAATGGAGATTAATAAAAAGGGCAGAACTCCAATGGAGCTCTGGAGACTACTATGTTTCTATTCTTTTACTCTTTTACTTCTACTCCATTTGACTACTTTTACACACAATTTTTGACATGGCAAAAATAGCAGATGGTTTGTGCTTGCAGAGTGTCTCTTTTTTCGCCAGGTGACGGCCACTGCATGAAAACTAGCAGGCGGTTAAATGGGGGTGGTCTGTGTTGGGTGGTGTTGTGCATCATAGTGAGACAGTATAAGGCAGGTGAGGCTGCTGCTATCACGCTGCTGCTGCTAATGACTCCATTACCTTCAGCAAACCTTGAGTTAAATTAATTATACCGCCGTTCACCTGTGGGAAACCTCTGCGATGGCACCCCACATGCTTTCCCTCCGGCGGACACACACACACACACACACACACACACACACACACACACACACACACACACACACACACACACACACACACACACACACACACACACACACACACACACGGACTCAGACACCCAGCTGGCTAATTTGTACCCCACAGTTGTTTTCCTAACACATGCACGCAGGCGTGTGTGCGCACACACACACACACACACACACACACACACACACACACACACACACACACACACACACACACACACACACACACACACACACACACACACACACACACACACACACACACACACAAACCCTCTGTCACAACAGGGCCGCCTGTCACCTTACTTCTCCTGCTGGCGTGTGTCTCCTCTGTATTTCATGCCATAACATAGTATGGGCCCACATGGTGCGGTGCGTGTTTGTGTGTGTGTGTGTGAGTGGGGGGACAGGGACGTGTGTGTGCACGTCGTGGGTGTCATTTTTCTCAAAGACGTGTCGGTCACGGCTGGTTAGGCAGCGACATGCTGTTCACAAGTGGCTGATGAGGGAACGCTTGTCATGGTGTTGTCGTTACCAGTTGACCTTGGACACGCCAGAGGGGATGATGACAATACACTGGAGGATCTGTTTCTGTGTTTGTGTGTGTGTGTATGTGGCTACACGCCAGTGGTTGGAAGACATACTTGTCTGTCTTTACCTAAGTAAAACCTTTTCTGTCATGTGCCGTGTTGGACAGTAACAAATGTGATGTAGCACGGCCGAAGTTGAGTCTTTGAGGAAATTCTCATTTTTGTTTCATCATGCCATATGGACGGATGGAATCATAGCTCCAATTTGACATATCGGTTGTGCAGTTTGACCCAACAGTTTTTTAAGAAATAAAGAAGCAGGAGGTTTTTTAGTATCCTGAGCCTTTATTGTTAAATGTGCCCTGACTCCCTCAGCTGCAGCGGTTTAAAAATGGATTCATAATTACAATACTTAAACCTGTTCAACGTCACTCAGAGTTTTGCTGTCTCAAGTTTTCAGAAATCTGATCCACTGACAGGTCCTTTGTATGCCAATCAATCAAGTCACGTTAATTCATGTGGCAGATAAATATATAAAGTGTATAATCTTAGGGGCATGTCATGTGATCTAGTACCTGCACAGCCTTTGTTGTGATCTACTGTGTAGATCGCGATCTACCTTTTGGGCACCCCTGACCTAAAGTACCGTATTTTCCGGACTATAAGGCACACTTAAAAGCCTTTAATTTTCTCCAAAAACAGTGCGCCTTATAATCCAGTGCGCATTATATATGGATCGTTATACTGCATGTAGCTTCTATCCTATGTTGACTGCAGTAGCTTCTTTTCTATGCACCTTATGATCCGGTGCACCTTGCATATATGAAAACAGATCTAAAATAGGCCATTCATTGAAGGTGCGCCTTATAATCCGGTGTGCCTTATAGTCCGAAAAATACGGTATTCAATTGAGTAATGCAAGGAAGATAATGGATATTTGCAGCCCTTAGAACACTGCACCTGGTAAAAAATCGGGACACATTTGGGCTCCATAATTGCCAATACAGATGTCATCCAAAAACTCAATTATAAATAATGTCCGTTATGTCTGCCCAGTGGCATGCTGCTACAGTATATGGTGTAATGTGGCTCTGGTGCACACACGGCGACACCGGAGAACGGAATAGCTCGCATTTCTCCAGATAGTGGGAGAAAATGGAGGTCACAGAAGCCATTAGTCATTTGCTGTACCCGCCGCTCACACATATAGCCAGAGTAGAGGAGAAGCAAGAAATGATCATGGCCACTGCCAGGTCCAAGCAGCACCCGCTACTTGAAATGTAGAGCGCATGGATCTGATCTTATGGAGGGGCTTTTTCGTTTCCTTTTTCCGGGCCCCCTACCTGGGGTGTGTTATTATACTGTAGGCTCATAGGAGTTATGGAGATATGAGCGGCATTGAAATTAATAAGTGAGAACCTTTCCTGTGGGGATTGATAGTCCCGCAAGAGGGCTTGGCAGCGCTATGCAATCTTACCTTTTTTTTTTTCAGGAGGCCTTTTTAATTCGTTTTCATTTAATATTTCGACTTGGCAACAGCTACATTAGAGTTCTGGTTCTTCTGAAATACCTTTTTTCAATGACAAGGTCTCCTATGTGCATAGAAGAACGTGTATTTGGCCCTGGACCATCTTCAACCTCAGAATGTATTTTGTGCCAAGCAGCAACCAGATGCAACTTTTTGCATTATTAAACATCTTTCTGAAACGTTTCAAATCTTTCACATTTTCAAGATTTTTCTTTTTTTCTTATTTATTTATTTATTTTTTTACAGCAAGGAGCTGTAAAACGCTCCTAGAATGTTAAGGTTGTAGGTTTTTTGTGTTTATTTTCACATACAACAATGTTTAGAAAATGATGGCACAAGGTTAATTAAAATGTGATGGAGAATGCCTAAAAACCCTCCAGGGCCTTGAGAAGTTGCATTCTCCTGGTTTGTTTCTACATTCGTAATTTAAAAACAACTCCATTCCATTGGATTTTCATACAACTGCAACATTGTGTCATTTTTGTATTCAGCCGTTTTCAATGGGGCAGATTCCTAAGAGCCTTGATATTCAACAGTCTGCCAGCCTCTGTGAGAAGTGACACACCAGACTTTTTTTTAAGTCGTTCATTTGATAATACTTTATTTACGTCACCATTACCGGTACATCAATTAATACAGCAAGTCAAGGTTTGTTCCCATCTGACTGAAAACACCTTGCTCTGTTTGCACAAGTAATTATATCTTGCAAGCTTATACAGTATATCAGTAGATCGGCTCGCTATATGCTGTATTTTGGTGCTAACCTTAACGGAAGGATCAAGATTGTGCATTATTCTTAAATCTTGTGTACAGGTACACAAGGTGTACACAAGATGTAAGACGATGCAGGGACATTTTTGCCATTAGCTAGACTAGGCAGTTGCCTAGGGCGCCATGAGGGGAGCGTGGCGGCCAAGGGGGGAGGGGAGCGAGGGGAGTGGGCGACCACCAGTCATGCTTTAAATCGATACCAGGCTAATAAGCCTAATATGGATAAATACATTATACTTATCCTAACTAGAATTAAACATTTAAAACACATATAATATGTTATTTAATTTATTAGTTAGTTAGTTCATAATTTTATCCCTTGGGGGGGTCCATTTTACAGGAGATTTTTCTTCCCTTACCAAACGGACCCTTACGGGTCCGTTTGGTAAGGGAAGGCTCCAGGGAAAACCTTGCCTAGGGCTCCAAATTGCTTAGAATCGCCAGTGAGATGATGTTTGGCAACAAGTACGATAGAAACTACTAACTACTTTCCTGTAACAATAATAATAATAATAATCCTTTGGTTTTCTCACCTCCTCCAGCCATCTACAACTATGACGCCCGTGGGGAGGAGGAGCTGTCGCTGCAGATCGGAGACACTGTGCACATTCTGGAGACGTATGAAGGTAAGGAATCAGTAGGGAGTGTTCACAGGATGACGGAGGTGCCACGAAATAATTACACAAATGCCCATTCATTTCCCTACCTATGTACAAAAAGGATGTACCGTTGTGTCCCAAATATAAGATGACCCTAGTTATAAGACGACCCCCATTTTTCAAGACTCATTTGTGTAAAAAGAACATTGACTGTCCAGTAATATAGTCCTTAAATATAAGATGACCTCATTTTTTAGGATATTCCCATTGGAAAAAACAACACTGTCTTATATTCAGGCCAGTAGAGTATTTAAAGACCTTGAAAGCCACAGGCAAGAGCCGAATGAGTCAAACCATTTCAATAAACACATATTTTTGGGCCTGAACAATTTTTTTTCATCTTTACAATGATCAGTTCAGCCCAAAATAATGTTTATCGTTGGCTGTCTGAGGCTTTAAAGCTATACTGGGTAATCTTCTCATTAAAACAAAGCTTAAATTTGATAGATATTATGACTGGCATATTTGTCATATAACCCATTCACCTGGATTTCTCTAAATAAGTTTTTTATCCAAGGGTAATGGGGGTAATATCTTGTTTTTTGTAGAAAAGGCTGGAAAAGTTCGGAAATCAATAACTCCTCACACAATATGCGAGTCACCACTCATTATACTCGGGAGGATGTGAAGAAAGCAGTGCAATTTAAACTAGAAACAAAATTTCTAAGAAATTTTACTGTGTGCCTGCCACTCGCCAAGTGTGTGCAAACTTTCGCGGGAGTTGGCATGCTAACATGCTATGCTAACGTAGTAGCAAACCCTAAATAGTATCGACCAATCAGAATAGGGGGCGGGGCAAAGTTACACCAATCAACGTCAGGGACTCATTACCCGAGTCCAATGATGCCACCCATATGTCTCTATCACATAGCATTGAGGAGTTATGGCAGGAAATAGTATCGACCAATCAGAATAGGGGGCGGGGCTAAGTTACACCAATCAACGTCAGGGACTCATTACCCAAGTTTAATGATGCCACCCATATGTCTCTATCACATTGAGGAGTTATGGCAGGAAATAGATGATACAGGAGAGAGAGGATGTTTGACTTGCCAATGTGTGTGTGCGTGAGTGTGCGTGAGTGTGCATGTGTGCTTGCGTGTGTGTGTGTGTGTGTGTGTATATGTGTGTGCGTGTGTATATGTGTGTGCGTGTGTTGCTGCATGCATGAATAACCAGTCGTGGCCCATCAGGTGACCTCAGAGAGGACCCGGACTGTGTGTGTGTGTGTGTGTGTGTGTGTGTGTGTGTGTGTGTGTGTGTGTGTGTGTGTGTGTGTGTGTGTGTGTGTGTGTGTGTGTGTGTGTGTGTGCGCGCGCGCGCGCGCGCACACACACTCCATATTTGGTATGTCTAACCCCATGGAGAACTCCATGAGCAAGTACACTATGCAGCAAAGCATAGACTGGAGAGGAGAGCATGTGTGTGCGTGTCTCTGCGCGCGTGTGGCTAGTGGCAGCCATCTAATTAGGGCCTAATCTGTTACACCTGTGTTCAGTGAGTCAGTACAGATACTATTGTCCATTAGTTTAAACAGAGAGTCAATGGGTTGTACTGTCTTGGAACGAAGGCCTCTCACGCAAAAACAAAAACTCGTAAGCGATTACTTTTTTCGATGTGGGCGTTACGACTTCGCAAGCTATGTTGTGTGCGATCGTGGTATTGGTACGATAAAAGACGTGGTCGTGAGAGCGATTTAAGAATTTGCGTTTGAAAAGAAACGTCAGACGCCAAAATGGAGCACATTACAATGTAATTAATATGGAGACGGGAGGTTACGTCATCTCGCTCTGAGGCCCGTAAGACCGGTTCTGTACCTGACTGGGCTTTGTTGGTCACATTGGGTGAAAGGCGAGAAGTTTGTCTACAAAATGTCCGAAAACCACGCATGTAAAGCGAATATTGTGGCCGTGAGGACGATTTGTTCGGTCATGACCCGAACCTCGAGACACTGCATCTCGCACTCTGTTTCACTCGCTCACTGGTCGTGCGAGCCTCTAAGCTCCGCTAAATTCTCGAACCATGCACACTTTGAACTGCGATAGCAGACAAACCACGCAACATATTCGAATACCGTCTGAACCGTGACGAAGTCGAGAGCCGCGTCTGCTGTTTAAAGTTAAAATCGTGTTTCTACGCCACAGTGTGCCAGAGTAATGTGGCTCCAAATAAGCGCTTCTTTTTCTGATGTTTTCGGTGTGCACCCATTCATTTCGAATGGGGATTTTTTGCGTCGTTTATTGCGAATTACGTTGGCACGGTAACGCGTATCGGAAAGAAAAGCACAAGCACATCTTTCCCGGCCGAGCCGCACGTTTCGATGTATATATTGCGGGGATTGTGCAAACCGTGCGGCCGGCCATAGCGGTCAAAATTTCGGATATAAATATGAGTGATTATGGATTAAGTTGACGAATCTCAAACTGTGTGCTTCTGCCATACTGGCAGGCACACAGAATAAATACTTTTTGAAATGCCAATGGGGAATTATTTCCTGGTTTCCTTGTCATTCTGAAAGCGGTGGGACCGCCATGCTCCATTAACAGCAGTTTATGAGGACATTCAGGAGACGTATATACTGTGAAGGTGAGGGACGGGCATTAACAACATTAATAAGCATCACTGACGCATCGGCACATTCAGAACCAGAAGTTACTTTATTGCACAGATTTACAGGTGTAAAAAAGTACTGTAGGAGGAATTAGAGGTTTTGGCCGGGAAAAAGGGGAAGTGAGAGGGAGAGAACATTACAAACCCAATATAACTTTTGAACAGTCTCCAGAAAAAAAAAAAGATTGGATGTTTTTGATGAATCTATCATGGTTAAACTGTGAGTGAGGGGATTGTATAGGAAGGGTTGGGGCAGCTAAAATGAAGATCAAATCTAAATTGAATCTAAATACTCAGTCTAGTAACATACAAACTGTCTCGGTGTTCACATGAGCCTGAGTTGACGATAAAATTACGTTTTTTTAAAGTTAAATAATCTCTTTAAATGGATTTAATTTAAAACATACATGTGTCACGCTCTGTAAAGTCCTCTCATGGAGCTAAGATAAACCTGTGAGGAAACGGACTGCTGTTGTGTGTGTGAGTCATTGTTGAGCGCTCTGATTGTATTCTGCAAATATACACCGTTTCTGGTAAAAAAAAAAAAAAAGAAAAGAAAAGAAAAGAAAAAAGAAAAGAAAAAAGAAGGTAGCTCACCTTTTGACATCGTTCTATTCCACTATGCAGGATGGTACCGTGGACACAGGCTGAGAAGAAAGTCTAAAAAGGTGAGTGTGGATATTAAATTGAGGCTTTGAACAGTACAATTACCGACTAAATGGGTTATTTTACTCCTTATCGGGAAGCATGACATTTCTGAGTTTTATGGTTTATTTCAGTTCAGGTGAAAAGAATAGATTAAACGCCTCAATTCTAATGACTCTTTGGCTACACAAACTGAGTGAACCTCTACTTTACCAGTATTATCTAACAGTTTTCTGAATTCATTTCCAGTCGCCATGGCTCGGTTTCATTTAAGGTTCTCACAGCCTACAGTACCTGGACCCTGTTCACTCAGGAGGGCGGCACTAACCATGAGTTCACACATCTATTAAGGCCAATAATAGCTTGAGAACATTTTGTTTATACAGTGTAAATCATAGTGTGAATATTATATTTGATCTTGCCGTCAAGGCTCTTGGCTCAGTACATTAGCAGACAACCGTTTAAGAGATAAGAACACAGCGAGCCTAGTGATGGTGTTGAGATGACGGTGGGGGCAAACAGGGTGTCGTGGGTTTGAATCCTGACGACCTTGTTGTGTGCCGCCCTATCTCTCTCTCTACCTCTCCATTTGCTGTCACACTAATGTAGCTCAGTGCATGGTTTTCAACCTTTTTCATACCAGGGCCCACTATTTTATGTGTATTATACTGTATGTTTCATGTTTACGCTCTCAAAAAGTTAAATCTGGTTAACCAACTTTCCATCGTTTAGCCTGTGGGCCACCTGGAATCCTCTCGGGGACCAATGGTTGAAAACCCCTGATGTAGGTGAAAAGAATAGAGCTCCTCAGTGATGTTAGATCGCCTGGCCCAGGGAGTGAATTCCCTGTTTAGTTTCCTCATAGACTAAAAAAAAGAAGATCTTGATAAAGATGTTTGATACGATTGGTTCAAATACAATGTTTGCGACCGATCAAATAATTAGTAAGAAGAAAAACAGCAAAACAATTTTTTCTGTTTTTAGTTTTTCTCCTCACAAATTACAGTATTTGATTAGCCCGAAACATTGTGCTTTTTCATGATTTGCCACGACCCGAGTTGGCTTTGTCCGCAGCATAATCTTCATTATTTAAATCACTTTCTTATGACGAAAATGAATGGACAATTTACTTTCCAGACCAGGCTGCATAAAGTGCATAAAAATGGGTTATGGGGAGTTCACCGTGGTGCAGATATGCCAGAACAGTTAGTGTAATGGTGTTTGTCTTGTGTTGTTTTCTTTTCCTGCAGGGCATATTTCCAATGTGTTACATCCACCTGAAAGAGGCCTCGGTGGAGGGCAACGGGTCAGTACCTTTCCTTCATGAGTTATTATGCCTGGAGATGAATTATGTGCAGCGCGGGTGGAAGAAGACATGCTCACATCGTTTTAGATTACCTTTTGTAAAAGCTGTGTTAATCATGCCTGCGAGCTCACAACGTGCCACATGAGTTTATACATTAGAGTCAGATGTGTGACTTGTGAAGTGGGAGATTCTGTACAATGGACACTTTTAATTTTGTGCAATAAAACTATACAAGGTAACATTTTTTTTTAATTAAAACAAATCTGAAATAAGCCATTCCCTGGATTTCAACCCACAACGGGAGGAGCTCCTTATACAGTATTGTCACAACACTCCCAAAAATAGGGATGATTAGCAAAAAAAGAAGTACTTTCTCCACCACTAGCCCTGACTTACTACTACCAAAATCATTTTTCACTCAAGTAAAAGTACCGATATTGCAGATGTAGAAACACACATTTTGATTGATGTCTCCTTGAGAGTTGCTGCTGCCTGCACGACACGAGAGAGAGAGAGAGAGAGAGAGAGAGAGAGAGAGAGAGAGAGAGAGAGAGAGAGAGAGAGAGAGAGAGAGAGAGAGAGAGAGAGAGAGAGAGAGAGAGAGAGAGAGAGAGAGAGAGAGAGAGAGAGAGAGAGAGAGAGAGAGAGAGAGAGAGAGAGAGAGAGAGAGAGAGAGAGAGAGAGAGAGAGAGAGAGAGAGGAACATAAAAGCTCAAACGCCAAATCGTTGACTTGTACGGTTAAGCCTCGGGGATAAGTCTAATAAGAACAGATACCGTTTTATATCATTTGCTCTCAGAGGATGTAGCCATCATGGTGTTTAATTAAGGATTAAGGATTAATTACGATTCACTCAGAACTTGACTTTTGTAAGAAAAAAACAATATAAAATATATATATTATATATTCAGCCCTCGGTTGAGCAGGATGCATAATATATTGTGTTATTGTATCATTTGCAGTGGTAATTTACAATTATTGATGTCCTTAATTAAAAGTGGTGGATAGATATGCAAAGACTCATAACTCATCGACTTTGTTTTACAGAATATTTAAATTTAAACTTTTTTTTTTTTACCATGAATTAATTATGTTTACAAGAGCATGGAGCAACAGCAGCAAATCACATCGCATAGATCTGCTGTTGTTTTCTGTGAAGAAAGATGAAACTTTCCTCTTCTTGCCCTTGAACCAGGTTTCCTGCACACATCCTGTCAGTTTTACCATTGAGCTGATCTTGACCATCAGGTCAAAGCTGAGGTCAGATCGTTGTCATGCACACTATTCAACTGTGCATGACACAATACGCATCATGGCCGCCGCCAAATCAATGTGCCCCTCTGAAATGATGTTCCTGACTGTGTGTGCTGCTGTTGTGGCTTCTTTCTCCAGGCAAAAGGAGACCATCATTCCCACAGAGCTTCCTCTGGTCACGGAGGTCACCACCACGCTGCGAGAGTGGGCGTCCATATGGAGAGACCTCTATGTGGTGAGTGTACACTCCTGTCTGTCTGTCTGTCTGCAACAACTGCTGAGGACTAGTCAAAAGGCATGTGAAAAACATGTTTTGCCACTGTAATGTCCGGTATTCAAACCTGTTCTCCCGCGTGGAAGCACATCTTAGACCAGGGGTGGACAATTATTTTTCCCGAGGGGCCGAATGAGATACATAAAATATTGTGGAGGGCCAGGACTGAAGGCTGAATTGTAGTCTGCGTAAAATTAATTTAATTTCAAGATAAAAGTAACCACCATTTCATGACATTTTAGCCCCACAGACCCCAAAACTAAAGACTTCTTTTGTTTTTTCTCCACAATTCCAGGCTGGATTTGAGGAAACCAAACAGTCCAACATACGGATAAAAATGGCCATTAATCTTCTGCATTCTCTAGTTGTGTAGACTTGGGCTAAGTCACATGATGAACATTTTAACTCTTGAGAGCGTAAAAATGAAACCAAATGGACCCGCAAGGGTCCATTTGGTTTCATTTTTACGCTCTCAAAGAGTTACATCTGTTTAACCAACTTTTCATATTTAACTGGAACTCTCTCAAGGACTACTGGTGGTCTCACGACCACTGGTTTAAAACCCTTTCATGGGCCAGTCAGAGTCTGCCAAAGGGCCGCATGTGGCCCCCAGGCCGCATAATATGGTATGTCAGGTATGTCTTAGACCAGGGGTCGGCAACCCAAGATGTTGAAAGAGCCACTTTCGACCCAAAATTAAATTCAAAACCTGTCTGGAGCCGCATTTTATTACTATTTTTTTCCTGAGAGTGTGCAAATGTGAACCAAATGGACCCTGGCGGGTCCATTTGGTTCCATTTGCACACTCTCAGAAAAAAGGTCCTCAAAGAAAAATCATTAACATGGTGAAACACAAGGTATATTAATGACATAGTAAACCGAGTAAACCTTTGAAAATGGGTGGTTCAGATTGAAAGCTCCACCTCTGGTAACTGCTGGGCTTTTTTGACATGGCCAAATGCTACATTAACTGGCAACTGTCAGACAGCACAAACCGTTTTGGGTGACTGAAATGTTTAGATTATTATGGTGTGGATCACCCCAGTGTGTGTATGTAATAATGCTACAGCCACTGAGTCACTAGGGCTGTGTTCTGGAGCCGCATGCGGCTCCTGAGCCGCAGGTTGCTGACCCCTGTCTTAGACGCTAGCCTTGAAGGAAATTTCGCTTGGGCCGCGTAGGAGATATATATAGGTGTTTAGGTCATCAGATAGACAGAAGCTCTGGCCCACTACCACTCGCGGCTACACAACCAGTTAACCAACATCATTATTCAGGTGACTCCCTTGTAGACTGAGCTTTGTGGATTCGGGTTATTTTTTTTAAGTTATGTAGTAGTGTGTGGCATGCAGCCCCTGGGCAGCATCCTGTCAACTAAGTGTGGCGTTTTGTATTTAAACACCGTTTTAGCACAGGATCACTGTCTTTTTCGAGCTACGCAAATTTATCAAGCACATTTATCATGCTTCTTGGTGAAGCATGGTCTCAAGCTGAGCTGCACAGTTTGAGTGCTGCTTTGTCTTCATTCTGTCGCTCTGTCTCAGACATGCGTCTCTTTCGACATGCTTCTTTTGCATGCGACTGTGTTTGATGATCTCTTCAGACTCTACCTTAGCCTGTAGCACTTGTCCTATCCTTGACAGCCTTGCAGGCTCATGCAAGAAAGGCTATAGCGGGTCATTTCGATAGTATGTTAAAGTATGTAGGCATTGCCAGGTTCATTTGTAGACCTGACATCCATTATACTGTTTATAGATGACTCTTACTACACATTTGATGTATTACCTCAGGATTTCCTTACTAACCCTGCATTTTCCTTGCGATTAAGAGAATGAATTGTACAGTGTATTGAGGAGGACAGGCAGGCAGACAGACAGACAGACAGACAGACAGACAGACAGACAGACAGACAGACAGACAGACAGACAGACAGACAGACAGACAGACAGACAGACAGACAGACAGACACTGTAACGGTGAGCACACACTCAATGTACATAGGTTGTGATGCATGCAACAAAACCGCAGATATGTTGCATTGCATACATGCAATATGCCATGTTGGAGAATGGATGCTCTACAAACCACACATCTCTCAGCCGCAGCTAAATAAAAGACACGCACACGCACACGCACACGCACACACACACACACACACACACACACACACACACACACACACACACACACACACACACACACACACACACACACACACACACACACACACACACACACACACACACACACACACACTGCACACTGCACACATCTGCCCGTCTCGCTCCACATTTGAGTTACTGTCACCATAACTCTCTTTGCGACTATGATTATAGATAGGCTGTTATTGATCTCCAGGGAAATCCTGGCCTTGTCTGTTTTCCATAGTACTGCATTGGATTAAAGTTCTCACAGTTCTCCCAGACTGATCTTTAGGATTCCATAGAAACCAACACGGCTTCTATGGCAGTGGCTTCCAAAGTTGTGTTCGGTGACCCCTGGCTTTAGGGAGTTTGACAGTGTTCGGTGACCCAGATAAATTATATTGTTGAAACCAAATGGACCCTTATGGCTCTGTATCTGTAAACTCTTGAGTTAACATTCTCTCTTGAGTTTTAAAAAAAAGATTTTACAATATAAAATCTAGAGGGAAAAAATGACATTTAAGAGGTTTATACCGACAATTTCCAGGGTAGAAGCATTTTCCAAAGATCACTAATAAAACTACTGAACCTGTCTGTATTTCATTTGCCACCGTTGCCTTGTCCCTGTCCCATTGTGAGTGTTTCTGCTCCTGTCCTGTGCTGTTGTCTGATGTATGAGACTAAAGACAAATTTCCACATTGTGGACAATAAACTAACTAACTAACTAACTAACTAATCTTTCTCTGGACCATTGTCTTCCGTTGACTCATCCCTCATGTCTTGTCCACGTCTCTCCGGTCCCGTCGGTCCACACAGGGGGACAAGCGTGAGATGTTCAACTCCGTCCGGGACATGATCTACGACCTGATCGAGTGGCGCTCCCAGATCCTGTCCGGGACCCTGCCCCAGGACGAGTTGACGGAGCTCAAACAGAGGGTCACCTCCAAGATCGACTACGGCAACAAGTATGTGACCTCTGTGTGTGTGCCTTGCATGGTTTCCACTGCCATCAGTGTATGAATGTGTGTGTGTAAATGGGCGAATGCCTTGGACAAAGGCGCTATACAAATGCACCATTTACCATTTAGCAGACAGTCCCTCGGTTTGGTTGGCCGCAGGGGTGGATATAACATTTCCCATTTGTGGGGGCAGGAGAAAATGGTACGGGTGTGACTTCATCGCCCGTGTCGCTTCGCGCTACGGGCGATGAAGTCGCACCCATGCCATTTTCTACCATTTTCAGTTACAGGGCTTTTATTAGGCAAGTAAGCATCAATAATAACATCAGTTGTTGTTGAAGTTGCAACAGACACGCAGCATGCATAAAGCTAAAGGTCTGACTTAGAGTCGTTTTTCTGTTTTCAGTGATGAAATGCTGTTGGTTTAGTGGTGACACAGCTGTAGTTAGTTCGTAGCAGTAGTAGGGTTTCAAATACTTTTGAAATATAGGCACCGAAATATCTTGGGTTGTTTTGCATGCCGTCATGCTTGGTGGGCATTTAGGGGGGCATCCCCCCCCCATGCCTATGCCTAGATCCGCCCCTGGTTGGTTGGCCATGTGAATGAAGTCCATTCCCTGCATCCCAGCACACTCCTTTCTCCCATATACCCCAGGCCAGGCCTGCAGGACGACTGGCCCGGCCCGGTCGGCCAGCCGGCCTGCCTTTTGTTGGAATAGGTCAGTGCCGGCGTCAGTCAATAGAAAATGACAGGTCATCGCTTAGCCATAGGACATACCGTGGGGATTTAGCAGTGGCACGTTGCTCTGCGCTCCATCATGAGATGACAGCGGGATGCTGCGTCTGCACTGGCCCACTGGAAAATCACTAGAAAATGAGAATGGGGGGGTGGTGTGTGTGTGTGTGTGTGTGTGTGTGTGTGCGTGTGTGCGTGTGCGTGAGAGAAGCCCTTCGCTCTCCTCAACTCACTGAGATGAAAACTTGGAAAAACACTTTGAGAAATGACTCCAAGCGTACAAATGGAACCAAATCAACCTGTTGTTAGGTTTCATTTTGTTCCATTTGTACGCTCTCAGGAAAAAAAGGTCCTAAAAGAAAAATCATTAACACAACTTGATGATGTCATCAAGTTGTGTGCACGTGCGTGCGTCGTTTATACAGCACATTTGTCCAACGCGCTTTGCATAGATTGCGGATCCAGTTCTACCATTCACACACTGATGGAAGCATGAAACCATGCAAGGTATCGACCAGCCCATCAGGGGCCAATTAGGGCATAAGTGTCTTGCTCAGGGGCACACCGACACCAACTCCATGAGGGAGCCGGAGTTTCGAACCGCCAACCTAGTGGTTCCCTATCCACAATGTTGACTCTACCCCTAAGCCTACTGTATGTGGCGTGAGAGAGAGAGAGAAGTATTTTCCACTCTGTTAAAGGTTGTCTCTGCATCGTGGATAGACACCCTGTGTGTGTATAGTTATTATGCATGTAGTGCTAGCACCTCTCTCTTTCTATCTCTCTCTCCCTCTCTCTGTCTCCCTCTCTCAGTCAGTCTGTCTGTCTGTCTGTCTGTCCATCTCGGTCATCTCATCGTCCTTAACGGGTGCTCTGGCCTGGGGCCAGCCTGTCACATCTGCCCTTCAAAACGAGCCATCGACTCTGTCACACCCCTGCTGCCATACACACTGCCACGGCACCATCACCCTGCTGCCTCTGCCTCTCTCTCTCTCTCTCTCTCTCTGTTTGTCTGTCTGTCACTGTCATTGTCCCTCCGTCTCCCTCTTTCTTTATACCACATAAACACATCACACACACGCGCCGCACTTTTAACTTTCTCTTTCATGGCGTGCCTTTCTGTTTTTGACAGCTCCTATTGTTATTGTTTGTCATTGTGTTTGTGATGGTTGTCCTGTCCTCTCTCTCTCCTGTGTTCTCCAGGTATCTGGACTTGGACCTGGTGGTGAGAGATAAAGACGGCAACATCCTGGACCCGGAGCAGACCAGCACCATCAGCCTGTTCCGGGCCCACGAGGCCGCCTCCAAGCAGATCGAGGACCGCATCCAAGAGGAGAAGGTGCTGTATTCATACGCTCGTCAATGCAAAGAGCCCTAAAGCCCTGTCGCTCCATGTCTGAAAGGCTCTTTAACGTTTGTTTTCGTAAATGAACCGCTCTACCTGATCGTACTCCCGTGTCACACACAAGCATATCCCATCCAAAGCAGCAGCTATTTTCACCAAGTTTGGGTCTAGATCTGAAAAGTTTACAAAGCACTAAATCGCCCAAAGGGGATGGAAAAGGGATGGTTTTGGTGCCGGTCGGTCGGGTGGACTCACCTGAATGCCAACTCTGCAGTTATGTTGGTGCGGCCAGCGCCAAGCGGTCTCAATTTACATGACCTTTTCATCCCCGGGGCGTCTGTTGCATATGCATGGGCCGTATGAAGACACTCTCTCAGGTCTACGTATGTCATGAATAATGATGGCCGCCGAGCCGCCGCATACATTTGAAGGGCGTTCGGAAGATCAAACGATAAAAAAAAAATGGTTCTCTTTAACTTTAAAATTCCCCAGATATGGTCGGCATTATTATAGGCTATGGATGGAACTCTATGGTTCTGTTTGGTTACATTTTTTACACTCTGGAGTTATAAAACTTTAGTAAACTTGCGTTGCCTACTAAAATCCACAATCTCTGAAAGCTAGACCGCTTTGGAAGTTAATGTACAGTACATTCGATATGCAGTATAGATTGGAATTTTCATTTGTGCTAAGCAGCAGGCTATATGGCTCGAAAACAGGTCTTTTCAGTAGTTTTTCAACTGCAGTGACGGGTGTTTCATTCAGCTGGGGACCCCCTTGGTCCACCACCGCTGACTGGGGTGGTCCCTGGACCCCACTTTGCGAACCACTCTCCCGTATATTATTACATCTGCGGGACCATGCTCTCACCTCTAAAACTTCCAACGGATAGCAACTGTAACTTTTACAGTCCGGGTTTGCAGTTTAAGAAAGTTAATTTACTTTGCAAGGGATGCCGAAATGACCCCTGGTTTTTATATGCTGCTGTTGGTGTTGTGGTGGCCCTTTTGGTTTCCGGAGCGCGTCCCTCAAGGGCTCAGCGTGTTAGTCTGTACAAGAATATATACAGTACGTGGCTTTGCACCCGACAGCAACCACATGCAGCATCTCTCTTGCTTCTCCCCTGCAGTCCCAGAAGCAGAATATCGATCTGTCCAGGCAGGCCAAGTTCGCCTCCACTCCCTCCTTCGCTCTGTTTGTGACTCTGAAGAACGTGGTGTGTAAGATCGGCGAGGACGCAGAGGTCCTCATGTCCCTGTACGACCCTGTGGAGTCCAAGTTCATCAGGTACACACACGCACGCACATCCACACACACACACACACACACACACACACACACACACACACACACACACACACACACACACACACACACACACACACACACACACACACACACACACACACACACACACACACACACACACGTGCGCACGCTTCCAGGAGACGCCTTTCAAAAAGAGGTGCGTGCCAAGGGCACCCCTCTATGAAACTTTTGTTGTGCTAAATATGTCTTTATCGAAATATTACAGATTCACAAGCCTACAGCCCATTAAACTGACACATTGTGAGCTTGTCTTTTTTTTGGTGTGCGACGCTGACAAAGCATAGAGGCGTGACCCCAAATAAGCTTGACCCAAACCTAAACCTCTAGTCTAAAAGTCTAAAATAATAGTTTTCATGATGCTGAATCCATTCCAAGCATTGGTTTAGCAGCAACACACGCTGAAAACGGCCATAGCGCCTGCCAAAATGTGCTGACTAAGTATTGATGACGGGTATGACTGTTTTTTTTTGCTTTCTGAGACTTCACACCTGTCTAGCCTCGACACCCAGGCTTTCATTTTCGTCCTCGTTACGCCTGGACTAATTTGTTAGCCACGGCCTAGAATGGGAGTCAACTTTTCGTGGTGGGCGTCGCTCCAAATGATGCGACGTAGCACAGCAGTGGAGGGGTGGGGGAGGGGCGTTGGATGGCGACACGTTGGTGAGATCAAATCAGATCAGCTCATCTGCCGTCCAAATTCGGACGGCACCCCCCCCACCCCTCAGGCCAAAATCATTTCAGGTTAGGCCAGGCTACACCTGTCAAACGAAGCGCACTTTCCGGCAATACACAGCAGGATCTGTTTTAATCGCAGTAAATCTTTCTGGCATGAAGGGCGACCTCCGTAGACCAAAATAGACGTGGATGTGAATCTCAAATTGAACTCAAAATGATACTCGAGGTATCTATAATTTGTCACTGTCTGACCTTCCTTACTCTGTTATTAAAGAAAAACACGGGCGGTAATGTCCGAGAAATCCTTTGAAAATTGCCCGTTTTCAAGATGTTTGGCAACAGCCCAATCTGTTCGGTCAAAAGCTTGCTGGAAGTGTGACTTTGAAGACATTTCTTTATCAAAGCCCGCCTATTGGCTCAGGGCCCCTGTGCACATGTACACTTGGCTCAATTTATCACTGTTTGTGTGGGTATTCATCCCTCACAAGTATAATAATGTGCACACACACACACACACACACACACACACACACACACACACACACACACACACACACACACACACACACACACACACACACGCCTCAATTCCCCGCAGTAGACCGTGATACGCGATACGTGCCTCTGCACTAAAACACAGCCTCCTCGGTACTCGACTCACACGGTTAGGATTTGGCTTATTGTTTCCGGATTTGCGACAAGAAAATTACATAATAATAGTAGCAGGTCTAGCCGTGCCTGTTTTGTCGTCGTTTTTTTGTGCTCCAAACAAGCCGTGAGGCTTAGATTACAACTCCTCTGTGCCTCGCTACTGCTTTGTGTGTGCAGTCAGCCTCGATCGCACTGGGTGGGTATAATCTCGTTACCGAGGCTCTCAATGAGCCGCTTGCCCACGCACAAATCGAAAGGTCGAGTCATGTTTTCCTATTTCTTTCTTTTTTTTCCCCATTCGGTATGGTGGAAGTAGTACTTTAGTGATGTAAAAGCAAGTAAGCAAGTAAAAGCAACAGTACAACACACAAAACACATACTGTAAGAATATATACAGCACCAAAGTACCAAGATGTAGCCAATCTAAATATCTAGATGTAGATGTGTAGATTGGCTATTATTAATATCAAAACAAAAACATGATTGGTTGCATGCTTTTTTTAATGTAAGGCTGATTATGTATTTTAGATATCATTTTTTTTTTCATCTGGATTTAGATAATTTAGACAATAATTATTGTTATATTTTGTAGTAAAAAAGGTGTAATATTTACTCTAGTAAAATATAAAATGACATACATCTCCTTCCCCCCTCCATCCCCAGTGAAAACTACCTTGTGAAATGGTCCAGCTCCGGCCTGGTCAAAGACATCGACCAGCTTCACAACCTGCGGGCGGTCTTCACCGTAAGTGTGACAACTTCCTTGTTTGCTTGTGGTGTACATGAGCACCTCTATGTTTGCATGTTGTCGTACACGATACCTCCATGTTTGCAAGTTGTCGTACACCAGGGGTTTTCAACCTTTTTGATGCCAGGGCCCACCATTTATTCAGAATTTGAGCCACGGACCACCACTTGAGGACATTTTAGCCCCACAGATCCCAAAACTAAAGATTTCCTTTGCTTCTGACCATGACCATTAATCTTCTAGTTATTTAGATTAGGACTAATTCACATGATGAATATTTTAACTCTTGAGAGTGTAAAAATGAAACCAAATGGACCCGCCAGGGTCCATTTGGTTTCATTTTTACATTCTCAAGAGTTACATCTGGCTAACCAACTTTGCTGGGGACCACCTGGAACCCTCTCAGGGGCCACTGGTGGTCCCCGGACCACCGGTTGAAAACCCCTGTCGTACACGATACCTCCATGTTTGCTTGTTGTTGTACGCGAGCACCTCTCTGTTATGCTCTTGTGCGCGCAAGCAGACGTGCGGATGTCTTTGACAGGCAGCAGTTCACCCCCTCCCACACACCCCCTGCTATAGTTCTCTGCTGTTGATTCAGTGGTGCTGTTCCGAGGGACGTGACACCCCACAGAGCCTTGTTTGCAGAGCCGCTGTATATTTGCTAAGCTGCGTGAGACAGTGCTCAGCTCGCATTCTGTGTGTGTGTGCGTGTGTGTACCATGCCACTCACCTCTCTCTCTAATGGGAGGCTCAAGGGCACAGGGGGGTCGGCCCCCCACGCCCACGGAGGACCCCCCTTTAACCCCCTACCACCCACACACAGGCCTACAGGAAATGTGTGCAGTGCACAACACAACGCTTAATACTGTAGACACACACACCCACACACACACACACACACACACACACACACACACACACACACACACACACACACACACACGCCCACACAAAAAGTTGTACACGGTTTAATGAAACGGTTCCAGCGATTGATTTATTCCGTTGCTTAATAAACACCCCCGGCGGTGGGGCGTTAAATCCACACAAAACTTTGCCGGGATGGTGATTTGTCAACATCGGTGGGATCGAAACGAATGATGCAGGATCTGATTAGTAATGCTTACTGCAAGGGGGAAATGTTTACTTTTCAGAACAGTTGGTTTTTTGGTGGGTTATTGCCTCAAGTTAATCAAAAGAAAGAAAGAAAAAAAAAAGGAATACAGTCTGTGCAAACAGCTGAACACGAGTCTGTTGTGTCGATACAAGCGTCAAACTAACGTCTTTTCTTGCTGAACACAGCTAGCTTCCTCTCCACTTGCAGTCCCACCGAGACGCATGACAAACTTACTGTATATTCCCCCCTTCTGTTTTAGTTAGTTTTAAGTTTGTCCATGCTCTCACATCTGCCTGTTGTTAGCCTAGCAGCTGACTAGTGGCTGTGGCTACTGTTTTGTTGTGGTTCCGTCAATATGCGTATTGTGCTTAATGGAAAATATTAACCCCAAGCACACCGAATCGTCTCTATGCTATGGCTATGGCCGCGGCTTTCGGTCAAGACACTTATTTTGAAGTGCCAGATTTCCGTAACCGGATGTATGATGACATCATCGTGTTTCTGGTGTCTTGACCATTCTGCCATCTAACTCTCTGTGCAAGAACATCCGGGTCACAAGTCCTGGAAGCCGTTCAATTCCTGTTGTATTTACCGATGTAAGCAGCATTCTGGGGTTGACTCTGAGATAATGCCATTCGAATGCGACATTTTGTCCCAAAGGAAATATAACAATACAACAATTGTTAAATGATATGCTCGGATCAAAAGATGGATTAAAAAATTGAATTGTGGTGTTGTCATGTTCGTGTTCTGCCTACCGATGTGTTCGGCACCTGAGACTAGCAGGTAGGCCTGTCACAAGGTGCTTGTTGTGTTAATATACTACACATGCCGACATTTTGTGACGCAGGTAAAACCGCCATTTGCTGATCTGTCGTATTTACAGTATAGCCTATCTGTACAGTGTACTTTTTGTTTTGCACCATGGGGCATGGCACTACATTTTTGCCTGGAGGTAAAGGACATCACTCTCTCTCTCTTTGTTTGACCAGGACCTGGGCAGTGAAGACCTGAAGAGAGAGAAGATCAGCTTTGTGTGTCAGATTGTGCGAGTTGGACGCATGGAGCTGCGAGACAACAACGCCAAGAAGCTGACCTCAGGCCTGCGGAGACCTTTTGGAGTGGCAGGTAAAAAAAGCTGGACCGTTTATCAGGGGTGTAGTTGCGGGGGGATGGCGTCCCCTCACTTCTCACATCTAAAATATTTGGGGGGCAAACGTAGGCATGTTTTTTGTCTTACTTTTATGGATACAATTAGGCATTGTAAACAATCATTCTCTACATGCTATAAAGGGGAATTTCCACTCATTTTCAAGCATGGTGAAATGCATCTTGACGACATCATCAAGGTGTGTTTCACGATGTTAATGAGTTTCCCTTTTTCCGAGAGTGTAAAATGAGACCAAACTTGAGAGCGTAAAATGAAACCAAATGGATCCGTAAGGGTCCATTTGGTTTCCAATGGTCCTTTTCTAGGAAGGAAGGAGGACTGTCATTGGAGGAAAATGGTGAAAAACGAGGGTTTTATCTCTGGGGCCTGTCAACCAATTTCGCCCCAACTCACCTGCAAAAAAGCACTAGATTTTCCGCCAGGAGTTTTTCACTAATTTTGGCACAAGATTGGTCTGGAAAAAAGCTAAATTTAGCGACAAATGCGTCAAGTTGGCAACACTGGCGCTGTAGTGCCTTGGTGTGTTCATCTCGACATTTTAATTTTCGTTGATCGCAATTTGCATTTTCAGCTGGGATTAAAATAGAATAAAACATGGTTTGGTGGACACAGGGACCTTAGCAGAATCAGTACCGAGTCCCAATCTTGCTGAGCACACGTGATCCATAACCTTGTAGTTACATTCCAATTAGAGGAGTTGTTTTCAGACGGAGTGATTACGGTAGTAGAACTTGGGGGATGGGGGGGGGGGGGGGGCTGGCATAGCTTGAAGTTTCCATATGTCTAAGCCCTCAGAAATTTCTCCCATGCATCGCCTTGCTGTTGAATAATTAATGTACCCCAGGCCCTTTGCCCAGTCAAATAAATACATTTGGGCCAAAAAAATAAAAATCAGGCATATCTACATAGCTGTAAGTACGAAATAGGAATTAGATCTTGATTTGTTCGTCCCTCTCCACCCACCCACCCCCGTGGGCATGCTGCCAACTCCATCTTAAACTAATTAGATTGGCATTTTGCCCGCGGGTTCCTCCAACGGAGAAAATGATGCTCCTCTCACTCGGGTCTCTTTCTTGCCACTCGAAGAGAGAGAGAGAGAGACGAGATGACAAGTTGATTCACGATAGCTTCATCTGCAGTGCATGTCGGTGTCAGTGTGCTCCGGAGCCGCTTGAAACCACTTCAATCCTGTACCTAGGCTGATCAGAGAGCCCCGGGGCGCTACGCTACAAAGGTTCCCCGACTTCTTCATGTCAAGGACCCACCAAATTGACATTTATTAGCCCCCGCAGGACCACCCTCGTCCATGCTCTCCATCTTCCAACCCTGCTTGTTTCTCCTGTATCTGTTTGGTACGGTAACCTCGTAATCAAAAGATGAAAAAAAAAATGCCCTTGGTAGAATCGTGAAAAAAAACAGAGTCTTAAAATTACTTGCATTCAATTGGAGAGCCTTGAGTTATTTTATAATAGACAGCTTGCGCGTCAAATTGTGCCCACCACCCACTCTGTTCTGAGTACACACTGCTACTATGCGGCCTTTGCTTGTGTATCCCTGGAATGACGAAAAAGAAAAAAAAAAAAAAAAAACGGGTAAAAACACTCCTTTGTCCTCGATTCGAGCAATCAGTGCTGCCGGAATAAGGTGAAAAATTGATGATGATGATGATGTTTGCACTCTGCTCTTTATGCAGGGTGCATTTTATGTCTGCACTTTATGTTTATGGCCATGGCTCTTTATGATGCTTCCATTTGGACCGTACCTGGTTGGCTCGGCTACTCATTTTTCTCATCATTTTATCGATTGCACACGCTTTTTCCTGCAGTATTCTATGCTGTCCCATTGCTGTACTGTGATTTTTTTTTTTTACATGCCAAACCTCTATGATCTGCTGTAAACAGATCATCCCCTTTAATGACTCCCCCTGGGAGGGAATTCCACCCATGTTCAACACTTTCTGAGAGCGTACAAATGCAACCAAATGAACCCTAACGGGTTAATTTGGTTCCATTTGTAATTTCTTGGGAACACAGAATGGGGGAACTTTTCTTATCATGTCCACACAACACCTTGAAGGTACATCAGTGACATAGTAAAATAGTGAAAATGCGTGGAGTGCCCCTTTAACCCTATAATTACCAATGACGTAATTGCAGTGAAAATGGTGCTAAATCCAAGCCTCCCACTGACGTAATTGACGTATTGTGTGTTTTTGGCTGGTCTGGGGTGTTTCCAGGTGTAGTGGGGGCCCTCTGCCAGCAGAGGGAGCCCTCCCCCAACTTGTCACAAAGTTTCATGTAGCTGGATTAGTCAATGGACCCTTATAGATCTCTAATTAGCCCTAACGAAAAACAACACAAACAAAGCAACAAAGGGATTTTTTTTACCTTACCTTTATGTGTCTCCAAATAACAGCACAAAAGATCAAAAACATGGAAAAAGATTGCCAATGATCCAAAGGTCAATAAATCCAATTATTTGTATCAGGACTCCCATGCTGATGACAGGCTGCAAGCCACAGCCATGGGCTTGCAGCAGGGGACATAATTTGCTGTTCTGTTGTTTGCAGTGTTGCCAACTTCAAAATACACTAGTGGCACTTCCCAAATGCACTAGAAGGAGCTAGGGCAGTGGTTTTTCAAACCAACTCCCAGCAAAAAAAGCACTCGTTTTTTCAAAAAAGTACTAGTTTTTCAATAATTTTGGCTAGGGGGTCTGAAAAAAAAAGCTAAATATAGTGACAAATGCGCAAGTTGGCGACATTGGTTGCCAGGTTTTGGAGAGAAATAAGCAACCAGGTTTCATAATAATAAACTACTTTACACATAGTGCATGAAAAAGTTCAAATACCAGAAAATATCAGAAAATAGCAGTTCTGCAAGCTCACAACATTTGTGAAGTGTGTGAGGAAAGAAAATGAAAAAAAAAATAATAATGTTAATCCTTGAGAATAATAAAATAAAATATGCATATTTCTTTTTTCTGGGAAAGTGGAGACTTGCAGGGTTAAAATGAGACATTTGTGACATTTGTGGTCATATCACACATTTTTATTTGGACATTCAAATATTTACTTTATTAGGGTATTTAGCTGGTCTGGCTACAGTATTAAGCCTAATTATGCTGGTAGGGAAAGGGTTAATAAAGAACTTGAACTTATCCATAGTCGGGCCGTGGAGGTAACAGTTCCACCAGAGAGCTCCGTTTCACTGAATGTTTGCCCGCCGGAATAGACATACTCACTCACGTATATCTATTCTGAGGCCTCTTTGGTTTTCGTTTGGTTACCAAACCAAACACAAACTCAAACCCATGCCGAACACCCGCTAGGGTGGAACCCATTAGGACTGAGGATGGCCTCGCGGTCGATGGCTCACAGTTGAACGCCCAGTCTCTCCTTAAACCCGATATCACCTCAAACAGTGACTCATTTTCTATCAATTGCACACCCCTTGAAGCCTGGATGAATTTCATGGCTGGCGAAATAGTTCTCATTTGAGCCTTCTGCTGGATAGAGAGAGAGATGCAGCTGTTATGAAATTATTGGCTTTGGAATGCCACAGAAAAATAATAAAAATCAATCTCTGCCAACTCGTGTGCATCTTGGAAGTTGATTTGTAACGATGAACTACTCATACAGTACATACTGCACCTATTCTGGGTACAGCATTTGCAGAAATTTGAACTTGTAGATCATCTTAATTTCGGCAGCAAAGAGGTTTGGCGTAGTAGGGAAGAAAGGTCAGACTTCAAGTATGGGCCTCAAGTTGAAATGTACCGTAATTTCCGGACTATAAGCCACTACTTTTTTCACATGCGTTGGACCCTGTGGCTTAACAATGGTGCACCAATCTATGGATTTTACGGTGTTTTTTTTTAACAGGGGTTTTCAACAGGTGTTGACCACCATTGGTACCTGAGAGGGTTCCAGGTGGTCCCTCCAGACTAAATGATGGAAAGTTGGTTAACCAGATGTAACTCTTTGAGAGCGTAAAAATGAAACCAAATGGACCCTTGTGGGTTTCCATTTTTACACTCTCAAGAGTTATGATATTCACCATCTAAATTAGCACCACTTAATTAATAAGTCATGGTCATTTTGATCTCTATGTTTTGCCTGTTTTGTTTGCGAAAATCCATCCTGGAATTGTGGACAAAACCAAAGAAATCTTTAGTTTTGGGTTCTGTGGGTGAAAATGTTGTCAAATGGTGGTCTGTAGCTGAAATGCTGAATAAATAGAAGGCCTGGCATCAAAAAGGTTGAAAACCACTGCTCTAACATGAAGCTTGTCTGGTGCGGCTTATATTCAGGTGCGGCTTATAGTCCAGAAATTACAGTACTGTACTCTCAGCTATAGTAACCTCCCCGCTAACCCCCCACACCCCCTATACTATCCTTTTGTCTTTCCCACAGTCATGGACGTCACAGACATCATAACGGGCAAAATGGACGATGAGGACAAGCAGCATTTCATCCCCTTCCAGCCGTAAGTGCAGAGACAGAGGAGGAGGCGACAGCCATTAAGCGACGATTAGTGCTCACATTCAGACACCAGAACAAGTGGCTTGTGGAATAATGATGCGCGGTGGAGGAGGAGGGACAGCACATTGCTGACACATACTGTGCCCATTATGTCCTTGATGAGCTGTTTGCCCCGGTTGTCTGGGACTACAGGACCACAGTTATGTTGCAGAGATTATTTCTGTTTACATGTCTATGTTTGGACGGAGGGATTAATCTCAAACTACCGTACATTGTACGACAATGTCTTAAAAGGATCTCTGGCTGATAAGACAAATATGCCTTAAAACATTATACTTGACATCTCTAACTAAATTAAACAAATAAAAATGCCTTAATTAGTTTATTTCTTAAAAAAAGACAAATCTTTCACTCGGTAGGGACTGCTCCTGTCGCAGGTTGATGATGTCCATACAGTATGTCCATGAATATATGAAATGCACATGCTAACAAAAAAACAACACAATACTTTGTAAATTTCATATGAGCATCAAAGCAATATTTTACATATTTTATTAGCATGTGTTAATAAAAATAAGATATTGGAGTTGTTTTTATCTTTAACTTAGATTTTAGTTATAGATGCAAGTAAAGTGCCTTAAGGCATAGTTGTCTCGTTCGCTGGGGATCCTTTTACCTTAAGATATTTTTCAGTCGTAAAAAAAAGAAAGAAAAAAATAAATGACTGTGTCAAGGTAATCAAAGGTAATCAAAAAATACATTATAAAAGCTGGTCAAACGTTGGCATAATAGCCGATCCACAAGCTCACAACGTCTCGCAGGGATCTGCTATTCTCACAGTATGTTGGAACAAAAACAAACTAAATGTAATGCTAGATTTTTATCAGGACAGTGGGCCGGGCGGGGGTCCATGATCCCCATGGCGCTGCCTGAAAAGGTTGAGGGACCGCTGCTCTTATCATAATAATGATTACCAGCTGAATAGAGAGATCTACCTTTATCTACAACCCCAGTAACTAATTATGACAGCAGAAATCACCCCCCGCAGGTAAATATTGGCCCACTGTGCTGTTCATACACACATCCTCCAGGCATATCTCTTTCCTCTAGTTCTTTTTTATTCGCAGCGAAGGAAGCCTCTAATTTGGACGATTTATGCCCGCAGATAAAAGGGAAAAAAGTTAACCGAGGTGATCTGCCAGTTAAACTGCTTGTATCTGAAGCATTTCCAATTATACAGGAAATCACGCTAAGGAAAAAAGGTTAGCCCCGGTGCCGGCATGCCGCCCCCCCCCCACCCCCAACCAGAGTGGCGGCAGTTAATGAGATTGTCTTAATTGAGTGTCTGCGGGAATAGTTGAGGAGCTTCGACTGCCTTTAAAAGCCTGTTAATCAGGTGTCAAGGATTACAGTCTTTCCAGGAGGGAAACGGTGGAAAAGAAAGGGAAGAAGCGCCGACGCACGGCCATGCAGCCATCGTTAAATACACAGACGGAAGTGTCAATTAGCCTATATATACAGTATATAAATCCATATAAACACAATTGATAATTTTTGTAATCGGTCCCTATTTGGGCAAGTTACTATACTGAAATTGAGCTTGTAGTTCAATGGTTTTCAACCAGTGGTCCGGGCACCACCAGTGGTCCTTGAGATGGTTCCAGGTGATCCCCAGCTGAGTTGGTCAACCAAATGAAAAGTTAACCAGATGTAACTCTTGATAGTGTAAAGATGAAAGCAAATGGACACTTGTGGGTTCATTTGGTTTTCTTGTTTACACTCTCAAGACTTAAAATATTCATCATCTGAATTGGCCACGTCTACACAACAAAATGTTCTCAAAAGGTGGTCCGTGGCTCAAATGTTGTATAAACAGTGGGCCCTGTATCAAAAAGGTTGAAAACCACTGTTGTAGATAATTACTTAACTGCTTGTTAGTTACTGTATTCCAAACTAACCAATGCTGCCTGCATTGATTGATTACCTTTGGAGCACATGCCAAAGTTTTTTGCACCTTTTGATGCATGATATTCCTCCCCCTGAAAACAGTTCTATGGCTTGTTGTCAAACAGACAACATGGATTAATTAAACAACAATGAAAACACATCCCGGGCATCTCGTCGTCGGGAGGGTAGCTGTTGTGCAATTAATCCAAATCGTCGTCTAGCAACGTGCAGATGTTCTTTAGGCGTTTTCACTAGTCCTGGGACCCCCCTCCTCCCTCCATCCCCTCCTTCTGTCCCAACTCTTCTGTCACCCTCCTTTTTGTCTTTGTTTTGGAATCGGCCACAGTGCACACGCCACACACACACACACACACACACACACGTACACGCTCCTCTCTCTCTTCCTCTCTCTGCTGCTATCCCAGCTGTGACACATGTGGTGCTTTGCAAACATCACATCTGCTCGCCTCTTGTCTTCCACTCAGTGCCTTCAGTCTCAGTCCACGCTGTTTCCCTTTGCTCCGTAGCATCTCTTCGGGTCGGGCCGGACAAGGGCTCTTTCCCTTCTCCTGTTTCCATGTTGCAACATTTCACATGCCGCTGCCTCACGTTACCGCTTAGCGTAGCTGCATGGGATCGGTTAGAGATCTGGATTAGCTGGGGACCACCATCATTAGCTGGGGACGGCCGGTTGTCCCCGAGAACAACTGTGCTAAATGATGTTCTCTCTCTCTCTCTCTCTCCTTCTCTCTTGTGTCGTCTACTCCATCGTCCAACCTATCCCGGCTTCATGTTATAAACCGGGCTAACATTTTGGCTTTTGGTATCTTGTCGTGGTGTTAGCGTTGCGTGCGGTTTGTGTGTGTGTGTCTCTTCCTCATCCTCCTCTCTGCCTCTCTCTCTCTAAATATCCCATCATCACCTTTATAATGCTTCACAATCATCACCCTCTCTGGCTCTCCATTCCTTCTCCTCTTTTACACTTCCTTTCTCCTTGTATTCCTCCTTCCTCTCTCTCTGTTGGCACTTTTTTTTTTGCCTGTTGTGTGAAACCTGCAGGCTAGCGTTGGATGACGCCATGATTCGCCACAAGCAGCTGAACATCTCCCGTTTTTCACCAGGGTGGCTGGAGAAAACGACTTCCTGCAGACGGTCATCAACAAGGTGATCGCCGCAA
>CM076981.1:18222370-18256433 GCA_039105355.1 Benthosema pterotum | reverse complement strand
ATATTACATGCTGCATTTCTTGGTCTGTAAAGGGCAGTTGTTTTACAGAACGATAAAAGGGGCAGGGGCTCAAGCCCCTTCCCTTTGACGTCTGTGTGTGAACTTTTGAACATTCTGGCAAAAGTTTGATGCAAACCTGCAACATTTTCATGTAGATAATGACGAAATGAATGGAAAGACAGCACTGTGCACACTGAGGAGGTTAGACTCAGTGTAGACTAGACACACAGAGAGACAGAGAGAGACTCAGAGAGGCATGCTCACAGCGGGCGACCTCCTCAGCACCACCAATCCATGTCTGCGTTGTGTAGGTTGTGTGCCAGCCTGCCTCTCTTTATATACTAGACTAAAGCTATGGCATATAGCCCCTGCTGCCACATGCCTTATCTCTTGCCTCTGCAGCAGTGTGGGGGCGAACTGGGAGCTGTTTTCTGTTCTTTTCTCTGTGCAATGAAATGCATGCGCAGCTCCCACTCTTTAATTCCCACTCTGCAGCCCCACTGAATGGTGGTGGCAGGGCAAGAACTACTGCTATAGAGCTCCATCCAAGAGCCCTTTGTCTATCCCCAGCAAGCAACACTGAGCCCATATACACCCTTAAGACAATGACACTGTTCACACATCATGCACACGTAGTCTCTCTTCTGCCCGAAACGACGGAGAGAGAGAGAGAGGCAGAGAGAAAGGGGGAGAAGGAGAGAGAATGAGAATCTGTCAAAAGCAGATTCCATTCTTTAGGATGAGATAATTAGGCAACACACCATTGTACGCAAGGCTCACATACCCACAAAAACCTGTGTCTGAATAAACCCATGCCTGTGTTTTACCTATAATGAGAGTAACATTTCTATAAAGAACCTCCTCGCTGGTCAACAAAAACACTGTGAAGAACGTAACAGAAGCCCTATAGTACAAGGTTTCTTATGCCTGCATCTCTTAGTACCACAGCACCTCACAAGGCACTGAAAACAAGGCTGCAGATATCCCAAAACAAACTCACTCCCCAAACCCACCTCACTCCTGCCACTTTGACAGACCCGGATGGCTTAGGGTTGGCGACAGAATACATCTTGCAATGGTTCTGGTCCACAAGATTTGATACACTAACAAAATACCCTTGTACCTGTCCAAATACTTACTTAATGTCTAGTTGAAGGGAGTTCAACAGACCATGTGCAACCCACATTCGGCACAAACAAGGGACTGACTTCATTATTTTTGCTCCTATGCCACCAAAATGTAGAATGCCGTAGTCATTAAGACACGCAAATCCTTTGACACTCCCACTAACCACTCTCAAAGGGCACCTACGGAGGGCTGCAATTCAAAACTGGCCTCTATAAAAATATAATTTCCCCCACCCACCACCTTTTACTCTCCTTTTATATTTTTCTCTCCCTTTTACCTTTTACCTCCACTATGATTTGCTGCTTCTGACTTTAGAGAAGTGAAGTCTTTAATTGTTTGATGTAATAGACAAGGTGGCTGCCATTGTAAACAAGTGAAAGCTTTGCTGGTATGATAATTCATAGTCTATTATTGAGTTGTGTTTGAATTGTGTTATTCAATCAATCAATCAATCAATCAATGATATCCTTAACACACATCATTTGTCCCTGGCTGGGAAGAGATGTAAGGAGGGACATGTATATGTTAGCAGTGACCTCTTGTGGACGGTATGAGTCATTACTCCTCTTCGGGAACATTAACTGTTCTTGAACAGGAGTACTGACTAAAAAGTCAATGTTTTTTTGTTTTTTTTTTTTTTTCATGTTGACTTGTTAGTTGTACATTCTTACTAGGGAAATAAAATGCGGGCATTTAGGTAGTTTAGCTCAAGTACAAATTTGACAATTTGAGCAATGTTCACTTGTAGGTGAGCAATAGTAGCAAGTGATTGAAATTGAGTACTTTGACCATGCACTGCATCTGCGTTTTGACAGTCTTTTGACACTGAACCACTTCATACTGGTTAACATCGTCTTGTGAATGCAACTCTGAATTCACAGATGACTCAGCACTGCTGGTCTCAGACAGAAACTAACACGAGAACGAGAAGGCCCTCAGTTATGTTCTACGTACAATCTGTACCTGGCTTGCTGATACCAAGATTCCCATATGGGATCTCCTCACTGGTCAACAAAAACACATAGAAGGCTGTAACACGAACCCACATACAAGGTTTCCTTGACTATGCTTGGACCTCTTGGTAGTGCAGCAATTCCAAAGACCCTGAAAACAAATCTATAGACCTCCCAAAACAGACTGGTCAGGCTGCTACTTGGCCTCTCTCCATCGACCCAACTCACCCCTGCCCGCTTTGACAGGCTGGCATGGCTTGGGGTTGATGACAGAGTACAGCATCTTGCAATGGGTCTTTCGGTGCACTACAAAAATACACATGTAGCTGTCTAAATACTTCCATGTCAGTAAAGTCCAGTCCCACAACACCAGAGGGAGTTCAACAAACCATGTGCAACCCAGATTAGGCACAAACAAGGGACTAAATTCATTTCGTTCCTATGCCACAAAATGTGTAGGCCTTATACAGTCATTAAGACATGTCCTTTACACTCTAAAGAGCTAAAGATCTATAAGGTTCCATTTGGTTACTAACTCTTGCTTATCTGGGAACCACCTGGAACTGCCTCAAGGACCACTGGTGGTCTCTGTACCACTGAATTATATACACATATGTTGTCCATGTCTGTTTAGTTCAGTAGTAATAGGGTTACCGTACACACGGAACAAATTAGTAACAAGCTGAAAATTTCAGGTTACATTTTTGCCCTTTTCACCCCCCATTATATGTAATAGCCATTTTGGACACCGTCTTGAATATCTCAGAGAGCACAAGGGGGATTCATGGGGACTTTTAGTAGTATGTCATTCCTAAAGGTATTCTGAACATATCCTGAAAATTTCAGCTTGTTACTAATTTGTTCCGGGTTTGACTCAATTTTGAGCTAATGCTCATAACTTATAGGCCTACTTGGACGGGTCTCCCTTTTCTTCTATTGAGATGCATGGAGGCAGTGACCTCTTGTGGTGGATGACAGCAATTGCTCATATTCATGAACATATTCACAGTACTTTCCTTGTTTCCTATAGTAAAACCTTAAAGATGCTTTAAAATATCAAACTGATATGGCATACACTTTGGGCAGTGGAAGGGAGGTCCAGGCTGAGTTCCAGGGGGTGTACAAATGGAACATATCCATCCGGTTCCACTCTCAGGGTGCAATTAACATTGATTTTACAATATTAATAGTAATGGAGTAATGGTTTGCCATGGACTGCATTTGGGGGGGAAATTAAATGCGTTGAGAATTTCTGCTAGAGCCATAAAAATCATCACTTATAGATGGTGCCTGGCAATCTTCAAAAGGGGGTTTGCGAGGTAATTAGTGTCAATTTGGAGGTCCTTGCAAGAGAAAGTTTGGGAGCCATTGCACTAGGTGTGCACACTGATGAAATAAATAGTCCATTTACTGTACACCAGTGGTTCATACAGTGGGGTTAGGGTTAGATATCAACCCCAGGGGTCCTTGAGGGTGTTCCAGGGGGTCCCCAGCCAAATGATAGCTGGAAAACAACTAGACCCACTAATGTGTCTGTAACCAGAGAGCCGATAAAGTTCAAAATGGGATGGGGATCCATGGTTGTATGAACATTAAACTGGGAGTCCTTGAAAATAAAATAGTTGAGAACTACAGCTATATATAGTTACTCTTACTCTGGTGCCTCTTTTCTCCCTGGCAAAGAATATTTTAAAATACATTATTCATTTCATAAACCTTTAAAAGTAAAGGCCATCCAGAAAAGTGACATTCCATCCATCTCATTATGCTGAGTCAGGCTCTTCTCTTAATATAATGACACTGAGGTGTCTCACATAAAGAAAATCTTTTCAATTAACCCTAATAGTGACCCCCAGGCTATCACTGTAAACCCATATTAACCCTGATACTCTTTCAAGTCCATCAAATGTCTGAACATTTTTTTGAACTTGACTTAACTTTGTTATGCTTGCATAATATTGCAATGCTCTATGCCAGGGAAGTCAAACTCAAAATAGATTTTTTTAGAGATTATTAAAGATCACTTTCAGGTTCAGTGATCCTCACATAGTACAACTGTAAAACGAGAAGATAAAGCAATTGAGTTGCGAAAGTAAAGCAATGAGTTGCATTAATTTCTTATCTACCAGAGGGCCAGTTCTAACAGTATTTAAATATCATCAGGCCTGATTTGGCCCCGGGCCTTTAGTTTGACATATGTGTTATAGTGTTTAAGAATAATGCACTTATAATGAAAAATAGAAGGGGAGAATTGGAAGGTTTTCTTGTATATGTTACTATTGACATTTGAAAACAGTATTTGGTGTTTGAGTTTGTGATGTTGAATTTAGTCTCTTGCACCCAAAACTAAGAACTTTCTCATTTTTATCCCGTTTTGTCTCTTGAAATTACATAATTCAGATGTTCAAATATAATTTAACTCTTGAGAGTGTAAAATGAAACCAAATGGACCCGTAAGGGCCCATTTGGTTTCATTTTAACGCTCTCAAGAGTTACAGATCTATACATTTTAGGGAACTGTCATGTGATCTACCTGCTTGGCCTGTCTGATCTACTGGTAGATCACGATCTACCTTTTGGGCAGCCCTGCTGTACACTGTTAGCCTGACTTCAGTCTGAATTGTCATTCCGTTTCACTTCATTATTCACAAAGAAAAAATAAGGTAGTATTTTTAAGGTGCTGATTCAGGGCTGAGCCAGGCTGTACACTGTCCTTGAGTAAATCAAACTAATCATTTTAGCAATGTGCTTACATCGTTACACAAGCGTTACGTAAGCGGTGGACAATTCCGTGCTCAAAATGTTACTGCATTAAAGCCATTACTGAGAAACGCTGCAGTCATGGAGGGGATTAATTGAGCTTGTAGGAGAAAGGTGTGGTATTATTACTTGCTCAATTGCCTGTGGGGCATATGCACAACTAATGTTCTGTTTAGTGGCTCATTGCATTCACGGCTGCAGACAGAAACCTTGTATCTCTCTGTGATTCCATGAGTTGTTTTTAACGTCCTATACTTTCACATTAGACTAGTACAGGGGTTTTCAACCTTTTTCATCCCAGGGCCCACCATTTTTTCAGCATTTGAGCCACAGACCACCATTTGATGACATTTTAGCCCCACAGATCCCCAAACTAAGGATTTCCTTTGATTCTGTCCATGACCATTAATCTTCTAGTTGTGTAGATTAGGATTAATTCACATGATGAGTATTTTAACTCTTGAGAGTATAAAAATGAACGTAAAAATGAAACAAACAAACAAAAAAAAAAAACGTAAAAATGAAACCAAATGGACCCTGGCGGGTCCATTTGGTTTCATTTTTACGTTCTCAAGAGTTATATCTGGTTAAACAACTTAGCTGGGGACCACATGGAACGCTCTCAAGGACCACTGGTGGTCCTCGGACCACCTGTTGAAAACCCCTGGACTAGTATACTGTTACACAAATGTAGAGCATATTGAGCTTGTATATTTGTTGTTGTAAAATTATGAATCCATTAAAATGAGGAAACGACCACCGTGTTATTTTAGATTTTTGTGTTTTAATTACTTAGCCAGTATGCACTATGCAATGGGGAACTCCATACTAGGGGCTCCATTTTCGTTACATGCTAAACCTTTCATCCCAAACCCCTTATCTCTTTTTTACTATTTTGATAAACTTTTTGGAATAGTTCAACATGCCAATCTATTGACATGTTGTGAGCTTGTAGACTGGCCATTTTAACTATTGAAAAATGTTTTTTGAAATAGTTTAAAAAGGCAAAGAAGTTAAGGGATAAGGGGTTTAGCGGTGACAGAATCTAGGAATAAGGTTCCCAAATTGCATCATTCCAAAGTAGGGCTGGTGGGCACAGATAGGGCTAAAATAAAATAAAATAAATAAATAATACACCTTCATGCCATCCTGCAATCTTGTACATCTGCTATTTTTGAAGATTTTTAACCATCTTTCAGTAGTGATAACTACTCATTTAGAAGGCATCTATAGCATCAGGTTAGAGATTGTGACTTAAAGGGGAATTCCACCCATTTTCAAAACTTTCCTGAGAGGATACAAATGTGAACCAAATGGACCCTAGCGGGTCCATTTGGTTCCATTTGTACCCTCTGAGGAAAAAGGGGCCTGAAAGAAAAATCATTAACATGGTGAAATACATCTTGATGATGTTGATTTCACCATGTTAATGATTTTTCCAGACCTCCATTTTTAGGAAATACAGAATTGGGGGAACTTTTTTGTCATGTCCACACAACAATGACATATTAAAATGTTGAAATTCCCCTTTAACAACTACATTGGATCCGTTTAAAGAATGGTCATTTCTCCCCTGAATATCACTTACAGTTTTGGATATACAAGGTTTCTGGTGGACAGCATTGCTGTACTACTGTTAGCACACAGAATTACAGTTTACAGACTGTTTGCCATGAGGGACACCTTATTATTAGTTAGTTGTTACTGCCCAGAAAGCCATACATTATGTTCATGAAGGAGTGGCTTCTAGAAGCCACTCCACTAGTGTGTGTGTGTGTGTGTGTGTGTGTGTGTGTGTGTGTGTGTGTGTGTGTGTGTGTGTGTGTGTGTGTGTGTGTGTGTGTGTGTGTGTGTGTGTGTGTGTGTGTGTGCATTAAATGCATTACCGTATTGTCCAGAATATAACACAACCCTGGTTATAAAACGGGCCCCATATTTCAAGACCCATTTGTGTAAAAGGAACATTGAATTTATAATGTCGTCCCCAAATATAAGACAACTCAATTTTAGGGTATTTCCATTGGAAAAAAAACACTGTCTTATATATTGAAGCCAATAGGTTATTTTTGACCAAATCACATTTATCAACACAGCTATGGCCGTTTTTTTTTTTTTTTTTTAATCAAAACTATTTGTGAAAAAATAATGCTTGAATGGATTCAGAATCAAAACCCCTAGTTGACATGTGACTTGCTACTTAAACCATGATGAAATTTAGAAAATATTTGCCTTAAATAGAAGGTCAATGGTGGCCATACAGTAAATTACATTTTGGCCCTTGGGAGCAGTGTTCAAAAGCTTCCCCCCAGACAAGCAATTTAGAGTACATCACACCACAGCGTTCCATCCAAGTACTAACCAGGCCCTACCCTGCTTAACTTCCATGCTAAAGATGCATACAAATGAGTCTTATTCTCCACATCCTAAAGGCCTGTGGCGCATGTCTCCTCATCCACTTCATCAGTGTCCATACCCGAGGCGGTATTGGCAAAAGGGCCTTTCTGTGTGGAGTTTGTTCTGCTAGTGTCCCCTAGGGTAGATACCCTCACAAAAACATGCAGTAATCCTGGTCTCTAGACTGCCTCCCCCTGGCCAGCCAGGGCGCCTGATGAATGGGGAAAAGAACTGGTTGGAATAGCACATTCCAGTCGTTCCACACACTTGAATTTGAAGTCGGTTGAGTGACCACTATGTTCTCGACTTGGTTGGATTTCACACAGACAGACCTACTGTACAAAGATTTGGTGCCTTTATACATAGCCATCGCATGTCTTAAGCGAAATCCTTTCAGTTAGTTATTGCTCCTTATTCTTCATTTCCATTGTCCATTATTCATTATTTTCTAATGTTCTACACCAGGGGTTTTCAACAGGTGGTCCGGGGACCACCAGTGGTCCCTGAAAGGTTTTCAGGTGGTCCCCAGCTAAGTTGGTTAACCAGATGAAAAGTTAGTTTAACCAGATGTAACTCTAGAGAGCGCGAAAAAAAAAGAAATCTTACACTCTCAAGAGTTAAAATATTCATCTGAATTACCATGTCTACACAACTAGAGAATGTAGAAGATTAATGTCATTATTTATCTGTGTTTGCCTGTTTTGTCTCCCAAATCCAGCTTTGGAATTGTGCACAAAAGCAAAATAAATCTTTAGTTTTGGGGTTTGTGGGGCTAAAATGTCCACAAACGGTTGTCTGTGGCTCAAATGCTGAATACATAGTGGGCCCTGGTATCAAAAAGGTTGAAAACCATTGCTCTACACTATACCCGAAATGAAGACTCAGCAGCCAATGTGTGTGTGCTTTTCTAACAGTTATCACACCACTGGGACACAGTCAGTCTCTAACAGTGGAGTCCACTGCTTCTCAGAGAAGAAGACACACTAAGTGGAATAGACAGAGAGTCCACAGTATACTGTACACACTTCAGTGAGCACAGCACATACAGTACAGTACAGCAGCTCTGAAACCATCTATCTACTAGTGATGGAAACTAACTAATGGCCTGTTGAATAGGCCATTAGTTAGTTTCCACCTCTGTCCTATTCATACTAATCCAGCTTTCGGTGAAGTGGTGAACACCAGAAACTACAACATGTCACGCCCTGGTGGTCATTGTGGACTCATGACAGAGGTTTTACTAACCTCTGTCATGGTTCTAACCCGGGTCCCCCAGAGTTAGTGTTCTTGAGCAATGAGCCCTCTCCTGAGCCCCTCCCCAATCCGCCCTTGTCCAATAGGCACGCTAGAAGAGGGAAGCTTGACCAGGAAAGCTTGATCTGGATAGCAACAGTTGCTAAACTATTTGGACTGGCATTGGTCACTGGTCAGTGACTAAACTCGGCCCCAAAGGCCGGGGTTCATGGTAAATTGCGCTTCTACTACTTTTTACACATAGTTGAAACAAACAGTTCTTCAGATCTGGAGTCACAATCATTAATTGTTTCAGAATAAACATAGCCTTGAATCACAACAAACTGTATAGTCCCATGAACAACAATGAAAGGTGTCCAAGCTCTCTAACTTTTAGCGCACCGTGACTTTGACTCAGAAGTCCCCGGATGCATTGCGAGGTGCATTGATCTATGGCTCTGCGGTTCATTTGCATCACAAGTTCACAACACATCTGGGTATTTTGCAGTTCCGAGGGCTGTGGTCCTGTTTTCCACTCTTTTAAGCCAATCACAATCCAATATTTGAACAGGATATTTGAACGCGGACCACCAGTGGTCCTTGAGAGGGTTCCAGGTGGTCCCCAGCTAAGTTGTTTAACTCTTGAGAGGGTAAAAAATGAAACCAAATGGACCCTGGCGGGTCTGTGAGGCATTTGGTTTCCTTTTTTTACACTCTCAACTTCTAAAGAGTTCAAATATTCATCATGTGAATTAGCCCCAAGTCTACACAACTATAAGATTAACGGTCCTGGACAGAAGCAAAAATAAATCTTTTGTTTTGGGGTCTGTAGGGCTAAAATGTCCTCAAATGGTGGCTCGTGGCTTAGCTGCTGAATAAATGGTGGGCCCTGAGATCAAAAGGTTGAAAACCCCTGGTTTAGACCACAGTGTTACACATTGATTTATGCATATTGACATTTCATTACCTTCTTGAAAAGCTCCACTCGGTGTCTGTTGGTCAAATAGAGCTCCCTCTTCTTCTCCGCCTCCCTCTTCCTCCTCACCTCTGGCAGACTGTTATGGGACCTGTCAATCACATAAACATGTTGATGGTCACAGTTAACCCATTGTGTCCTGATCATATTCTAGTTTCTGATGCTAGATTCTAGTTTCCAACGCTAGATTCTAGTTCCTCATGCTAGATTCTAGTTTCCGACCATAGATTCTAGTTCCTCCTGCTAGATTCGAGTGCCCCACGGTGGATTCTAGTTACTCTCAGTACATTGTAGTTTCTGAAGTTAGATTCCAGTTCCCGACACTAGATTCTAATGTCTCCTAATTGCGCTCCTGATTGGTGCGCTGATGGCTAGTGATTGGTTAGAGGAATCTGTCTGTCAAACAGACAACCTACGTCACGGTAAAGAGATTCCAATCAGAGAGTCCCAGACTCTCATTCGTGGAGAGTTTGGCAAGAGCCAGGCTAGTGTTTGACCAGTGTAGAATAGAAGGTTCCAGTTCGATTTTGAGTCGAAGTGTCCTCGCCAAAGACTCTGATTGCTCACGATGAGGTTGGCAGCTTGCATGGTTTCCCCCGCCATTGGTTTATGAAAGTGTGACTGCACAAATTTATGTACAGCACGTTGGAAGATGCTACACGAATACCCCATTTACCAGCTGTGCATCCGAGGCTTTGTGACAGCAGACAGTCATCTGTACCATCCATTCCGGCTGAGTTGATGTTTTTCTCTCACTATTTCATCACTAATGTCTTTTATATTGTACATGTCACTGAGCAAGATAGGATATCATACAACTCTATGGAAACCACATGCACCAACCCACGCTTTCACGTGCACCCCCGTGTGTGTGTGTGTGTGTGTGTGTGTGTGTGTGTGTGTGTGTGTGTGTGTGTGTGTGTGTGTGTGTGTGTCTTACACATTGTAAGGCACTATATAGTGTAGCATTGAAAATGGACCATTTATCACACGCACACGCACACACACACACACACACACACACACACACAGGCCGTACACACAAATACGAGTCAAATCAACTTGCTATAAATTTCATTACAGAAGGGCCACTATGTTGAATATCGAGTTATGAAATAGCCGTGGTCCATAATGCCATCCATCAACAACTACAGTAATGTGTTTTCTTTGAGCGCTGCTGTTTGTGTCGTTTCCCCTCGGGTACGTGCGGCAAAACCTGACCTAACATTGTGTGATACAATCCAATCAATCATGGTGCATTTAGTGTGCACAATTTGTGTTGTGCAACATGAACTAGCCAGATCAGATCTGTAAGCCAGTGTTTTTTCAACTATTTTGATACCAAGGCCCACTATTTACTGTACTGTATTCAGCATTTGAGACACAGACAAGGACTATTTTGGTGATATTTACTACTAATTTTCTACTAATCCACCACAGCATTCTGCGCACATGACATACACTAAAAGTTATCACAGTTGTTGCAAGTTGACACTAAACATATTCCTTTGGTGGAAGGGGGTGACTTGGCAAAGTAATATCAGAATATGTAATATATTATTCTTTGATTCAAATAATAAGTAATTACAATTTACAATTTAGGCATTATCCAGAGTGACTTACAATGGTAAAAAGTTTACAATTTAATCAGGATTTACAATACATTTTATAATATACAATGAAGCACTAAAACATTGTAACACATTAGGCAACCTATATACATCACATACAGTCATTGCAGTCATTGCAGCAAAAACAGTGGGTTGGTATGTAATACAAGTGCTATGGACCAAGATGGATTCTGAAGAGGTGTGTTTTCATACTGCAGTGGAATGTAGTAATGCAATTACTTTTTCTAAGGGGTCATAAGTAACTCTCCTAAGTAATATTGTCCAACACTATTCCTAAATATTAATATACATGTGATTTTACATTTCAAGAGAGATGTGATGCTGACAAGACTGTGTGTGTGAGACTGTGATGTGTGTGAGTGTGTGGAGACACTGTTCTGTCTGACAAGGAGATTGAGAAGACCAGAAGCTCACCTCTGTGATCTGAGCGCCGCCTCTCTTCCCGTAATGGCTCTATCTCTGGCTCGCAAAAGGTTATCTGGGAGTGTGTGAGAGAGTTCACACGGACACGCACACGCACACGCGCACACACACACACACACACACACAGAGAGAGCTTTAAAGGCAGTGAATCACATTGGCTTTTCCTGGCATTTGAAAAGATTGACTGACTCCCTTATCGAGAAATCACTGTGTAAATCCTAACACATCCTAGCTGTGTACACCCAGACACAGCACAGACAGGAGATGTGCATCAGGGTGTGTGTGTGTGTGTGTGTGTGTGTGTGTGTGTGTGTGTGTGTGTGTGTGTGTGTGTGTGTGTGTGTGTGTTGTGTGTGTGTGTGTGTGTGTGTGTGTGTGTGTGTGTGTGTGTGTGTGTGTGTGTGTGTGTGTGTGTGTGTGCGCGTGCGCGCGCGCGCGCGCGTGTGTGCGCGTGTGCATGCATGTGCGCAATGACTTTTTAACATGTCGCCATTCTTTTTGTACATGTTCATTATAGGTAATATTTCTCAAACATGCATCGTGACTACACCACCAGAGCCATGTAGTAGAAGAGTTGCAGTATTAATCTGTGGTGACCCCAGTTAGCCACAGTGAGGGGTTTGACATCCTGACCGGTGTAAGTAGTGTTTGAAATCATTTTAAATATAAGCAATTTGAAATATCTTGGGTACTTTTGCATGCCATTGTGTTTGGTCGGGCAATCAGGGCATTTAGGGGCCACCCCCCCCCCCCCCCCCCCCCCCCCCCCCCCCGTGCCCATGCCTAGATCCGTCCCTGGGAAGGCCACCAATGGACAAGAGCAGGATCTTAGCCTCAGTCTTACACCAAGAAGAGACCCTGCAATAGGCCTGACACACCTAGCCTGTACACACATGATATCAGCCTGCTCTCCATCGACATGGAGCAAGCACAGGAGCTCCTGAGCAGAGTATCCAGAGTGACAACTTGTCCTATACCCTAGAGAGATATTGAGGGGCCAGAAACTAAGCACTGGAACCCTGTTCATTCAGCCTGAATAGGGACAAACCGGAATTGGAAGTAGGCCTACATTGTTGTCACTGAGGTTGGCACAAATAAGAGCTATTTTGGGAATGTGTTCAACATGCAAACTCTTTTAACGTATTGTAAAGTAACAGCTATAAGGCTCTGTAATGTTTAAATGTTTAAAAACTCCCTATTCGTTGTCCCTACTCTCAATAGAAGTCTTGAAGGACCGCCCTTGGACTGGCCTCATGAAGTGAACAGAGTTTGTGTAACTGTCTATACTCTAAGGCTCTGGCTAAGCCCAATACAGTCCTCTTAAGACCTCGGAGGATTAATACCACACATTTACTAGGAGTAGCCTCATTACTTTTGATGAGAAAGCATGGCAATAAAAGTGACAGGGGTGGTAGATTGATTTACGCCGGCCTTCACCCTCCTGCAGATGAAGTCACTTCACTCCGCCTACTGTAACAAGTGGCGGACAAAGTCAGGGACGTGCACACATAGACATCAAAGTCGGCTTCTTCAGCCAATGCCCTTTTACCCGTCTGTAGGAAAAAAAAAATGCAAAATGCCACTCCTGAACAATTAACACAGCATGTTTGCGTTGCACAATCATCATTCTTAAGAAATCTATCTACATTCTACACTGCAACTCCACTAGCTAGAGTGCTGGGTTGCACACCAAAAATAGCTGATCTGTAAGCTCACAGCATGATGTGTTGTGAGCTTGTATATCTGCTATTTTCGTCCAAAAGTGCCCTCTTGTGGGAATTCAGCCCCTTGCACTCTCTGCACATCCCTGGACAAAGAACCCAAGCCTTCAGTTTGCCAGTCAAAGTATTACTCTGTGTTGTAGTGGTACTTTTAGAAGTGGGGGGACGCCTCTGAAAGGGGAATTCCCCCATTTTTTTCTTCTGAGAGTGTACAAATGTGAACCAAATGACCCTAGCGGGTCCATTTGGTTACATTTGTACACTCTCAGAAAAAAGGAAACTCGTTAACATGGTGAAACACATCTTGATGATGTCATCAAGATGTATTTCACCATGCTAATGATTTTTTTCAGACCCAAAAATACCGTCCCCCCGTGTCCCCCCTCCACTACACCTCTGTATATAAAATATTTTAGATATGAGAAGTGGGGGACGCGTCCCCCCTCCACTACACCTCTGTATATAAAATATTTTAGATGTGAGAAGTGGGGGGACGCCGTCCCCCCCGCGTCCCCCCTCCACTACACCCCTGTATATAAAATATTTTAGATGTGAGAAGTGGGGGACGCCGTCCCCCCCGTGTCCCCCCTCCACTACACCCCTGTATATAAAATATTTTAGATGTGAGAAGTGGGGGGACGCCGTCCCCCCCGTGTCCCCCCTCCACTACACCCCTGTATATAAAATATTTTAGATGTGAGAAGTGGGGGGACGCCGTCCCCCCGCGCCCCCCCTCCACTACACCTCTGTATATAAAATATTTTAGATGTGAGAAGTGGGGGGACGCCGTCCCCCCGCGTCCCCCCTCCACTACACCCCTGCATATACTGTACAGTACAGCCAGCACATGGTATTTGAGCTAGTGAACGTTTCTCATTAAGTTGTGTACTTTAAACACTGTTGTCCCCCTTAGAGTATATATTAAATAGAGAGAACACCCGAGATCCCCTCTCATCCACTTGCATTGAGTTGCTCACTCAGCGCATGAGGCGATTTCACTCCTATTTTTCCCCTATTTCCGGGGGGAAAACAGAGTGCATTCTGGGAAAATGGGGCCGAGAACATGAACGCGGGCGACCTCATGCACGATCGGCGCGCGTGCGTGTGCGTGCGTCAGAGCGGAGAGCTATGGAGGGGGCGGAGCCTATTCCGCGTTCATGTTACTGGCCCCATTCTCTCAAACTGCATTCTCAACTTTGGCCACTATGTCCATTTCGCCAAGATTTCCTCAGGGTGTTCTCTCTATATTTATTTACTCTGAGGTTTTCCCTACTTGAGAAGGATGCAGCTTGGGAACCTCATAATGTAAGGTGTCAACTACCAGTCGGTGTGTCCCTTTTATGCCAGTGTCTGAAGACTCAAGAGAGACTTCAGATCGACTGTGAAAAGTGGCCTGGTGGTTAAAGGTAGGGTAAGTGATTTGAAATTCATGGTGTAGTACCAGCCTGGTGCACTAGGGGCGCCTAGCTGCTCGATCCTGATTGGAGGAGAATTCGCCACCACCTGGGGAACTTTTATTAGCTTCTCTGCTAACATGGGGGAGGGGGAAACTCCATATATGGTTTCCACACCTTATAATAGAGCATTTTAACAGAAAAAAATATTTTTTGGGTTTATATCTGACAAAAGTGAAATCACTTCCCCTACCTTTAAGTAATCAAATGCCAGGTGTGGGGTTGCCAGGGTACTCAATTGGTTGAGGCAGATGCTGGAAATTACATAGGTGATGGGACTTGATTAGGCGCAGCACTGGCAGAGCCTGATCCAGAGCCTTTTGCTGGTGTTTCTGGACAATGGTGCGCCGCACAAATGCAAAGCCAGGCACAGCACTCCCTGCGCGGGGTTGTGTAACATGTATTGCAGGGGTTTTCAATCTTTTTGATACCAGGGACCATCATTTATTCAGCATTTTAGCCACGGACCACCATTTGATTACCTTTTCACCCCAAATACATAAAACTAAAGAATTCTTTTGGCTTTGTCCACAATTCCAGGCTGGATTTTGCAAACAATACAGTGTTGATATTAAGTGGTGCTAATTCAGGTGATGAATATTTTAACTCTTGAGAGTGTAAAAAGGAACCCTCTCAAGGACCACTGGAACCCTCTCAAGGACCACTGGTGGTCCCCGGACCACCTGTTGAAAACCCCTGATGTATTGCACAACACACAGCCCCCCCTTGCACATTAGAAGGACTTTCCAATCTGTATCAGGGACTGGTGAAATGAATGTCTAAATATTGAATCAGGGCAATTTAAAAACAGCCTTGGGTGCACAGAAAAGCCAGAGTGTAGAAAATGAGCAGTTTAAAGACGCCCAGAAGTGAAACAGACCCTTTAACTATTAAAGACTTGGCATTTCTCAGTCACAACCATCACTTCTCCCTGGGTGTAGTTTGGAGGCACGGACAGCAGGGGGCAGCAATAACTGTAAAATGATTCACACTGTGTGCCAGCATTTTAAAATCTCATCAGCAGATTGAGTAACACACACCAACACAGCTAAACAAATAACACCCCAAGGTCAGCAGATATTTCTAAAAATCGCCTTGTTGCATATGCTAATGGCAGTGAGTGAATATGCATCATTCATTATTTATGCACAGCCAAATATAAATATGTGAAGTGTGATCTCTCCCTCTCTCTATCAACTGCATCTGTCTCTCTCTCTCTCTCTCTCTCTCTCTCTCTCTCTCTCTCTCTCTCTCTCCTACTCTCTATCCCTCCCACCAACCCTCCACTGCAGTGACAAATCGACAGACAAGAGCGATCAACAGGCATTATAAGTACAGTATGTGTGTGTGTGTGTGTGTGTGTGTGTGTGTGTGTGTGTGTGTGTGTGTGTGTGTGTGTGCGTGCGTGCGTGTGTGCGCGTACGTGTGTGTGTGTGTGTGTGTGTGTGTGTGCGCATGCTGGGCATACAGCCAGTGCAGCTGCAAAGCGACAACAATAGGTGGCACACACTGTGGGCAGGGTGAGGACAGATAGAGTTGCTGGTACGGTACCAGGGTGACCAGTGGTGTGTGTGTGTGTGTGTGTGTGTGTGTGTGTGTGTGTGTGTGTGTGTGTGTGTGTGTGTGTGTGTGTGTGTGTGTGTGTGTGTGTGTGTGTGTGTGTGTGTGTGTGTGTGTGTGTGTGTGTGTGTGTGTGTGTGTGTGTGTGTGTGTGTGTGTGTGTGAGTGAATGAATGAATGAATGGATGAATCTTTATTTTCGTGTCTTGTCAAAAACCAATCCCTTACGGGATTATAAGGCACCAAAAACATAAACAAACAGTAACACTTCCACACAACTACGTGAAGTATTAATTTGCTAAGACAAACCAAATGTAAACAAATCAGAAATAAATAAAATAAAACAAGTCAGTTATAGGTTTTCTTTGAGCGTATATCCCATGCTTTCTCTATAAATTCTGCTAATGCAAATATCTTGTATTCAAAAAGCCATCGAAGGCGTTCTGCATCACTTAACCATATTAGTTCAGTATTTTTACATCTACTAAATAACTTCTGCCGAAAAACATGGTACAGTGGGCAGTAGAAAACAAACGACATCGTTTAGATCACAATATATACAAGTACGTTTTTCCTCTATAGTACCTCTATATCTACCAGTCTCAAGGTGCAGGGGCAAGATCCCACAACGAAGTTGGGCACAGACTGATCTTTGTCTTTTAGATATTGGGAGGCGAACATACTTTTCACTAGTGTAACAACTTTTTATTGTTACAAATGTTCTCTAGTATGTCCTGTGACCATTTATTCTGATATAGACTAAAAAGTGCGTCTTTAACCATGATGGTATTTACAACACTGGTATTTAGAAAGCAGTCATGTAACCCAGCATTTGTTAAAATGTCCACTATTGCACTTGCCCATGCACCTTTCACTGATACATCCCAATTGAAAATCTTCTTGGCTATTCTATTTTCTGGCATTCTAATTAAACGGTTCCACAGAGCCACCATGCTGCCTCTCCATCCTATCTCACACGGCTCCCACCCCATGTCTCCTGCCGTCGCCAATACAGGTGCAAATTTGTGCACTCCCAGAAAGTACCGAATGGCCCTATTTTGGACCATTTGTCCTTTCGTATTTATACTTGAACCCCATATTCCTGCCATGTAGTCCATCACAGGACATACACAAGTGTGAAACAACTTAGAGTAGGTAGCATATCCTAAGTCACCTAGCTGTTTGGTCTTGGCTATTACGCCACCTAGAGCTCTACCTGCAGATCCAGCCAATACCGCTGTACCAAAATCATATAGTAAATGTGTGTGTGTGGTGTGTGTGTGTGTGTGTGTGTGTGTGTGTGTGTGTGTGTGTGTGTGTGTGTGTGTGTGTGTGTGTGTGTGTGTGTGTGTGTGCTGGGCATACAGCCAGTGCAGCTGCAAAGCGACAACAATAGGTGGCACACACTGTGGGCAGGGTGAGGACAGATAGAGTTGCTGGTACGGTACCAGGGTGACCAGTGGTGGGTGGGTGTGTGTGTGTGTGTGTGTGTGTGTGTGTGTGTGTGTGTGTGTGTGTGTGTGTGTGTGTGTGTGTGTGTGTGTGTGTGTGTGTGGTGTGTGTGTGTGTGTGTGTTGTGGGGGTCATGGCAGCTTGCCAGGGTAACCAGATCCAAACTGTTCAAGTATTGCATGTAAATAGTGCTTTTATCCTATACCCCATGAGTCATGATGACACACACATCCTGAGCCACAGTTGGGACTACTGCTGTGGCATGGTGCTTGTGTGTGTGTGTGTGTGTGTGTGCGTGTGTGCGTGCGTGTGTGCGTGCGTGCGTGCGTGCGTGCGCGTGCGTGCGTTCGTGCGTGCGTGCGTACGTGTGTGTGTGAGCAAGACACGTATTGCTCCCGATGTACTCGTCGGTACCTTGCAATGTCTCCGGCGCCATTGGTGTGTGAATGGGTTGAATGTGGATCCTCAATCTATCTAATCAATCTAATCTAGCGTCTTGCATAAAGGCACTAGGACTATATAAATGCCCCATTTACCCTTCACACTGAGAGACAGCCAGGGTCTGAATTTGTGTGGGCACTTTAAAAGTATGGACTGTCCTGTACACCAAGGGCGGATGTAACATTTCCCAATTGGGGGGGAAGGAGGAAATGGTATGGGGGCGGCTTCCCGCCCCCATGGGGGCGGCACCCATACCATTTTCAGTTACAGGACTTTAACTAACTACAGTTGTGTCACCACTAAACCAACAGCATTTCGTCAAGTAAAGCATCAATAATAAGGTAAGGTAGTTTTATTTATAGAGCACCTTTCAAGACACTTGTCACAAGGTGCTGTACAATCATAGTCAGAAATACATAGGAAGAAACAAAACAAGAAAAAATAAAATAAAATATAAGTATATAAATGTATATCTATAGACACAGTATAAAACAGTATGTATATATACTGTATATATATAGAAACATGTAAATACATGTATGAATAAATAAAAGAAATAGGAACAGAGCCATAAACAGTACCAACAGTACCACAGAGACCAACAGCAGACTGTAGTACAATAGATACAAATTACAAAAGAAAATGTTAAAAAAGATCAAAATGTTTGCGGAACAAATGAGTTTTTAAACCCGTCTTAAATGACTCAACCGATGTGGCATTTCTTAAGCTAAAAGGTAAGTCGTTCCATAGAGTAGGAGCAACAACTGCGAAAGCACGATCCCCTTTTGTGCGCAACTTAGTGGCGGGGATGGATAGAAGGCCTTTGTCGGAAGATCTAAGCTGTCTAATATTCACCTTTGGATGCAGCAGCTCTTTTAAATACGTTGGGCAAAGCCCATGTAGCGACTTAAAAGTAATTAGTAAAATCTTAAATTGAATTCTGGCGTCGATAGGAAGCCAGTGTAAGTCCTTGAGAACTGGTGTTATGTGAGCTCTTCTGTTGGTGTTTGTCAGGAGCCTAGCAGCCGCATTCTGTACTAGCTGGAGGCGATGGATAGAGGAACGACTCAGACAGGTGAATAAAGAATTGCAATAATCCAAGCGGGCAGAAATGAAAGCATGGATCAGTTTTTCGAGGTCAGGGGGGGACAATAAAGGCTTTATTTTGGCAATGTTTCTCAGTTGGTAGAAACAGGTTTGGACCACCTTTTTTACATGGGGCTCGAAATTCAATTGATGGTCGAAGAGAACACCCAGATTTTTTGCTACCTTTGTAAAATTGGCAGTGATACCTAAGGACTGCTGTATTACACAGTGGGTTCTCTCGGGGCCTATAATTAATATTTCAGTTTTATCAGGGTTTAATTGTAAGAAATTTTGAGACATCCAGTCTTTAATGGAGTCTACACATTCCTTCAAAATTGACAAATTGGAATATTGAGACGATTTAAAAGAAAAATATAATTGGGTGTCGTCAGCGTAACAATGGTACGATACATGTTCGAACTGACTAATTAAGGCACCAAGAGGGAGCATATATAAGGAAAACAGAACCGGCCCAAGTATCGAACCCTGGGGTACACCATAGTTTAATTGAGAGGATGCGGACACATAGTTATTGACTGAAACCGCAACACTCCTGTTGGAAAGATATGAGGAGAACCACTGTAAGGCGGTTCCCCGGATACCTGCCCATAGATTGAGTCGGCTAATAAGTATTGAATGATCGATTGTGTCGAAAGCGGCACTCAGGTCCAACAGCAACAGGACTGAATACTCTCCCGAGTCTGCCCGCATCAGCATGTCATTAGAGACCCGGAGAGAGCCGTTTCGGTGCAATGCCGTTCACGGAAACCAGATTGAAATTTGTCAAAAATTGAATTATTCTCAACTGATAAAACAAGCTGTTCACAAACTATTTTTTCTAAAATCTTGGCTATAAATGGAAGTTTGGAAATAGGCCTATAGCTAGCCGGAAGGGAAGGGTCGAGGTTGGGTTTTTTCAACAGAGGCTGGATAACAGCATGTTTGAAAAACTCTGGAACACAACCGGAACTCAGGGAAGTGTTAACAATAGACAGCACGTGAGGTCCTAAAACATTAAAAGCATCTTTAAAAATAGTTGTAGGGATAACATCTAGTGGACTGGAGGAAGAGTGCATTTTAGATACTATTTTGGTTAAATGTTCCAAGGTAACCTGACTAAACTCAGTGAGGAGGGGTGGGATGATAGGAGAAGCTACTAAGGAGGTGGATAACGGCTGAATTGATTTAATAGAGTTTCTTATATCTAAGATCTTATTTAGAAAGAACGAAGAGAATAATTCACAGTCATTATTAGAGAAAACTGGAATTGGAGAAGGGGCAGGGTTAACCAGTCTGTCGACAGTGGCGAAAAGAGCTCTGGGGTTATTCCTGTTTTTATTAATAAGATTAGAAAAGTAAGCATTTCTCGACTCTTTAACAGCCCGATTGAAATTATCAAGCAGTTCCTTCATAACAACATAGTGAATATCTAGCTTGCTCTTTTTCCACAGCCGTTCAGCCCTTCGACAGTTCCTTTTCAGGTCACGGATATTTTCATTTATCCAGGGGAAGGATTATGAGTAGCGACGGATTTAATCTTGAGAGGGCAACCAGATCAATAGCTGATCTGCAAACATCATTAAAACAGTCAACTAACATGTTAGTCTGAGAAGGCAATCTTTCATTGTTAATGAGAATAGTAAAAGTATCAGTGAAATCTTTAGTAGAGTGGCTATTTAGAGTACGTGAACAGATATTGCGTTTAGTCGGATTAATATCAACATGAGTAGCGATGTTAAAAGAAATGGCCTTGTGATCCGAGACAAACAGCTCGTCAATGACAAGGGAGTTAAGGTTCAGACCCAAAGTAAAGACAAGATCTAGCGTGTGACCATGAGTATGAGTAGGTCCTGTTACATGCTGTTTAAAATTAAAGGACTCTGTCAAATGTAGAAAATCAATACCAAACTTATCGTTTTCGACATCAACGTGTATATTAAAGTCACCAAGAAGTAATAATTGGCTATAATTAACAATCACAGAGGAGAGAAATTCCGCAAATTCGGTTAAAAAGCCATTATTTGGGCCAGGTACTCGGTAAACTACAATGGAATAAAATGGATTAGATAAGCCGATCCTAAACATGTGTACTTCAAAAGTGTTAAAAGTACCAATAGCCACAGAGTGGCAACTGAATTGTTGTTTAAACACCCCAGCAAGACCCCCACCTCTGCCAGAGGGCCTGGGGTCACTGATGTAGCTACAGCCAGTAGGGCATAATGCATTCATTACCACATTGTCATTGGATTTCAACCATGTTTCAGTAATAAAAAGAAAATCTAAATTATGTGAGGAGAAAAAGTCCTGTAGTATAAATGTTTTGTTAGAAACTGACCTGGCATTAATTAATGCCAACTTTAGGGTAGACGTTTTATCAAAAACAACTTGCTGCTTATGAGCAGGGAGAGTCTTAGGTTGAAGAGGGACAGTAATTAGGTTTGAGGAGGATACAGCACGTTTTAGACAATGTAAGAGAACTCTAGGTGTAATTAATACTGGGATATGCTGCTGAGTGAGCAAAACAGTACAGTCAGACGTTACACGGTTGTCAGTAATAACAACCGGCCACTGGGGGGCAGCGGCAGTAAAGGCATGGCTTATAGACGTAGGGTGAGAGTCCGTGCGACCGGAAGACAGCAGGTGACACACGGACGTATATGAGTGTGGGACCGGAAGTCAGTTGGCGTGGTTCACGTGAGACACGGTGTTTACCACAGTTGCAGCGCTGAGAGTGCGCTGTATGTTAAATGAAAGTGATTTTTTCCCCAAAACACTAGGATGGAGGCCATCGCGCGCATAAAAGGCAGGACGAGCCCAAAACAAGTGAAAGTAATAACATCAGTTGTTGTTGAAGTTGCAACAGACACACGACATGCATAAAGCTAAAGGTGTGACTCAGAGACTTTTCTGTTTTCAATGACGAAATGCTGTTGGTTTAGTGGTGACACAACTGTAGTTAGTTAGTAGCAGTAGTAGTGTTTCAAATCATTTTAAATATAAGCACTTTAATTTGAAATATCTTTGAAATGTGTGTTTTTCTTTTTTTTGCATTGCGTCATGTTTGGTGGGGCAGTCAGGGCATTTAGGGAGGCACCCCCCCCCCCCCCCCCCCCCCCCCCATGCCCATGCCTAGATCCGCCCCTGCTGCACACAAATGAAGAGGGACATCAGGGTGACCCTATACCTGTGTTAATGGTGTCTGACCAGGCAGGCTCCTCCTGTTCTCTCCTCCTCCTCCTGGCCTGGCTCCGCTGCTCCAGATCTCTCACTCTGCCCTGCCAGGAACAGACTTTCATTGATCCATACTCAATATATTATTAACAGAAACATGTCTGGGGAAGGTTTTGCGAAAAGTAAAGACTAAAACCCAAGAAAGATCTTTTCAATTCATCGAAAAGAGCAACCCTCTTCATCAGAAAATGGGCAACCCTCTTTTCGTCAGAAAAGAAACTCTTTTGGACTTGAGCGTTTAAATCAAGTGTTTGTGTGTGTGTGTGTGAGAGACATTTATTTTTTTAAAACAATATTTTGTCATAGTAAAACTATTGGTGGAGAGGTTTGTCCATCACATGTTATGCTTAGCTGTGATTGGACCATATGAGTTTGGGGAGGGGCTTACAGCAAGTGGAAAGTAGCTAAGTACCCCGTGCTTTTTCACAATGTAGGCCCTCTCTCTCATTTTCTCCTTCTTTCTTTATACAGTACGATCTGTATGTCTGTGATTGCTCTGATGAATTGAAAATGTGGGTCCCTGTTGCAAACAAGTTTGAGTGCCTAATCAAGGTTTGTCCCGCAGAGTGTCAGTGTTTGTATTGTATTGGCTTGGTTTGAAATGTACCCATTCTACATACTGTGAAAGAAAACGACACTCATGAACCGTTATTCATCAGCTAGGCTTATATACTCTGCTTGAAATCGAGAAATTAGGTATACGGTTCACTGTACCTGTGAGCGACTGATGAAATCTGGCCTGGACTTCTCCAGAGCTTCCTGCATGCATGCCAAAGAACAAAGGAAGAAAGAAAGAAAGCACCAATGTAATAGTAATATGTTATTACTTTACCAGCAACAACAAGGGAATCCAGAGCACAGCCCTGGTTGGGTGGGTATCCCAAAGACCAGGGGTTTTCAACCTTTTTCATACCAGGGACCACCATTTATTCAGAATTTGAGCCACGGACCACCAGTCGATGACATTTTAGCCCCAAAAGATCCCAAAACTAAAGATTTCTTTTGCTTTTGTCCACAATTTCAGGCTGGATTTCAGAGAAAACAGTCCCAACATACAGATCAAAATGACCATTAATCTTCTAAATTCTCTAGTTGTTTAGACCTGGGGCTAATTCACATGATGAATATTTTAACTCTTGAGAGTCCATTTGGTTTCATGTTTACGCTCTCAAAGAGTTACCTCTGGTTAACCAGGTTTCCATCACTTAGCCTGGGGACCACCTGGAATCCTCTCAGGGACCACTGGTGGTCCCCGGACCACCTGTTGAAAACCCCTGCAAAGACAGCTATACTGTACTGCTTTCATAAGAACCTCTGTGTTGGTGTGCGAGCATCGGTGCCACGGCCTATTTGTTCCTGACAGGCTCATTTGGTCTCATGGACACACTGTGGCTGTGTTTCGTGTAGCCCCGGGAGGAGAATGGGAATAGGATAAACATTGTCTATCACAGCGTGAAATTCTGCGTCGAATATGGCAAGAGTTTAATGTTCCTGTGGAGAGCATTCAGACTTTTGAAACCAAGAGAGCGTCTGGGTCATTAACCATCCATTTATACTTTGGCTATTCGAAAATAGCACATCTACAAGCTCATAGGGTGAGCTTGAAGATCTGCTATTTTTTGGAAAATCTTAAATGTGATCCTAGGCTCTACACCTGGGGAGGCAGCAGGCTGGCCTCATGCTTCCTTCAATGCATGAGGAGTCCAAGCTGCCTTCTTTTCACCCAATAGGGGGGAGTTTCCCTGGTTGAATGTTGCGTGTGGAAGGAATACATTATTCTAACCAGTTCCTGTCCCCTCCATCAGGTTGGCCAGGGGGAGGCAGTCTAGAGACCAGGAGTGCTGCATGTTCTTTGGAGGATATCTACTATCTACCCTATGGGACACAGGGAAAACATGCAAACTACACACAGAAAGGCCCTTTCACCAACCCTGCCTCGGGTATGGGCACTGATGACTTGGAATGGAGACACGCCGCCAGCACCCACAGCATTTCGAGTGGGAATCGAACCCTTCTAGCTGTGAGGCGACAGCACTACCACTGTGCCTCCATATTATAGTCTTTTAAAGCGAACATTTTAATTCCAATCTTTGCTCCTCACGGTCCCATTGAATTGTGCAAATCCGTGACATGGAAGAGTTTGAGAACCATTGAGTTTTTCTTTTCGTTTTTTGTTTGTTTGTTTGTTTGTTTGTTTGTTTTTTCAGAAAACCGCAGGTCCTTTCCAATGTTGGGCAGTAAGTAAATATGACATATTACTGTAATTATTATTACCTTTTCCAGAAGTAAAGTAAAGTAAAGAAATTACTCTGCCAAAATGTGTAATAAGTAATGTTTTGTAATTACTTATTACTTTTGAGCTTGTTGTTGCATGTGAAAATAGAACAGATTTACAAGCTATCAACAGATAGCAACAGAGATGCACTGTAGTTTGTAGATCCTAAGCCACCACAGCATTCTTCACACATGACCTACAGTACAAGTCATCGAAGTTGTCTCAAATTGTCACTAAACAGATTGTGTTGTAAATCTCTATTGTGGGTGAGAGGGGGAACTGGGGAAATATTGTAATATGTAATATATTATTCTTTCATTCAAGTAATAAGTAAAGTAATATTAGTTTTTCTAAGGGGGCATGAGTAAAGTAAAGATATTACTCTCCAAAGTAATATTGCCCAAGTGGGGCACTTTTTGGAAAAGTGTAACCAAATGCGTACCTGAAGCGAAACAGTTGTGGTTGAAGGACTTTCGTTTGGATCAGGACTCAGTGGAACAAACCCGGCATGAGAAGGGTTCAGGTTGGCTACACTCACTCTCTCCTCGTCTGGCCTTTGAGCCGAGTGTGGCTTTCCACCGGTCCGAGCACACCCTGCTACGAAGACAAATGACCAGCGAGAAAAAACAATGTTATCACACGGAAATCATGCTGTACAGTACTCAGATCGATAATGGGTGAATATTTAATGAAAACAGCAGATCTACAAGCTCACACCGCTTGTAGGGGTATAAATAAATGATAAAACAGAATAAAACACAGTGAAGCATCAGAATGAAAATAAAAAAGTAATTTACTTTTTTATTTTAATTAACTTTAAACATTACTTTAGTTTTAGTTTAGCTTTAGTTTTGGAAAAAAGTAAATCTAATATAGCCTACATTACTCAAAATGTAAACTAGTTACTGGAAAAGGGAAGACTATTACTGAAAGTACCGGTATTATATAAATTTATTTACATGACAACACTGTAAGCCTCAAGGCACAATTAATGTTTGGTAAGGTGTGCAGCAACACCAAACTTTCTGCCAGCAAATGCATGAATCCAAGATTTATGCATGGTCACAAACCCACTCAGTTCAAAAACCTGCCATTGACAGGCATTGGCAGAATTCGCATTTGCGATCAAAGTTCGGCGTGGCTACACCCTAAAGACAGATAACAAAGTTGTCAAATGGAAATTACACTTTTAATAATTAAAGTGTAATTTCCATTTGACAACTTCTTCCTTCAATTATTTACATAGCGTATGTGGGTTTCACTCTGTTGCTTGCAGTTCTTTTCACAGTAGTTCAGCGTAGCCTCAGTTCCAGGTCGGCCACGCCACGTCATACCGATGAAACAGATGAACAAAGTTGCGCGAGAAGCAATTTCACCTCATCAATATTAATTCAATCATAGCTGCGGTGCACCTCTGCACGGAACGAGGAGCATTCTGACATTAGATTGTCTTCTGGCCAGTGGTGGAAGAAAGTACTCAAATACTCGGTTAGAAGTGAAAGCAAAAATGTACGGTAGTACTTCCACTAATACATATGTTTTTGTCTGAAAATATTTCAAAATCTTTCAGATCTATAAGCTCACACAACATATTGCATTGTGATACCGCTGTCAGCTTGTAGATCCTCTATTTTTTGAACAGCTAAATGGGTAAAAAATAGGGCTGAAAGGGGAATTCTACACCAAAACACACACACACACGCCCGCAATAGTAACTTAATAGAACTTACTTAAGTTAGATAACCTAATAGTAACTTACCTAACTTAACTTACCTTCAAGTCGTAACTTAACATTAACACACACACACACACGCACACACCCATAATAGTAACTCAATAGTAACTTTGACTGCGACCAGTGAGAAACTGGTCGTTGTTGGATCTTCCTGTCTCTCGACCGCAGACGCCCGATATTATGTGTAAAAACTATAGTTTTTTTTTTACACATAATGAAACTATAGTTTAGACCAGGATGGAGCCACCCGGTGGGAATGGGACTTGTGCTACAGGAGGAATTGCCAATGGGCCCACAGTGCCACTTCAGCCAGCTCAGCTTGGGTTACTAGTGTCAGTAACCTTAACAGGACGTTTTAACGGCGGGCAATGGACAAACAACGTCGGCCGACATCCAGTATTTGTCTATGAGAGCCGCAGATTCGGGCGATACCAGCAGAACGGGCGACGTCGGCCGACGTGGGCGGGCGACGTCGGCCGGAAAGATAAAAAAGATATTACCGTTCTTGTATTCTGTAATAACACGTCACCTGTGTTTCCCTGAGGCGACGGTGATGATGATGTCACAGGGTTGAGCCGTCGTTGGAGTTTGATGTTGGCGATGATGGCGGCTGCGTTGGCGGCGAGGATGTCCTCGCGGGTCTGCTGCTTGTTGGGATCTGAGACACCGAAGGGAGAGAGAGGGAGAGAGAGGGAGAGAGCTTTTTAAATCGGTGACTTCTAATTCGTGACATTTAGCAAACACTTCTGTGAGAGAAAGGCTATGTCATCATCAAGAGGCTGCCATGTGTTTACTTGATGTTCTAAGTGATGCGCTGTCATGGAAGTGCACACAGAGAGGCGGAAATGGATCTGGATCACACAAGGATGACTGACTCGCTGCAATCACTTGATTGACTGGAGTGTATTCATGAGCGGCTGAACTGCATTAATGATGTTACCTAATACACAAATTGAATGTCACTGTGAATATATCATGCTCTGCTAAGCTCCTTCATCGGTAAGGCAAAGACAGGCAACAAGTTTGTTTGTCTAGCACATTTTGACAACAAGCCAATTAGCTGGGGCAAGTTATGAAGAACTGGGAACCAAAGAAATGTCTTCACCAATGTGTTTCTATGATTTCTAATAATAACATGTACTAAATGATTGAAATTCAACTCCTGTGGGAAACCTCATTAAAACAGATCAAAGTCAGGGTACTAGTCACAACCTATACATGTAGAAGACAAAACAAATCAAGATTTCATCCTGCTTTATGTAGCATGTGATCGTGTGGTTGACTATTTTCATAATGATGAATCCATTCCAACGCTACATAAAGCACAATAAAATATTGCATGTTTGGCCTTCTAGGTTGTGACTATAGTCTCCCAACTTTGTCCTGCTCATGAGGTTTCCCATGGGAGTTGAGTTTAATTCTTTTGGTACATATTACAGTATTAGACACCATTAGAAACTGATAAAAGAAATAGGTGAAGCAATTCTTGCCAAGAATTTAGTTCCCAGATTGGCCAAATATCTGATAAACTGCTCTAAACTAAAATTCAGCGTGCTTTCCATAAATCATTAAAGAAGCACACTATAAAAAGTCCTTTCAATAGTAGTAGGCTGTAAGGCCACAAAGAATAAGACCCAATCAGATAAAAAATGAGTCAGTTTCTGATTTGTCATCTCTAAAGCAACATAAACAGTGCAAGAGAATAGGATGACTAGAATACAATCTACTTGCTGGAGGTCTCTGCCTCTGACATAACCTACAAAAGCCTTTGTACAATAGCCTGCCGTGTGGTTTGGAGGTTTAGACTTGCATCACGTCGTAGAGTTGAAATGCATGTAGCCACGGGCCACAGTAATTAATAGATGATGCCCTTAATGGATGCGATTAAAGTGTAATTAAGAATTTCACACGCGCCGGCACCGTGGCATCGCAAGATGAAATCTAGCGAGAAGGGCGCTCAGCGGGAAAGAAAGTCCATCGCATTACCGATCTGTGTCGCTTCTTTTTCGCTTTTGAACGCGTGCATATTTTGGGGGGTGCTTTTGATGACAGCAGCTTGAATCGGCAGCACTGAAGATTACACGGTATCGTCGCTGTGTAGGATGGAGACCTCGTATGTTCAAAAACGCACAGACGCACGCATGCACACACACACACACACACACACACACACACACACACACACACACACACACACACACACACACACACACACACACAAACACACACACATGCTATGTATAGCAAGGGTATACTGTATATACCTTGGTAGTGCAGAGGCATTCTGACACAACCTGGATATTTCAAACACGGTTAGCATCTCTTTGAAACTATTTGCCAGTAACAGAATCAATGAAAAAAAAAAAGAGGACTGCATGGGATTATAGATTATGCATGCCAAAGGACATGTGGGAAAATGAAAGAAGAAGGTGAAAATGCAGTGTGTCTGTCTGTGGGTGGTGAAGGAGAGGAGGGAGTGGGGGGGCTTGTTTTTTTTTTTTTTTTTTTTTTTTTTTTGACAAAGCAGCCGCCAACGCAGATATCTGCCAGAGCCGCCTGCCTGCCTGCCTGCCTGCCCGCCGCGCCACATTTCAATTACAGCCGCAGCGCCGGCATGAAAGTATCATCGTCTCATCTCCAACGCTAGCGTCAGTCGAAAGGTGAAGAGAGTGGAATCAACCCTGTGATGAGAGGAGTTGCATAATAACTTCAGGAGATGAAGCGCTTTATGTGGAGGAGCGTGTGTGTGTGTGCGTTCGTGTGTGTATGGGTGTGTGTGTGTGTGCGCACACGGGCGGGTGCGAGTGTGTGCGCGTCTGTGTCCGTGTTAATATAGAATGATGTTACCCAACGAAAGAGGAGAACTCTAGACAGGTGGGGTGGCAGAAGGACATACTTTCTAAGATTTCAGTGAATTCAGTGATTCAGTTGATTTGGAAAACCCTCCAGTCCCCTCCTCCCCCCCAGTAAAGAAGATGTGCAGGCCAACAACAGCATGTACATCCTGATCAGATGAAGGCTTTGTCTCTCAACCAAAAATAAGGTGTTTTGACCCCTGCGGTTCACACAGTAAAGGCATGAACTAATTATATGGTTAGCACACTCTATATATAGTAGGGGGGATTGTCAGAAAAAATAAAATAAAGAAAGAAATAAGTGACAAGTAAAATCACTGAATATACCTTTACAGTTGCTGTGATTTCAATAGTATACATATAGTGAATTCAAATATCGCTTTACAGTTGCTGTGATAATCCTCTCTACTAGTGTGCTATTCACTCTCCCCAGTGAACACGAGTCAAAAAACCCTAGCCTTATTTTGGGTTCCTCCAATCAGAATCGAGTGGGCGGTCCTTGGTGCACGTGCCGTTGTCCTATTGAGTGTTCCCCCACTGTAGAGTGTGTGCATGTGCATATCTTACCGAGGCAGAGCCTTTTCCCCCACAGATCACCCAAATCATTGAATGCTCCTATTAAAATACAGTATACAGTAGCTACAGCAATGCTTTTGCGATTTTCAGGCAGGCTCTGATCAAGAAAAAAGTTTGGCAATGGGACTGTTTGCTGTGAAACTCAGGACGGATGAAAATACATAAATACCTGGACTAGTGATGAGAGTCAGAGGCGGTGTCGCGGGTACTGACGATGTGTTCAGTGGTGTTTGGAGTAAAGGCGAGCCTTTCACGCTCCCGCCTCCTCTTGGCTGATGATGTGTGCCTACCCAGGGCGTCCCAGTGAAACCGCCGCCCATCTGTCCCCCAGAGTCAATATTTGACTCTGGGAGGAGGCCGAAACTCAGCCTCCTGGATAGAGCATCAGATTGCACCACATTCTCCTCCTCCTCTTCCTGGCGTCCGAAGACGCCGGCGTAGCAGCTCAGCGGTCTGTGCGGCGTCCTGTCCCGCCACCACTCTCCATCGCCCACGGGGGTTGGTGGGGGCGTCTCTGCGGCTGGCGGCGGCGGGCTGCTCACGAACAGGTTCAGCGTGGACCTGTGCCGTCTGTGTCCTCCACCATCGATGAGTGCGGCGAAAGCGGACGTGTCTGGCGTCTCGTGGGTCCAACTCGTCCTCTCCGGCGTCCCCGTCGACCCCAGCAGTGCGAGATGTTCGGACGCACCCTGGATCCGCCGTTCTCTTTGCCGCCACATGCTGTCCTCCCGGTACAGCCCCTCCGTGTAGCTGTGTCTGTAGTCCCGCGGTGGAGGGTGGCCGGTGGCATCCCCATACGATGTCTCCCGGTGCTCCGTCACTTTGATGATGGTGGCCTTCCTCCTCCGCACCACCGTGTCGGGCTGCAATGCGGCGTGATCCCTGGACTCGTCGGCGTCGTCGTACAGGCGACTCTGTTGCACCTCGTCGGCACTGTTCCTCGGGGTCGGGGGACTGCTGGACGTAGTCAAGCGTTGCTCGGTCATGCTGTGCTGCGTCGTCACTTTGACGATGGTGGCTTTCCGCTCCATGGTGGCGACGAGTTTTTTGGGGTCGGCGGCAGGTGGTGGCGAAGAAGATCTGCCCGACGACAGGCTCCCGGAGAGGGGCAAGCTGGACGACCGGGTCACCTTCCTGGAGCTGATGGTGATGGAGGAGAATCCTGTTTTGGTCTGAGGGACGAGGGTAGTGGCGGCGGAGCTCGTCTCCACAAACGAGGAGGAGGGCTGCTGCTGCCGCTGCTGCGACAAGCTTTTCTCCGCTCTGTTCAACGGGAGGGTTGGCCTCAGGGGCTGACTGGCAGCCCCTGACCGACGCAGAGGCGGGTGCGACTTGTACTGTCCGCCGCCGGACTCGAAGGACTCCGAAACACCGGTCGTCGCAAAGACGTTGACGGGAGGGCTCGCCTTCCCGTTCACGTTGGAAGAGCCGTTTCTGGCCAAAAGGTCGGAGGGTTGACTCCTTGAATCCTGACTCCCTGGTGTCCGGTTGAACGCCCAGCCCCTCTTTAGGGCCTGCCAGCCCAGGAGCCTGTCTCCTCCTCCGGCTTCGCTCCTCGAGGTCAACGTTAACTTCTCTGCCGCTGCTGCCGGCACCTGAAACAACAAGGGGAAAGGAAAAGATCAATCACCCCACCCCGATGATGATGCACATTTAAAATGAACAGCGTTATTCCCTTAAACGCCCTCCCTCCCGCCTCTTGTTTTCGCTTTAGCTAACACCCCCGCCATTAATCAACGAGATTCATGGAGCCGCTGATGGCCGACATTCATCTCGATCGGCGGGAACACGCGGCGACAGCGAATCAGAGAGGAGAGGAGTCTCTAGCGGCCCGTTGATGAACAAAAGAAAATGCCGTGTCATGCGGCGCAAAGTATCAACAGCGTGACATGTTCACTAATGTAACTTTATGACAGCGCGGGGTCAGCTGCGATGTTCTGCTGCAGGGCCCAGCACTCACATGACTCTCTCTCTCTCTCTCTCTCTCTCTCTCTCTCTCTCTCTCTCTCTCTCTCTCTCTCTCTCATTCTCTCTCTCTCTCTCTCTCTCTCTCTCTCTCTCTCTCTCTCTCTCTCTCTCATTCTCTCATTCTCTCATTCTCTCATTCTCTCTCTCTCTCTCTCTCTCTCTCTCTCTCTCTCTCTCTCTCCCTCTCTCTCTCTCTCTCTCTCTCTCATCTCTCTCTCTCTCTCTACCCTGGCAGAGCATCAGTAAGCAAAGCCAAAGGCGGCAGGCTGTATAGAATGTCAATGAGACTCTGTTAACCATGGGGGACGTGGCATCAGGCACAGAGCCCAAAAATACAACTCTCTGCCCTGCAGGCCATGTAGTTGTTCTCGAAGTGGGGTCCAGGGACCACTGGGGGGGTCAGGAGGGGTTCACTGTAATTTTGCCCAGCTGGAAGTTATCCCAATGACAGTACCATACTGAGAGAATAGCGCATGTAAATGACTTTTCAGATCAGTATAGTATAGCAGTATAGTATATACAGTACTATAGCCTTTTTGATACCAGGGGCAGGGCCCACCACATTTTAGTCCCACAGACGCCAAAAATAAACATTTATTTTGCTTTAGTCCACAATACCAGGCTGGATTTGGGATAATTAAGATGATGCATATTTTAACTCTTGAGGGTGTAAAAATGAAACGGGTACATTTGGTTTCGTTTTCATGTTCTCAAGAGTTACATCTGGTTGACCAACTTAGCTGGGGACCACCTGGAACCCTCTCAAGGACCACTGGTGGTACCCGGACCACTGGTTGAAAACCACTGGTAGGCTATAGCATATAAAAACCTAAACCAACTAAGATCTTCTTCCGCCATGACAGTAGCTGTATCAGTTTGGGGTATTATAACGGAGCGCCATTTCCTTCACAGACTTTTCAAAAAAAGTTGTTGACGTTTGTGCCGCAGACAAAGACAACTTGGGGGTTGTGACAAATGACAACCAACACAATTGTTTGCGCCTAATTAGAGCCTAATTATCCAATACCTAATTAGATATTGCTAAACTATTGCTATTGCTTGACACCTGACTAAGGTCGTTTAAACTGAAACGTTGTGACTTGAATAAAACAGCTGATTTATAAGTGAAGACAGTGTCCTTTTACTTGTTATGATTTGCATTTTGGTAGCCGCTTCCTACGCACCTGCCCTTGTAGGTGTGCACAAGGCCCTTTTCTGCCTAATTAGAAAGAAAAGAAAAGAAAATGTGAAAAAGGCAGGGTACAACACTTTTTTTATTTTTATATTTTAGCTTCAGCTTTAGCTGCTCTGGTTTTCCTGTTGAATTTGATGTCACATTCTGCAAGTCCCATGCATGTCAATGGGATTTGCCAGTAGATGTCGCTGTTTCCACTGCTTTTGCCTGTTTTCATTGCAGTCTCAAAAGCCTTCCAAACCCCACAGAAAACTCCAGCACCACCGAATGTTCAAAGTCCAGGTTTCCTGGGTGTAATTGAGATCATAAATAAATAAATAAATAAATAAATAAATAAATAAATAAATAAATAAATAAATAAATAAATAAATAAATAAATAAATAAATAAATAAATAAATAAATAAATAAAAATAGATGAAAATGAACGGCCTGAAACCTTTAACAGGGGTGTGAGGTAACACTGACGCGTCCTGTGGTCTTGCTTAATATTTGGTGTATATTGTTTTCTGAGCACGCACACTAGGTCTGCAGTCTTCTTGGACAGTCCCTGGCGCCATAACTGGCGTCAACCAGGCCTGTCCTTGGCATACGTGGGAGAAAAACAAAACAAAAACAGGACAGAAACATTAACGTGTTCGCAGCAGCTCCCCTCCAACGTCGAACAGACAGGGCCTATCTGCAGGGGCGGATGTGACATTTCCCAATGGGGGAAGGGGGGGGGGGGGGGGAATGGTAGGGGTCGGCTTCATCACACCCATACCATTTTCAGTTACAGGACTTTTATTAGTCAAGTAAAGCATCATAAATAATAACACCAGTTGTTGTTACAGTTACAACAGACACGCAGCATGCATAAAGCTAAAGGTCTGACTCAGAGAGTTTTCTGTTTTCAATGATGAAATGCTGTTAGTTTAGTGGCGCCACAGCAGTAGTTAGTTAGTAGCAGTAGTAGTGGTCCAAATCATTTTAAATATAGGGACTTTCATTTAAATTATCTTGGGTTGTTTTGCATGCC
>CM076981.1:18117370-18219870 GCA_039105355.1 Benthosema pterotum | reverse complement strand
TTTGACACGCGCTACAAAGGTGTGTCACCATGATGACCCCGGCCACCACCGTTGCAGATGACTGTTGGCTTAAAGATATTGACAGCTACAGCGATTGCATCAAAGCAGCTGTATTTCCGGTAAGGCTTCCGTTCTGACAATGCGGGAGCTTAAAGAGCCTATTGTATGTCAGTTTGTCACCTCCTTAGTCTATGGCGCCGGGTAAAACCATAGATATAAATAAAGGCTAGATGGCTCGAGGCAGTCAGGAGTCTCTGAAGTAGTTCACCAGTGGACATCTTACTGAGGCACTTCATCACAGTTTTCTCTATGGTAGCTCAAACGAAAATGTTCATAAATCGCTCAAAACTTGATTGATTTTCAAGCGGATAGGTTTACTACAATTGCTATCAATGTGGCTATGTTTCAGGATGCTTATTTGCTTAGTTTATTTGTTTTATGTAAACGTCATATAAATGTGTATTTTGCGGTCATTTACAACAAACCAATCTGTTTGAAAATCGGTTGACAATTGAGCGAGTTCTGGTCTTTTAGAAAGTATATGTTCATAGACACAATGTTATGCTATACCTCCGTAAGGCGGCCGCCACGTAACGGCGTCACTCCCCCATTGACCAGTGTAGCGCTCACAGAATAACCCAGGATTGTTTTCTGGTGCCACATATTTAGATTTTTATTTTAACAGGATTGTCGTTCTGAAATGCAGAAAATTATCACACAACAGGGTCAGACAGAGAATAATGGCTGTTTCTCTGCAGACTGTCTTTGTACATTGAATTTCCAAAAATATTCTCAAAATTTATCCAAAAATATAAACATCTAATTAGCATATTCAAATAACCATAGTCCATCTCAATTGCAATTGGCATCAATCTTCCATTACCATTAACTCAATTAGGTCCAAAATAATAAATGCATCTTCCCCAGCCATAGTAACATACAGTGTATTCATGTCAAATAAAGAAATAAACCATAACAGTCCAGTAGTTTTGTTCATAACACTCACTACAGTAATGTAGTCATAGTACACAGTACACTACACACACTATGTAGCAATTAGCTTCCATGACCTACAGTGACATAATGGCCACCACAGCACACCAACTAGGCCTATACTGCTGTAGAGGTCACCCTATAGCTAACCAGCTAGCCACAGTGCACCATGCATGTTATTTCAGAGTTCTCTCATTAGCTTTCTTATTATAAACAAACCAAACAAAAACGAGTTGTGTATTGTCACAGACAAGGACATTAATATGCAGTGTTCATGGGTTTTGCACTATATCTCACCTGAAATGCAGAAAATTATCACACAACAGGGTCAGACAGAGAATAATGGCTGTTTCTCTGCAGACTGTCTTTGTACATTGAATTTCCTGCCCAAAACCCTTTCAGAATAAAAGCAGTGGAATTCGTTTCTAGAACAGACCATGAATTCAATGGACAACAGTGCCATCTTGTGACGCTATGTGGTAGTGTTTTGCACTGCAGTCTGGTGTAGCAAAATAACTGTATATTGGACTGAAATTCTGGACAATAAAAATAACAAAAACATGCCAAAAACGTTTGAATAGGGGTCTCTGTGAAACATAAGACTTTAAGAAACATTACGGAATGTGGCCAGATATGTTCCATATCGCCACACCAGCAGTGTGGGCAATCCATCTAGCTTTCTTATATATCAATGGGCAACACTACTTACGGTATACTTTCCACTAGTGATGTCCCTTTGCCACTTTTTCATTTCCGATCCGATCCTGATACCACAATTTTTGTGTTAGCCGATACCGATACCAAATACCGATTCCAGAGAAGAATATACTTTTTACTTTACTTTATTCTTTTACTTTACTTTACTTTTACTTAACATACAAAAGAAAAAAATACCTTTATATGAAGTCACCAACAGGGAATAACATACTCCTCTCAAATGTGCACTCGGGAAACTCCAAAGCAAACTCCACATGACCCAACATTGTACTTAACTGCCATGGTGTCAACCCTTTACGCCTGTGTCTGATCACTGGTTAGGCATATTTGCCAATATGTGACCCGATAATGACAAATAAGGGCCAATACGGATACTTTTCTGATACCATACAGTATTTGCAGCTGCCGATATGATTAAAAAGGGACAAAAAGAGCCGTTCCGATACTTTGGTATCGGTATCGGGACATCCCTACTTTCCACTAGAGCCAAAAAGCGGCTTCCTTGGTGTGTTTGCTGTGTTTACAACACTGAGTGCGTCAGTACAGTATAGCTTCATTCACATTCAATCGGATTAAGATAATCCCGGTTGAAGGTTTTGGATGCGAGTCAGTTACATGTGGCGAGAAAGATCTATGCGATCTGGCATGCGCCCACTTTTAATCAGGTTTATTTTTCATCTTGTTTTTGACCTGACTAAAAGTGTTCATGTAAACGCAGAGAGGGCTTGTTGGCAGATACTGGCATCTTGCCTCATACCTGTCTGGCTGCCTCCGAGGGCTTGGCAACAGGCTCAGTTCATCCCCAGCCAAATTGTTGTGCCCCTTACCTATTTTCTGCTGAGATGCCCCTGGCTGTGACAACACGTTCTGTGATCTGTACTGTGCACACGGGCGGATCTAGCCATGGGCATGGGGGGGCAATGCCCCCTAAATACCCAGTCTGCCCCCCCCCCCCCCCCCCCCCCCCCCCCCCCCCCCCCCCCCCCAAACACGATGCCATGCAAAACAACCCAAGATATTTCAAATTAAAGTGCTTATATTTAAAATTATTTGAAACACTACAACTGCTACTAACTAACTAACTACAGCTGTGTCACCACTAAACCAACAGCATTTCATCATTGAAAACAGAAAGTCAGACCTTTAGCTTTATGCATGCTGCGTGTCTGTTGCAACTTCAACAACAACTGATGTTATTATTGATGCTTTACTTGCCTAATAAAAGTCCTGTAACCGTAAATGGTATGGGTGCGGCTGCCCCCATACCATTTTATGGGTGCAGCCGCCCCCATACCATTTTCTCTTGCCCCTCCAACTGGGACATGTTACATCCGCCCCTGGCAGTGCATAGCAACTGTGTTACATGGATATTTGAGTAAGTTGCCCCCTAATTTGATTTCACCTGCACGTTCCATTTGCGCTCTCAATGGCTGTGGGGAGAGATCCAACGAGAAGTGGACGGATGCCATCTTTTTAGGTTGGTTGTTACAGTATATATAGGCTTTCCTCCGAGGTGGAAAGCCTATAGATACTGTGTGAAGCAATCTGTAGTTGATGATATGGTTACATCATGGTGTAGTATGCTTTTGTAGTCAGCAGGCAAGGAAGATTCATGGGGAACTTTCCCCTTTCCCCTCAAAAAAGAAGTTCTGCTTGAATTTCTGTGCCTGCTGACTGCAAAACAATATACAACATGACACAGCGATGTTGTCTGCTCCTGACCAGATAACAAACCTGACATGGAATGGTGCCCAGACTAGTTGTTATCAGGTCACTCTATACGGACAGACAAGTCTCCAGTTCTGTACTTGAGCTAAAGGTACTCTCAGACAGGCGTCGATTAACAAAGAGGTTGTCGCCTGGATCAACGACAGGTGTGTTCCAGATCTGGTGTGATAATGCAGGCATACAAAGGTCCTCAAAGGACCTCTACTAGACACGATAATTGCTGCTCATCTGAAATGACCCCTAGGAGGAGTGTCTTATTTAATGGCCGTAGTTGTTAGGATCAAGATATCCAACAGGAACTAAATCACAAGACGTTTTCATCAACAACCTAATTGAGTGTTTATACACACACTTGTGCAATGGTGGTGTACAATAACGGTGGGATATGGGATATATATTACTTGTCAAATTTGTTGTAACTATGAGGGCAGTTTGGGCCTAAAAATAACTGTTTTGATAAGTGTTAAGGTTCATTTGGCCAGCGGACATCCGCAAGCACTGTATTCTAAAAGCACTATATTCTGAAAATATGAAATCATTATGTGTGTTCAGTAACAGACATCTCCCTGTCTCTCTCTGCCTCTTTAATGAGCAGCAAATACAATTTCAGGTGGGTTTGCCAATTCCAGGCCAATCAGGGAAGAAAAAACCATTCACCAGCTTCAATTTTGTTCCAGTTTGACAGTGAAACGTGCATTCTGTGTTTGCTGCAGAGTGCTGCAGAGACAGGGACACTCCTGTTACTGAACAAATACTTGGGTCTAGAGCAGTGGAGGTTCCCACACTTTTCAGGTCTCCTTTTTGTGGAAAAGGCTTAAATCCAAAAAAAAAAAAACATTTTGAAAATCAAAACTACCTAACTTTACTAAGTAAAAAAAGAAAGGAAAAAAGCAGCAAGGTTTCTTGTCAGTTATATTCTCAGGAACCTGTGGCACATCAGTTGAATGCAATTAACCTTTTTCTTTCTTCTCCCTCAATTTATTCATTGCCAATTTATTCCATGTAATATGTCAGTGCCAATCCCCATTTTGGTCTTGGGGAGGGTGTAGTAGAAATATATAGAGCTCACAGGGCTTCTGTGCATTAAGGACATGGGATTTTTTAAATTTTTCCACAAAGGAAAAAAAAAGAATGTTTTTTACTGTATTTTCTTTCTGTTATTCAGATATTTTTCATCAATAAAAACAATTTGGCAAAAAGTAATCAAAAATTTGTGATTTGTTACTGTGTTTTTTCTGATTTTCCTTTATTAGTAAATGTTTTTCTTCAATAAAAAGTAAGATAAAAAGAAATCAACAAATTATACTATAAAAACTGAAACATTGTCCAAATTGTCAAATAATGTAAAAAACACACACACAAATTATGAAAAATAATTAAATAATGAATACATGCCTTACAATATTTATCTGTTGAAGTGAGTCTAATGTGCAATTTCTCAACTCCTACTTCCAAGTGCATCAGGGTGGGGGGTCCCCCAGTTTCAAAATGTCATGTATATACTACTAGACAACCCCATATGTTCCCCTGGAAACACCTGGAGTCTATGACCATGCCTTTGTCTCACACCTGACAGTGTGAGACAAAAATGAAACCAAATGGACCCTTACAGTTCCATTTGGTTTCAATTTTACACTCTCAAGAGTTAAATTATATTTAATTAACTAAATTACTTAATTTTTCAAGAATCTATTAGAAAATGTAGAAGAATTGTTTTTTGACCAATGTTTTGCCAGTTATCTTTCCTAAATTGTCGACACAAACTTGAAAAGTTTTGCGTCAGAGACTGGCTGAACTCAACATCAAATGGTTGTCTGTGGCTAAAATGCAGAATAAATAGTGAGCCCTGGTATAAACAAAGGTAGAAAACCACTGATTTGGAGGCATTTCTCCTCGAATCATTGCCTGCTCAACTCCTCTGCCTGTCTGTCCTCCAGCATGCGGAAGGGTTATCATTATCCAGTGAAATCGGTGACCTGTCCAAATATGTGGCCATCGCGTGGACTTAATGGACCCATTAATGTCAATGTCCCAAACATAAATCACGGCTGTTTGTTTTGTTTACGAACACGGTATAGCAGGTGTTGTTGTCGCTGCCAAGCCCTAGCTTTATACCCATTTAGCCGTGCATGAGATTGATTCTTAGCCTGACACTCAGCCTGAATTATCAGTGTCACCTCATGGAAAATAATTTAAGGTGGTATTCTTTTAAGGTGGCGAAACAGAACCGGTGCCAGGCTAATTGAGTCTACGAATGTCTTCTAAAAGTCTTTCTCAAACATTTTGATGTCAAGGGACATCATTAGAGGAAATGCGGAGAAAGATGGAGCGTGACATGCAGCAAAGGCCGTCCGAATGGGGAGTCAAACCCACGGATACTGCCAGTGCTACCAGTAAGGCTGCTTGGACCACTGAGCCACGCCCACGGCCCAGGGCAGATGCTATTTTTCTGCTTTTTTCTGCTATTTTTCCACATGCCAATCTATGACAAAATTCTCAAAACTTCCAAAAAGGGGTTACCGCCATAAAGGGGTTAACTGCAGCTCCTTTCTATAACTCTTTGGATTGAACTTTGGATTGTTTAATAGTGTTGATAAACGATCATCATAATCAGTGGTTCACTGATGGCCATCTGTTAACGAGGTGAGGTTCAGAGCTATCATCAAATTCACAGAGCTTTACATACCCAGCTGTCGGCAGCCATTGGCACCGCTGCTGAATGGAGCCCTTTGCAACGTCGGAGCGATGGGTTGTTTCAACTTAACCTGTGGAGAAAGAGTAAAGTATAAAAAACTCAGAATAATACTTAAGTACCTTGTGGACATCTGACATTTGAATTTTTGAATTACTTTTCCCTTTCTACTTTTCTGTTTCTACAGTCACAGGAGGCCTATGCTATGTTTCACCAGTTTCAGTTGAAACAGGCCACCACCCTCAGGGGGGATCCCAAGCCCTGACGGACCATCAGCCGTAAGTCAGCCGTACCATTGGTCCTCTCCATATAGTAATAAAATATAGAGACCGCACTGGAGCAATAGCCCCACCCCTTGCTATTCTTTTCATTTCAACTGCTCAGTGGTGTTTTTTGAAGCACCCGGAAGACTGCCGGAAGTAGGGTCTACTTTTGCATTTGACTACCAAATTTTGGGGGTACTACTAATTGCCCAAAAGGACCCAAAACAACCCAAAAGTACCCAAAAGCATACCCAAAAGTACCCAATAGCATACCCCAAACTACCCAAAAGTACCCAAAAGCATACCCAAAACTACCCAAAAGTACCCCAAACTCCACCTTTAAGTAGACTACTGACTACTCCACTCTATAACAGACCTCTGTCAATCAAACACTCTCAGAGCACCAGCTGTGGGGGCTTCTCTCCTCCCCGCTTGATTTACTGCTGTTTTCAACATGACAGCCATGTAAATATCCACACCATTGGAAAACAAGGTGTTTCAGTTGGGTAAACGCGGCCAGTGCAAAGCTTTTTTTGTTGTGTTTTGGGTCAATTTATTAATTTATGATAGCTCACTATGTATTAAACGAGTAATGTATGTGTGAGAGGTCGATGTTGATGATAAATCACCTTCAGGCTGATTAAGTACCTCTGCTTTGCATCGGTGGTTAATCAGCCTGTCGGTGATTTATCTATCAACAATGACCACTCAGACATACATTAACCCTTACATAATAACCTGGGTGAAATGTGTGCATCATTGGGAGGTAAAGGGGAAACACTTGAAGGGATGACAGGATGAGGAGAGGTGTTGTTGTTGCTGCATGGCTATGTGCTATATTGAACAGTCAATGTAATTATATGCCTGTTATCAACAGGATAATTATGTCATATGGGGGCCCGGCTGATAGTTGGCCTTGAAACAGGCCTCCAGATTCCTAGGGCCGCCTCTGTCTACATTGACGACACTTTGACGTTTTAAAAGGAGGCGATGGACAAACGATATCGGCGGACATCAGCGACGCGGGCGGTCATTACCGTATATTCTTGCTTGCTTCGAATGGCAAAATGAGTACTGTAAACAACAATGTTGTGGTGCACTGAAAAAAAGCAGGGGGAAGGAGGAAGTGGGCCGAACTATCAAACTGCACCGAATGGTTCGGGGTCGAGGGGTAAAAAAGCAGCACTTGATTGGCTATCCCCGGCCAAGCATCGGCCGATTTGGCCGAAAAGCACAGCAATTCTCATCTTTTCGACCGTCGCTCGTTCTGCTGCTATCTCCGGAATCGGCGGCTCTCATAGACAAATAATGGATGACGACCGATGTCATTTGTTCATCGCCGGCTGTTAAAACGTACTGTTACGCAAATAATGTGAATAGTTTGTCCATCCCTGCAGCAGCACAGTGCCTCTGCCACAAGATATCGTTGCATTAGGAAGAACAGAATTAAACTTTGTTTATGTGGTAGACTGTGTATGTGTGTGTGTGTGTGTGTGTGTGTGTGTGTGCGTGTGTGCGTGTGTGCATGTGTGCGTGCGTACCGTGCGTATATACTACTACTGATCAATATTTCAGCGATAGTGAGAGCTTCTTTGTATTCAAGTCAGCTCTCACTGAAGGTCAGCCTGCAATCACACAACCCCCCATCCCCAAAATTGTCTGTTTTAATCTAGTGGTGCAGTTGATCATTTCTCCTCCCCAGAGGGCCCTGCAGTGAACGAAGAGGGCCAGAGAAGTGATGTACCCTGCCTGCACGTCAGTGTTTGTGTGCGTGCGTGCGTGCGTGTGTGCGTGTGTGTGTGTGTGTGTGTGCGTGTGTGCGTGTGAGAGGGCCTTGTGAACGAGGGCCAGAGTGAAGTGATGTCCCTCCCTGGCAATCCAGCAGTGGTGGGAAGAGCACTCAACATTTCTCAGTTAACGGAATGCATCAATACTGCAATGTAGAAACGCAACACTATGCCAAGAAAAAGTCAGGAATTCAGGGTTTAGTGGAAAAGTGCAAAATGTACTCGAAACAAAATGGACCTCAAATGCACCCCGTTTCGCAAGCTTTCAAATGTATACGAATCTTCTGATGCAACACATTGTGTAGCTTGTAGATTGGCTCTTCTCAAATGGCTGAAACTATGGCGGTAAAGTAGATACATACCGTACAGTATATTGTGTGTTTTGTTGTAATAATGAAAATGTAGAAACAAAGAAACTGTAGTTTTCAAATAATTGTACTGTATAGTGGTCTGGAGTATAGTAGTGAAAACTGGAAATACTTTAGTAAAGTAAAAATAACAAAACAAAAGAAAATACACATACACCACTGGTCTAACTCAGCACATTTCCTCATGAACTGTACACTACAAGTTGGAGATAGTTTTACTTTATTCCTATCTTTCAATATTTCATGCTATATGTCTACTCCAATATATCTCATGGTCAAATGAATAGGCTAGTCATATAGCCCTATATTAACACTACAATTCTTAGTGAATTTTGTACTTTAATTCCCATAGAATTCAGACTTTCACTTGTGGCAGAGTAGTATTGCTATACTTCTCCAAAAAATGGGAGAACTTCTTCCACCATACTGCGGGCAAACCTATTAATTTCAAAGTCATTTCATCAGTGCATGGAGGTAAAAAGTCCCATTGACTTCCAGGGCTGCACATCGACATGCATCCTCTCTCTGGGCAACGCAGCTCAATCTCTGCCGCCGCTGCCGCTCCAAATGAGTCGTAAAACCTTTTGAGAGTGCAGGGAGTTCCTGCAGTGTAAGCTGTTTTCAAAGGATGCCAGAGCACCGCCTTCTCCCCGGGCGGCCGAGACTTGACTACTAATGGCTCTCGGTGGCACTCTGTATATATATATATTTTTTTTTGGTTTGTTTTTTTCCCCTCGCCTTGTGTCGCACAGTGCGCCGTCGTCACCACCATCAGAAAGCCCTTAATTTACCCCCCACCCTCCAAGGTATTTAGAGCTGTCCCTGCCTCTCAGAACTCTAGAATCACAATCAGAAGATTATGAAGCGAAAGACCGATTCATACTGTTGTGCCGAGCCCCGAAAATGCATGCCACTCTTCTCTGCAACGCTGCATGCCACTCTTCTCTGCAACGCTCCCAGCAAACCAAACAGCGTCAATATGATAACATTATGATGATGTCCTCTGCTGACTCTGGTGACGTTCAGGACTAGGCCAGATCACAACCCATAATGGAATGATCTTTTCCAGGAAGTCTTCACCAGTTGAAAGAAACAAAACTTATGACATTTTAATATGACGCTAAGTTAGCCTGGCCTCAATCGGATTCTCTCTGAATTGTCCAGGGATGTCCGCCTAAGTGGCCAAAATGTATGTTGGTTGAAATCAGGTGATATTCTGGGGCCAGATTTAATTTATAGCTTAAATTCTGTCTACAGTATAAGTATCTGTTAATTTGCGGAATGTCTGTCTCAGGTACAACTTGGTGCCGTCGACCTCAAACTTGCCGTGTGTGTCCCATACGACCTTGGGGGGTTTCACACTGACATTTCGGTTAAGACGGTACATTCTGACGTATTGCCATTCTGATGTGCCGCATTATTAGCCCTGGTACTAATATAAAATTCTAACACTAACCGTATGCGGCAGCCACATATAGACTAGTCAGGAGAGCGGTGCATCTGTATGCCACTCTGTCCCCATCCAGGTTTGTGCGGTGCCAAATGGCAGTTCAGTCAGAACTGAAAAGTTGACCAGTCACATGTCAAAGGGCACCATGCACTCTGGGAACTCTGAGGACTAGTATACCGGTACAAATGGATACTACTGTACATAAGCAGGTGGGGTTTTGTTTTTGTAACTTGTGACTAAACTCTGTACATGGCTTAAAGCTATACTGGGTAACTTTTTTGTTGAAACAAATCTTAAATAGCCTGCAAAGCCTATTCTAAATATGTTTTCTAGGGTTAGGAAATAGGTTGTGATGGGTTATATCTTGTTTTTTGTGGAAAAGGCTTAAAGTTGGAAAATCAATCAACTCAAACCACTCATTATACTTGCACCGGGGATGTGAAGAAAGCAGTACAATTAATGGCCTAAAACACTATATCACATTTGTGGAAAAAGCTTAAATCCCATTTTTTCTTTCTTTTCTTTTTTTTTTTTTTTTTACTATTTCGTGCCAGTGTTGGCACGTTGAACTAATCTATTGACACATTCTAAGCTTGTAGACTGGCCATTTAAACTATTGAAAAATGTTCTTTTTTAATAGTTTAAAGAGGCAAAGAAGTTAAGGGATAAGGGGTTTAGCGGTGACAAAAATGGAGACCCTTATCTCAATTTTGTGGAAAAGGCCTCATTGTGGAAAAGGCTTACATTGGGATAAAATTGTGACAGTGACCTGCAGGGGAACTACCCACGTATTACCTTTAAGAAAATGAAACCATATTCATATTCCTGACTTGCACCGTTCCTGACTTGCACACACGCCACGCAACTGTAGGTTTAGATATGTGATTAATCAGTCTGGGTCTTGTTTTAAAGGTTGATGCTCTACAGATAGTTGGAACAAAACACACACCACTGTTCCCTTCCACTGCCACTGCCTTCAAACAAATGGAAATGATGTATCTCCACTCCTGTTCCAGGAGCACTGGATGGTATATTTTGTCTTGTAAGACTTTTTTTTACCAAGATGTCTGCATAGTTGTCCGTCTCAGCCTCCAAACTAATCTTTGTAAAGTGCAAGAGATAAGCAGCTGTATGTGTATCAAAGGCCCAGAACCAGAGGCACAGGCACCGTGAAATTACACGCAGAACTAGGGCTTCAACTATAAATTATTTTCTTAACGATCATTCCATCGATTTTCGGGAAAATAGAGAACACATTTTATCTTGGCCCGCAGTTGCGTCCTGCCAAAACAGATCTGCTATTTTCAAATATAGATTTATTTGTAATAATGAACTGCGAAACCCACAACAGGTCGATAATAATGAAGTCATACCCAAAGTGGATTTTATGTTACCTGAGATGAAATATGGCCTCAGCTTCCTGACTCAGTGACAGAAGAACACTTATCTGTGTAAGCAAATTGACAACCGTGACATAATGATTGTCCAGTACTGTATCAGAGGGACTGACTGCATATAGACGGATGTAAAATTGATGGGCCTCTGGGCCGTTGCCACCCAAAGGGCCCCCCCAACCCCCTGGACCAAACCCACCCTAGCTCAGGGGCCCCTGGCCCAACAGGCCGACGGAATAATCCTCCCCTGACTGACTGTATGTGTGTAATATATTAGATGCATGCTTGTTCATGCTCATTCTGATCTTATCATTGCGTCCATAATCTACAATGTTCTAGGGACGTCATAGATCCACTATAGTTTCTTTCTGTGTGTAATAACTCTAGAATGTATGTGTATTGTGTAATGTATTATTACTGTGTCTTGGCTTGTATTCTTTGTGCCTGCGACCCGACGGATTCCTCACCCACCACCTGCAAGGTTTAAGCGGAGACTTCTAGAAGTCTTATAGATGCTCGACCTTAAATCACAACTATTCAAATGTATGCTTTAACAACTTAAAGGATCATTCAGTGATTTGGGTGGTTGCACATACACATGCTCTACAGAGGGGACAACATGTAAGAGGCCAACAGCAAGTGCACCAAGGCCCGCCCCTGCTCGATCCTGATTGGAGGAAGCCCACCTCTATCCTGATTGGATGAAGGCTTTGCCACCCAAAGCCTAAACTGAAACTATGTTTTTGTTTTTTGTTTTTTTACCCCTATGTACCCCTATGCGGTACACTGGGAACAGGAAGAAGGAAGGGGGATTATCACAAAAAATGTGGAAAAAGGTGATTAAGTGAAATCACCAAATTTACTTTAAAGCTAGTATACGTTTGCTGACCAAAGCCGTCAGATACGATTGTAGATCTGATCTTGAGCCAAACGTTTAATACTAATCTTTGCAGAAAATATGTCCCTGTCATTCCTGGTACAAATGGTTCAATGCGGGACAAATGAATTAAAGCAACACATCACACGCTTATAGCTTCGGGGTCTACTCAGATCAGCTTGAAAAAACAAACCGATGTCTGAACATGACATTTCCTTTTATCTTCCCTACCTGGCTGGGAGACTGGAGGTCCATGTGCTGCTGCTGCTGGCCTAATTGGTCCGGGCCTGGAGTCACCACCACTCTCCTTTTAATCGGCAGCCAGCCTATCTTGACTGAAGTCAGATCACTGAGTCTGGTGTGCTCCTTCCCCGGGGCCTGCGTGATGCGGACTCTCTCCCAACTCCCTCTGCGCGCGGCAGCAGCAGCAGCAGCAGCAGCAGCGCTGGCTGGCAGGGACTCCTGGCTGCCCAGTGAACTCTCCCACTGGCTGAGGGTGAGACTCCCGCTGCTAGTGGAATCCAAATCCCTGTTGTTGTGGTGGTGGAAGGAGGAGTGGAGCCCTCGCAGGCACGTGGCGGCAGCGGGTTCCTGATCGTTAAGAGCTGGCATGGATGCACAGGTCAGCTCGTCGAAGCTAAGCGGCACCCTGTCATCACGCCGGTCTCTGAAATAGCTGCCTCCTCCTAAGCCCTCTAGGTTCCCCACCCGTCGCGTCCATGATGATTCGCCGCCGGCCCTTTGGCCGCGCTCGATCGCACTGTGGGGTCGAGGGCCTCGGACGAGGCTGCGTGAGACGTGGGGCCTCATCTCCACGTCCTCCATCTCCTCAGATCTCAGCCTCATCCAGTTGGACTCGTCCCCCGATCTCCTCCTAGTCCACCCGCTGCCGCCGCTGCTGGGGGTCCTGCTCAGGTGGGCATCTGGACCTCGAAGCGTCATTATTTATACCGCTCCGGGGGTTCAGGTAACCGGCAGGCCACGCACACACACACACACACACACACACACACACACACACACACACACACACACACACACACACACACACACACACACACACACACACACACACACACACACACACACACACACACACACACACACACACACAGTCACGGCTCTGGTTTCAAGCCTGCGATAAAAGAAGCCTTTATTGGTGGGTATTTAATGACAATCCCCCCGGCTCAGCTCTCCTGGTTACCAAAAAGGCACGTCTTGGTTGTCAGGCATACGCTGGCAGGAGGAAGAGTGAGAGTGCACGGCGATGAGCAAGAGTGCTGCAGCTCAACACCGTCGAGAACCTAGAAAGAGAGAGAGTCATTGGAAGTTTATCACAAGAAAGTTATCAGAAGAGTTATCTGTCAAGAAGAGAGAGACATTAGGCCTACTTTTTGATAGTACTGAGTCAAATTAAACTGGAGCAGGGATGTGTGCACGCATAGACATCATCAAAACCTTCTATAAAACAAGACAACTGCCCTTTTCACACCACAAATGCAGCATTTAGTATGGCGGAAGAAATGCAAAGGTCACTCCTTTCCATGCCAGCATTCAGGAGAATAGCTTTTTTTCCTCCCAAAAACAAAAGGTTCTGGTTTGTACCCAGAAAATAGCTGATCTACAACAATCTCTCAGTGTTGTGAGCATGTACTGTAGATCTGCTGTTTTCTGTATTTTTGCCCAACAATGGGAGTTACAGAAGTTCAGACCCTGCCCTTCTTACACTCTCTGCACATCCCTGGTTGCCCCCCAGATTGGTGTGTATAGAATTACAATGTTAAGAAACTTGGTTCCTAACTATATCAAAAATTTAAAGGAGGACTTCCAGGAAACCTCTCAAAGACCCCAAGTGTGTACCCGTCCCGAGAACCCAGTTTTGAGAATCACTGAGAATTCACCTAGAATGAAAATGTGCTTACTTACCAGATATGAACCTGCATGTTGGGGAAAAAAACAAGGGTGTCAATAATCTGATGAATATTTCATCACATGATTCCAAAGTTTCTTTTGGCCTTGGTGAAGCAGGTCCTGTTTTAGCCTCGAAACAAGCTGGGTGTAGGTGCTAGAGGGTGATGTCTCCACTGAGGCATGAAGCAATGTGAAGGATGTTTTCACCAACAAAAGAGCTACTGAACAGACAGTGAGCTGGGCTGAACATCCACAGAGAGAGAGAGAGAGAGAGAGAGAGAGAGAGAGAGAGAGAGAGAGAGAGAGAGAGAGAGAGAGAGAGAGAGAGAGAGAGAGAGAGAGCTCACAGCCTCACACATAGAACAGTGGTTCTCAAAACTTTTCATGTTGAGGAGACAATGCAGATCCCGAGGATGATGTGTTTGGTCGCAGACACCCCTTGTAAAATATTGTGTATTTTCTGGGATCCCAGTGCAAGATTTGTGTTGTTAAAATGTTACTAAAAATGTACTATTCACATTTTTACAACTGTTAAAATAGCTCCTCTGCACACTTGTGGATCAGTAGCTATACACACACTATAACCATGCACCGTTACTCTCCTGGTGATAATAATAAAAAAAAAAAATATTCGAGAACACAAACTGATCGGCAAGTATTACTATCAACTGTCCGTGTCAAAACAATCTAATGCCGTCTTCTCCTATTAGAGTGACTGTGTGTTTCTGTCTACACCCATAATAATACCCCAGAGACCCCCTCAAGGACCTCAGTCCTTGACCTGGGCAGGGAAGGACCCAGAGAGAGAAGAATTTGAGTTCAAGGAAAAAAGCAGAAGCCCATGATTGTGTATAAATCTTTGTCACTGAATGTAACTGCTATGAAAACAAGGGATCCCACAGCACCGGACACAACTGGGAGGGAGGCATTCAGGCAGGCAGATAAACCAGCCCTGACATCAGAAGGATATCTGCTATCAGGGCCTGATCTAATTAGCTGATTCCCCAGCATGTTATTCAGTGACTGTACTGTAGGTCACGGCGCTTCAAAAGTCCCTTTTGTGGATCACCCCCCCCCCCCCCTTGTTGCCTCTTATCTCCTGTGATCTCGTGGTCGGGTGTCTGATGATGGCATTGCTATCCTCAAGGCCCTAGCTGGAGCCCCATGTGATATCTTAAGACCGGCTGTGAAAAACGGCCTTGTGTCTCGATCTCTTGATCTGTTGGATAGAAGTAGATGTGACTCGCGATGCATGATGCATACGTGCAGCGTATACCAAGATACATAGCGGTACTTTTTTTTCTACAAGCATGAGCATAAAAATAGCATAGAAAGAGGACTCTGGTTTTATATACACTATATACAGCTCATCTACAAGTTCATAAAGCATTACAGTGTGGTTGCTAATTATTTGTCTCAGTGCCGGCTCTAGGTATTTAGTGGCCCTAAGCAAGATTAGTTCATGTGGCCCCTCAAATAAAAATACCATGTGATGAAAATGGCTAGGCTGCACTTTTATCACCACTAAACCCCACCACATGTGGCCCAGAGACCTCCAGTATTTGGAATTGATACAGCTGTAATCAATAATTAACCTGCAGGCCACATTGAGTGAAAGTGGGGGCCACTTGTATGAGATAGGGATACAGTACAATGGATAGGGGATACATACTGTACATACAGTACATACAAAAATAATATTCTCCCTGTCATGTGGTCCCTTTAGTGGTTGTGGCCCTAAGCGACCGTTTATATTGCTTATGCTTTTTTAGGTTTCAATTTTTTTTGTTTGTACATCATCATTTCTATTGTCAAGACAGGAATTAATTGCATTCAAGGCCACTGTGTAAAGCAAACGCTTTTTTGATTTAACTTTTTCTCAAGAGATTAACAGTACATTTCAAGCACAACTCAACACAAAGACTGTTAACTGTGAACTGTGCGTTTTAAGCCACAGTCTCATTATTATCTTCTGCTTCAAGGACGGGGAAAATCGCTTTGCAACCGCAGCACAGGTTTTGGAGCCCTTAACAGATGTTGTGACTATTTTTTAGTCTATTTTTATTTTTTAGTTTGTGAGGGATGCTTACAACTTGCCTCGACCTTTTTTTTTTAGAAAAACTCCCCCGACCTTTTTCTAAATTGGTCACAACATTCTTAAAACAGTTGCGGCCGTTTTGAGGTTGTGATGCTTTTAACCTCTTTAAAAAGGGTCTTTAAAAAGGTTGGGGGTTTAGTTTCCATTTAGGCCTAGGTTTTACTTTTATTTTATGGCTAGGGTTAGGGTTAGGTTTCCCCGGGATTGGGAAAGGTTGTGGGTTGCTGACCTATAAAAGGTTGCAACCTTCACATCCGTCGCAACCATTTTAAAAAGGGTCAGTGAATTTGAATCCTGAAATCCGCGGTCAGATATATTAATGTGGGAGTACTTTGCATGTCTGCCTAAATGTTTTTAATGCTATTTTTTGTGCCTTCATTGCTATAGTTACAGTGGAGATGTACAGGATAGAGGGAGAGACATTCAGCAAAGGTCATCATGAATGCGATGCACTGTCTGGCCAGCCCAGCTATTTAAAAACATTAAAAGCCTGGCATTCACTCTTTCAGTCACTAAACACAAAACACGATGACCAACGTGTTTTGCACCTAAAATCCGATCTTCAAGCTCACATTGACGTAGCAAAAGCAACCCTGTTAGCTTGTAGATTGACAGAACAATAGTACATCGTTTTGCCACTTATGTTCACAGGCATAAATAAAGGCATTCATTGTGTCTTACTCCTACGCTATTAAAACACTGTTCCTGTTTTAAAGGTATAGTGATTTCACTTAATTAAAATATCACTTTTTTTCTTTTGCTGTGATAATTATCTTTACTATAGAGCAGGGGTTTTCAACAGGTGGTTCGGACACCACCAGTGGTCCTTGAGAGGGTTCCAGGTGGTCCCCAGGCTAATTGTTGGAAAGTTCGTTAACCAGATGTAACTCTTGAGAGCGTAAAAATGAAACCAAATGGAGGGTCCATTTGGTTTCATTTTTACGCTCTCAAGAGTTAAAATATTCATCATCTGAATTAGCACCACTTAATTAAGTCTACACTGTTTTGTATGCAAAATCCAGCCTGGAATTGTGGACAAAGCCAAAAGAATTCTTTAGTTTTAGGTCTTTGGGGTGAAAATGTAATCAAATGGTGGTCCGTGGCTCAAATGCCGAATAAATGGTGGTCCATGGTGTCAAAAAGGTTGAAAACCCCTGCTATAGAGTGTACTGACCACATGAGTAGTTCCTCCCCATCCCCGGTGAACAGCATGAGTCCAAAAAAATTCTAGTTTCATTTTGAGCTTTTGGAGACAAAGCCTACATCCAATCAGGAAGGAGGATGCACATGCTGTTGCCTTGTTGCATGTTCCATGTTTTTCTCCCCAAATCACTGAATGCTCCTTTAATTAAATCACTATTTGAGAGACATTGAGATCATTTTGCGACCACGACTATTGCCCAGCGGTCACGACCCCTGTCGCAACTGTTATAAATCAGTTGCGGACGCTATAAATTAGTTGCGACCAGTGGAGAACAGTCAACCGGTTGTGACCGTTGGGCCAACAGCCGCAACCATTGGGCAGCAGTCGCGATCGTTGGATCAACAACCACAACCGTTCATGAACACTAGCTCTCTCCTAATTGGATGGAGTAGGCAACCTACCTGCAAAATGTATTTTCTGTTCATTAGAGACAGCTACACTGTATGGGGAGATAGAGACATGGATGAGAAGTGGGAACGGAAATTGTTGGAGGTACGATTTGATGCAAAACTGATGCAAAACCTTGCATGCATAATAATATAGTAATATAGTAAATCACACTAGATTGTTTCTAGATCAAGTCAAGTCAAATAACATCACCTTTCCATAGCAGTATCTTTTGATTTTCGAAAATGAATAAACAGACAATAGCTACAGGACAGACAAGCTCTGGGGTGAGTTGTCCAGTATTTGGCCAGGGGTTGGTTCAGATAGTGGAGTCTGGGTAACCCCAGCTACACTATCTCCACCAGCCACACTAGCTACACGCTGAAACATTAGTTTGGCTTCCAAGGCCCTCGGGTGTGATGTCAGTGTAATGCGGCCCTCTGCTGGAGAGATATTCTCATCAGTGGAGGGCATAATAACATGTCTGTCTGGTGGAAACCTTGTAGGCCTAGGCTAAATGTCCCCAAAACTGTTCCTTAAAATAAATAATAATTCAATAAAAAAAGCCAATCTACACACTCACAAGGCCTTGTGGTGCATGCAAGGCATTATGCCCATTGTACGTCTGCTATTTCCCTTGTCCGAACGGGTCAACAGAAATGAGAGAAAAGAAAGAGCACAATAACTTCCAATGGGCCTGGTGTACAAGGTGCTACACCACTAATGTATCCTTGTAGGTCTACCTGTGAAAATACTTCCTTAATGCCAACAAAGTCCACAATCTAATACTATAACTAAGCACATGTCTGTCTGTCCGTCCGTCTGAATGAATGAATGAATGAATGAATGAATGAATGAATGTCTGAAACAGGCATAAGTCCGTCCTGGCTGCACCAATAGCTCTAATTTTTCACACGGTCATTGAGCATAATATTAGCAAGAGACTAACGAAGCCCTTTTTTCAAATTAACACATCGTTGATTTATAATGAATTTATTTGTGCACGACAATTTCCCCATTAGTTTATATATGGGGAAAGTGCCCCCGCCCCTATACACACGTCACAAGCGACCGAGGGGAACAACGCTGACAGACGATCCTCCATGCAGCCTCGCATTTCCTTAAAGGGGTACTTCACCCCAAAAAAAACTTTTGGTCATTTTATGGTCTACTCAGCCTCATGTGAACACACCAGACAGTTTATAAGTTACTCCTTTCAATATTTAGATATTTGATGTTTAGTTAGTTATATTAGTCTGCCAGACCCAAACCCATTATAACTTAAAACTCCATTTTAACCATGACAGATTATTCGAAAACAACCCATCTTTTTTCTGGTGACTTATATTGTCCTCCTAATACGTGAGAGGGCAGTGGAATTGCATCTACAGTTTTCATTTATTTTGAAAATATTGTTTTTTAAAATGTAGCCCCCTCCATATTTGGGAATGCCCACCCAAATGAATAAAACAATATTTTAAAAATAAATAAAAACTGTAAATGAAATTCCACAGCCCTCTCACGTATTAGGAGGACAATATCAATCACCAGAAAAAAGATTGGTTGTTTTCGAATAATCTGTCATGGTTAAAATGGAGTTTTAAGTTATAATGGGTTTGGGTCTGGCAGACTAATATAACTAACTAAACATCAAATATCTAAATATTGAAAGGAGTAACTTATAAACTGTCTGGTGTGTTCACATGAGGCTGAGTAGACCATAAAATGACCAAAAGTTTTTTTTTGGGTGAAGTACCCCTTTAATCACTCAGTGGTTACTGCAGCGCACTGCCTCGCGGCGTAATTCGACAATTCTACATTTATACTGCTATCGTGCAGCGCCGGTGTTCGCTAAAAACAAGCAGCTCTACGAGCTAACAACAGCCGGCTCTTGCATGGAAGCACTAGGACATTATGCATGGCGAAAACAGCACAACTTTTTCCCATTTCCCTCCTGGTGCTGAGCATTGTGTCTCAGTGCTGTGGTGTGTCCACTACAGCTTTATCTACACACTCACGCGGCCGCTGTTTTCACATAATGTGATGTTGACTTCCATACGAGCGCGTGCGTGTGTGTGTGTGTGTGTGTGTGTGTGAGCTGCGACTCGGATCGCCACGCATGCTGCATTAGAGAGAATCCCCCCCCCCCCCCCCCACACACACACCCTTTGCCAGTGGCTTCATCGTTGACTTCCATACGAGCGTGCGCGCGCGTGTGTGTGTTAGCTGCGACTCGATCGACACGCATGCTGCATTAGAGAGAATCACCCCCCACACACACACATCCTTTGCCTGTGGCTTCATGATGACTGTGGTGTTGGAGGAGCAGCAGGAGGCGGCCATGGGATTTATGCTATACGTGAAGGGAGCGACAGACACCAACAGACAGAAAGACACACACTTTATGTAGGCCTACAGATCCAGGACCCCTTAGACACTGTTCCGTTTGGTGGTCCCTGGAAACACAAGCACACAGCGTGCGACAGTGTGTGTGTGTGTGTGTGTGTGTGTGTGTGTGTGCACGCGCGCTTACTAACACTCACCACCCTCCGAGGCTAAATGACGGACAGTTGCTTGAGAGGGTTCCATGTGGTCCCCAGCTAAGTTGGTTAACCAGATGTAACTCTTGAGAATGTAGAAATGAAACCAAATGGACCCTTGCGGGTCCATTTGGTTTCATTTTTACACTGTCAAGAGTTAAAATATTCATCATCTGAATTAGCCCCAAGTCTACACAACTAGAAGATGGACAAAAGCAAAATAAATCTTTAGTTTTGGGGTCTGTGGGGCTAAAATGTTCTCAAATGGTGGTCCGTGGTTCAAATGCTGAATAAATGGTGGTCCCTGGAGTCAAAAAGGTTGAAAACCCCTGCCCTAAAGTATAGCCTACCCACAACTACACATTAAAGCAATTACATACTTACATGATAATCTATTAATTCACTTTAATTCACCTACACTGTTATGATCTGCTAATTCACTTTACAGTTTTACACTGTACATTATTTGTTGCTCATATATTTACACTGTACATTATTTGTTGTTTATATATTCACAACGGGTAAGGTCCTAGTCACAATAATTTACCACCAGAGGTAGTTCCACACACCATGCACGTTAAACCCAGATTCGGTTCAAACAAGGGCTTAAATTGACTTTGCTCCTATGCAACTAAAATGTAGATGTCCTAAACAAATCTTAGTGCTTTTTCTGTTTTTATATGCTCTTAGCAGATTTCGTATTGACTTGTACTTTCTTTGAACTACAGGCTATCCAGTCTGCAACCTGTTAATAAAAACGTAAAATCAATCAGTGGAGTCTAGCACAGGGCGTTGGTTTGTCTACAAGACAAAAAGAAATATGGATATGTTATTCTAATTCATTCAGGGGAGCCTCGAGATCATGAGTTCAGGTAGAGGTAAAAGTTTGTTTTTTTCTGAGAAGGATGTCAGTTAGATGTATTTATTTTTGTGAGAAACACACATACGCACTCCACGATGAATAAGCATGATTTTTAACTAGATTCACCGGTGCATCTGTGATGTAGTTCAGTGACAGTGCCTTCAGCTCCGAGGGTCACAGATCATATCAACACTCGCAGCTCAATTAATGGTGATGGCAATGAAGCAGTGGTTTTAAACACTCTTCATTTCAAATGCCAATTATTCATTTGACATTCAACTGCGAGACCATTTCTGACTGAGTCTACGCTAATTAATGTTTTATTAGTGTGTTTTATTAGTGTTTTATTATTTTTTCATGAAAGCAGGGAACCTTAGCTTCAAAATGATTCCTTCTACATATTGGTTGTTGTTCAGTTTTAACAACCATGTTTGGAGTTATGGCTTATACTAGCAAGTTTCAGAAAACAGCTAGTTGAGAAAACAGACTTTTAAAGGGGAGTGTGTGTGTGTGTGTGTGTGTGTGTGTGTGTGTGTGTGTGTGTGTGTGTGTGTGTGTGTGTGTGTGTGTGAGTGTGTGTGTGGGTGTGTGTGTGTGTGTGTGCGTGCACCTGCGTGCATTTAAATGCCTGAATAACTTCTCTAGCAGCAGACAGTGCAGTTTATTCCAGACAGGAATGGAATGGAGCAGAAAATAAACACACCTTGAATGCACGCTCCCAACCTAAAATGTAATTAATTTCAGCCTTAATAAATTCCCCCCAGAGGGGTGATGGCTTCACAGATAAGAAACTCACTGAAATGTCTCCTGCAATCTGCCTGTGAAAATTATAATAAATTTCACACAGACGTAAGAATTTAGAGGCGTGCGTAATATAAGCCGAGGAACCGGTACACAACATAATGACTATGATAAATTCTGCAAAAAACAAGCCAGGCAGTCTGACAACCTGTTTTTCCACTACTGGTAGACATTGTTGGGGAGTAACTAATGAAATATTACATATTACTGTAATATTATTACCTTTTCTAGTAAGATATTACTCTGCCAAACTGTGTACTAATAAGAAATACTGTAGAATACCAAATAGTAGCCTGGGCTTATATTATGCGAAATCCATTTGGACGCTGGGTGCTTATAAGGTACTGGGCTGTTATTTGGTAGTAGGCGGTTGTTTGAGTAAAGGCTGTTATTTGGTATTCTACAGTATGTTACTCAAATATACCGTAGAAAATAAATATACACATTTACAAGCTATCAACATATAACAACAGAGATGCGCAGTAGTTTGTAGATCATAATCCACCACAGCATTCTGCAGACAGGACATACACTACAAGTTATTGCAGTTGTTGCAAGTTGTCACTAAACAGATTACTAGTAAGGTAATATTATTACTTTTTCTAAAGAGTCTTAATAAAGTAAAGATATTACTCTCCTAAATTATAATGCCCAACACTGCTGGTAGATTACCTGGTAAAAAGTGTCTTTAACAATCATCCACAATACTGCAATGTAGCTTGAGAATGACTTATTGTTGGTATCAGCCAGTGACATGGGAGTCTGTTTCTGTGTAGAGCATGCGTTAGACCGTTGGGAGATGTATCGCGACATCTACGGTACCATCAGGTCCCAATACTTCCTTCATGAATCAATACAATTAGGCTATATAGACCATTTGTCCATTCATACACTTATGGCAAACGAAACCATGTAAGGCACGACCACTTACCAGATCATTGGGAGCAAATTGAAGTTTGGTGTCTTGCCAAAGGACACAAGGACACGCCATGCAGCCATGAGGAGCCAGGATTCGAACCGCCAACCCACGGATCATTGGATGACGACCTGCTATACCTCCTGAGCCACAGTTGCTCCTTATCCTGAAATAAGCAATCACTGAGTTGGTGGTGACCAGGGATCGAACCCATGAACTTGTGGTCCAAAGGTGAGAGCTCAAAAAAGTACTGGCATCAAAAAGTACCAATTCCCGAATATAAGACGGCCCTGGTTATAAGACGACCCCCATTTTTCAAGACTTATTTGCATATAAAGAACATTGAATGTCAAAAAATATAGTCCCAGTCCCCAAATATAAGACATCTCGTTTAGGATATTTCCATTAAAAAAAAAAAAAAAAAAAAAAAAAAAAAACTGTCTTATTCAGGCCAATGGGGTGATTAAGGTTATGCAGAATGTGAGCTTGTAAATCTGCTCATTTTGAATGGCCGAATTCCTATAGCTAAACGTTTTTTTTAAATAAACAAACAAATAAATAAAAATAAACAAATAAAATGAATACATTAAAAATAAATAAATATCTACAGTAAAGTTTTGCAAAAGTATAGTAAAAGTAAAACTGTAAGTACAGTAAGTATTATGTACTCTCACCACTGCAGACAGAAACAGTGCAACAACTTTCACGCCTACTTTTCTTCTGGTCAACTTTCCCAGTGTTGTGATCCATTCTACCCCCTTGTGGAGCATCCTGTCAATGGAAGTGTTGCTTTGGAAAATGGCTGCTCCTCCTCGGTGCTGTAGCTCCCCAGAGCTAGTAGGAGAAAACTGAGCAAATCTCACCCCAAAAAACAAAAGAGACAAGGCCAACAACAAACTGGGGCTATTGGAACTAACGACGAGGCGTCAATCCGGCGAAGTTCTGACTCCGAGGATGTCTCGCTGGGTGCCCACCAAGAAGGAAAAGTATGGAGTTGGTAAGTAGGATAAGAAAAAACTTGCACTGGGAACCACCATCGGTTAGCTGGTGAAGCACAGAGTAGAAGAGTTGCGACATCAAGGGGTCAGGAAACCGCTGTCGCGCGCTGTCCGTGCGGCTTTCAAGTGGGACAAACTGGAGTTGGAAATACATTGTTTTCAATGCGGGCGGCGCAAATGAGAGCTTTTTAAAGGCATGTGTGCAACATGTCAGCTGTTTTTAAAGTAGTGTACAGCAACGACTCAAGTCGCTGCAGTGCTTATGTTGTAGTATTACTACAAAACTATCTAAAAATAAGGGGACTCAACATTACTAAAGCCGGGCTGTTGCCTGAGCCCATGCATTTCTGCCTACTAGTTCCAGGCCCATGACTTGTCACAGTTCTCCCCATGTTCAATAGAAGACTATGGTAACAGCCGCCATTAGACATGTCCATGGAAGTGAACCGAGATGTCGCAACTCTGTCTATGCTCTAAGGCTCTGGTCAAGCACTGCTGCTGGCTGTGTGTGTCTGCATTGGATTTGCACAAAGTTTAGGAAAAAAAGATTTGTGATTGTGGTATAAAAGAAATCCCGTAGTGTTTTTTGTGGCTCGGGGAGGGTTTGTATAGTTGTGATCAAATCAAACCGACTGATAATCTGCTGGTGAATTATGCAAATCTTGTGAGCCTGTTTGGGAAGTTATTTCGCCCACTAGTTTTGCATGAAACAAGAAGGGATATCCCAGCCTTTTGTGAGGGAACAGGCAGTGTGTGTGTGCGGATTGGGATATTGTTGAGGCGCGCCTAGTTTCTATAACAGTGTTTCCTGTGTTATAAGAACAGTACAGGGCCTTGGGCCGGAGGTTTTTTTTTTGTGGGGAGAGGAATTGCGGGAGCGACATTAGAGTTGTCATTTCGTGTTTGTGTTGACACATTGTTCCCCTCTGTGTTTGGCGGGACTCGCCTCAATGTGTATCGCGACGCGTTGTCTGTACCATGATGTGATTTTCAACCCTTTTCATACCAGGGCCCACTATTTATTCAGCATTTGAGCCACCGACCACCTTTTGATGAGATTTTAGCCCTACAGACCCCAAAACTAAAGATTTATTTTGCTTTTGTTCACAATTCCAGGCTGGATTTTGCAATTAAAACAGGCAAACATACATGACCATTAAACTTCTACATTCTCTAGTTGTGTACACTTGGGCTAATTCAGATGATGAATTCTCTTGAGAGTGTACTGTGTAAACACAAGTGTAAAACAAGAGTTTTACGCTGCCAAAGAGTTACATCTGGCTAACCAACTTTCCATCATTTACCCTGGGGACCACCTGGAACTCTCTCAAGGACCACTGGTTGAAAACCACTGGTCTACTCTACACTATAGCTTCTTGGCGGGTGAGAATATGGTACTACTAGGCTCACATTATAACTAGCCTATATTATAAGCTGGGTCAGACCGTGTACCTGTGCAATGCGACAAGAAGAGGGAACTACTTTATTTGTGCCTATTTGGTCTGGCCACTCTCACTCAAGTCTCATTTGACGTGCTTACATTAGGCTATGATTTGTTGTGGCCTGTCTGGATTTCTTTATTGACTGTCTTTAGGCTATATGGGCCTACTTTCTATTGGTATCTAACAGGGCTAAAACTAAACCAAAACAGCTCCAGGGTGATATGTAGCCACCTACAGTGCACTGGTAAACATTCTCTGGCAAATTACACGTGTTTCCAGGGAGGATGTAAACTTGCAGGGTAGGGGTGTAATTTTCATGCAGGGGAAGCCAGATATGCCTGTCCCACATTCTCTGCACTCGTCACTCACTACGCACTATAGCTCAATCGGTTCCCAAAATTGTTCTGTGTCAAGGATCCCCAAAATGACAGCAAGAGGAAGATAAGATTTATTTTACGACTCTAAAAGCAGTGGGTTTCAACCAACAGTTCAATTTTGATTCCATTTGTAAGAGTTACAGACCCAAAAGGGTGTATTTGGTTCCAAACTGTCATTTAGCTGCCGTCGTGGACCTCTAGGGGTCCCTATACCCCACTTTGAGAACCACTGCACTGGCAGCTCATACCGCTTGTGATGGGCAGTAACTATAAGTAGGCTACTGTATATGCACTTGAGTACTACTCATTTGCTTCTCCAAAAAGAGATTTGTCTTATGACATTTCAAAATGATCCAGATGGGGGATTCATCAAAGCAGAGTGGCTGTGAATGACTTCAAAAGTCCTAATATCACTCATGGTCCATAGGAATAGCCATAGATTCAAAACAACTAGTATATGGCTCGTTTGGATGCTTGATTCTGATTGATTCTGGTCAATCACAGAATTCAGAGGTCTCACATTTCTGGATCAGACCTCTGCCTAATCAGTAATGAAATTCTAAGAACACCAGCTGCGTGACTGCGCTGTCGTGGCCAGTGCTTAAGGAATATGTGTTGTTGCTGTTGTTTTTTGTGTTTTAGGACATCTTATTAATTCATGGTAAGTAGCCATGTAATAAGTGGGATAACGTTTGTCTGAGCTCTGAGTGGTCATTGTTAATGATAAATCACTTTCAGGCTGATTAACCACCTCCGCTTTGCATCGGTGGTTAATCAATCAGCCTGTCAGCCAGCGATTTATCTATCATCAATGACCACTCAGACATACAGTATCCCTGTATGTCTGACATAATATAGATGCTTCACGCTGGGTGTGGCCACTGCATTTGTTGGAGCCATGTGTGTCGAAGGAGAGACGGAACAATGTACACAGGGGAGGAAGTGCGGCGGAAGTGTGGAAGGGCCACTACATCACGGTCGCTGCGCTGCCACTCAAGTGACTATTGGCCAATCACAGCCCGTCTTTTTTTCCGGGACTTATCAGACCTGTACATGTATGCATTCTTGTGCTTCGCAAAGGAATCTCTGGGTAAATGTTGCCCTCCCTCTCTTCCTTCCTGGACCCTTGAGCACACATGCTCCAAAGCCGGAAGTACTGTCTACCTTTTTGGGGGGGATATCCCTTTGAGCTGAGTTTGAGTCCCAGGCGTTAGTGTGGATTTTTCATCTCAGTCGTGACAGAGTTTTATCGGGAAGCACCACCAGCACGTGGTGGTGCTTCCCGATAAAACTCTGTCATTTCCAAACCGGGTCCAGACTAGCGCCACACCCAGCGTGACGGGCCTTGTAGTCACGTTGTGGCTTTATTATTATGTGGCGTATACACGGTTTCCACTCTCTTTTCACACACACACACACACACACACACACACACACACACACACACACACACACACACACACACACACACACACACACACGTCTGCAAACTGTGCAATAACCTAGAGAGCACACTTCATATTATTATCCTGGTTATAATGATCGCCCTGAGTATAGGTTTCGAATGTCTTAGGGTTCTCTTGGGAAAAGTAGAGGTTCGACAGGTCATGATGTAAGTAAGTGACTCATTTGTGTATTTGAGTATTGTACTGGAATATTTCCATTTTTCAGTTACATACTCTTTCTACTCCATTATTATTACCACAAAAAACGTTCAGCATTATGGTGCTTTAAGTGTACAGTATGTACACTTTGATGTCAATACTTGATATACTTGATGTCAAAAGTTTGGGCCTTTTGTCCAATTAGGATGACTGGGGCCTTCCTCCTATGACGATCGAGCAGGGGTGGGCCCTGGTGTATATGTGCTGTTGGCCTGTTGCACTTCCCCCCACTGTAGAGTGTGTGCACTTGCATATATTGTACAGGGGGTACCAGAGGGGTTTTCCTCGTAACCCAAATCACTGAATGCTCCTTTTAATTATCATGGATTGTAGATGAAGATTGTAGATGAAGAACTTGTAGTATAGTAACAAAGATATAAACTAGGCTAGCGTATTGACGGATAGTCGGATACCTAGTTATATACATAGTTATACATACATAGTTAAGTAAAACAAGCGAGTACTACTTCCATCACTGACGTTCGGCTCGAAAAGTCGGACGACATGTCGCACGTGGAGGTAGGGGGGGGATTGGATTGGAATGGTAAATAATGCCGGCGCAGATGAGTCATGGGTGAAAAAGAGATGCCGCCCGCCACCACATCACAGGGAGGAAGCAGATTCGGTCGGCGGGGTGTACACACGACGCAGACACGCAGCCGTTGGAAAATATCCTGTGGTGACCGGGCGGTGCTAATGAGGGGCCTGGGAAGACCTCTTGGTGTTCACAGCACCCACTGGGTGAATCTATTTCTGTCAGACACCACGTCTTTTTCGTCGCGACATTATTATCTGCTATTCTCTTTCTCTCTCTCTCATCGCTGACTCCGACCGATGCCTTCATTATCAAGTCTGGGGACAGTTTGTTTGTGTCTCTCCCTCTCTTCTCTCTGTTGCCTTTTTCAAAGTGCCATTATCTATCAGAACTCGAGTGCATCGGTAATTGGTAGTGAATATGTATGACATCTAGTCTGTGATAATAAAGCCATTTGTCATGATGCTAGGCTAGCAGGCTTGCTGTACATGTTGCCTTTAGAGAAGTGGGCGCTTTCTCTGTATTGTAAAAACAGCTACTAGGATGCTTAAGACCTAGTCATAGTCCAGGTTAAGGTGAAGGAAACTACAACATGCTGTCATGCTGCTGTGGTGTTGTTGTTTTTTTCTTTCTTTGTTTGTTTCGGTTGTCACCCCTTCACCAATGGACTGTGAATAAGTATAGGCCTTGGCATGCTTTATAGCATACTGTAGATGCTAGTGTCTGCCGTCTACAGCCAAGACTCACTGGAAATAGGTTATCTATGGGAGGGCACGGTGGAACAGTGATAGTGCTGTCGCCTCACAGCTGGAAGGGTTCAATTCCCACTAGGGACACTGTGGGTGCAGTATCCATACCCCAGGCTGGGTTGGCGAAAGGGCCCTTCTGTGTGGAGTTTGCATGTTCTCCCCGTGTCCCCTAGGGTAGGTACCCTCACAAAAACTTGCAGTAATACTGTCGTAATCCTGGTCTCTAAACTCCATGGCCAGCCTGATTGGAATGACCTGTTCCGTCCACACACCATGAAACTCTCCCATGTCAGGTGTAAAGGAGGCAGATTGGACTCCTCATGCACTGAAGGAACCAGTCCGCTGCCTCCCCAGACTGGCAGAGGATGTGTAGAGCCCGGGATCACATTAGGAATTACCACTGCATGGTAAAAATCGGTTACAAAATTTTGGGGAAAAGAAAAAGTGACTCAGTCACCTGCAGAAGAAAAAAAGATGCAGACGTAGTAGAGACTACAGAGCCTGCAGGTCATATAGTTATGTAATGTTTAAGTGTTTACTCGCACAGTTCAGACTCAAGCGATGACGTGCCGCGACCTCCCCAGAGAAAACGACAATTCCGATTAGAGATTAGATGTTTTTTTGCTTGTCATATCACCGCACGAGGGCTGCAGCGATCATGGTCCTCCGCTGGTGTAGACATGCCCCCCTGCGTGTCAGCTTTCATCTATTCTCTGAAGTGTACTAATGGGGGAAGTGAGAGAGAGGACAAGGAAATTACTCTCCGCTCATAAAGGCGATGGTTGTTGTTCGTAACGCAGGCGGTGACGGCCGACTGTGAACTGAAACTCCCATTCGTAATACCTCTGGCAAAAAAAACCCTTATTGTTTGTGCACTGTTTTTTGGCATTGTTTACGGGTAACCGCCTAAACCCTGAAGGCCGGAGCTCAAATTCCCCCGATCTTGGGAATACCTTCTGTTCCACTGGAATGTGCAGAATGCCTGTCATGCTGCTTGTCAGCTTGCCTTTAGTTAAACTTGAGGCGGTTTCATGACTCGACAGAAACAAATATTGAAATGTTGTCGAGGCGGCTGCACGCCTTGAGTCGGTGATGGGTTACACAGCGAAATCCTCAATGTCAGTTGAACTCCTACGTGGACTTATGACTAAGGTTTTGCACTCTTTTTTTAACATGACATCATGAGTGAAATATGTACACATGTAAGGGTGTATATACTGTATATAGCCAGTACATTTGTGCTTCATTCAAGGCCTCACTTTTCATCTTACCAATATTCACAGACAAGTCAAACGATCGAGCTGAAAGAGATTGTCAATAATCAATCATGTCCTGTCAAATGGCAACTAGCAAAGCCTGAATAATTAAGGATTCAAAGGAGGATTTTGAACGGCTCGGAGATTAGGAAAGCCTGTATTGTTTTGGCCATTTTCCAGCTGTTTGATTAGTCAATCTGTAATCCTTCCCATTTGATCACACGTCTCATTAATTTTGCTTTTGTCATGGTATAATGCAGCCATCGACTTGACTGTTCAACAGCCTTATTAGTATTTCTGTGGAGCTCTAAGTATAAACATGCCCTCAGAACGTAGTGTACCCATGAGGGAGGTTTTCCATCCCTCAGCATGCTGCAACCTTTGTAATTTCGCTTATGTTAATTTAGCATTTACCGGCAATAGCAACTCAGAATACATACTAAGCAATGCTGTGACTGCACACTCACTGGATAAAGCTTTCCATCTACCAAACGCACTGCAGACATTAGGCCTGCTCTCTGCCTGCACGGCTGCTCAGTAAGGAAATGCTGCTTCCTGTGGGACATTGCAAAGGGTGTAAGCACACTTTTTTGTGGCAAAAGCGTCCAGAAAACACGCAGAGAAGGCATCTCTTTCTTGTGTGTTTGCATGGCTTAAACTTGTAGTGCAGAGTAGACAAAACGGCTGGAAAACACTTTGTTCACCCACGGTTAAACTTTCCCTAAATCCAACCCTTGATACTGAGTGCCAAACAGCGAGGCATTGGGTACCATTTTTTAAGAGTCTGACTGACTGTGAGGTGAGAAACCCTGACCTTGAAGCGACTGGGATGTTGACCACCGTCAACAGTTTTTTTTTCCTATCAGTGAATCAATATAAAAAGTGTTATGAAGATCAAAAAAAGTAGACTAGAGCAGTCAACTTGACCATGTCTTATGCTTCAATTTACGATTTTCAGGATTTAGCAGATGCTCTTAATCCTGCTTAAATGGTGCGATCATGTTTTTTATTAAAAATATGTCAAATCAAGCCGCAATGAAGCGCTGGTTGTTGGATTTTGATCAGTGTTGGACATACAGGCGGAGCACATGCACCTGACGATTTTGATCATTTCTAGGAGAGTGGGCCCTGACGTTAGCCTATGCAAAAAAACATTCTAATCAACTAAAATTAAGGTCTGGATTTTTCCTTTGATTACCGATAGGTCAGTTACGGCTTTGGGAGTTATTGAGTTTATCCACTCTAAGCTATCAATAAAGGCAAAAGAAAGGATCCTATCCATAGCTAGACCAGACTATTCCATTGCAACAAGTTGCAGTCCCGGGCAGCCCACAATTAACGTATGCGGCCCCCACCCTAAAGCGCAAAGAAAACCACCTCCCGAGTCTCCCACCCACGTAATGCAGCAGTAAGCACAGCACAATATGGTAGCAATTAAAACTCACGGCCCTCTCCAGTTACTACATCAATTCTCTCCACGTGTTTTTCATATTCCCCCGACTAGTATTTTACCCTCCCCAATAAAAGCAACGAAAGCTATTTGGTGTGAAATAATGGGCAAACAACAGGATAGAACGGTGGGATCTGAGAGCGGGGGAACGAGTCATCTTTATTGGCCTCTTTTCTTTTTATACGATGTTGATGGCAGATTATTCTCAAGGGGGGACCTTTATTCAAGTAAATGGAAATTATGCTTTTGAACGCACTGTCGTCGCCTATCATCATGGTAGTGGCGGGCTGTTGTTGTTGTTGTTACACGCTTCTTCTATTAAGCATCTCTCTGCAGACATTAGCAGGCGCGAACCGAGAGAGAAAGAGAAAGGGCCCGGCGGTACCGCCGCCGCTATTAATTTCCGACATCATTCAGAAGCGCTTCCAGCGACGCGGCAATCTGCAGGGCGCTTGAGGAGGTGTGTGATGATGACAGCACCTGCTGCCTCCGCCGCCCGTGTCCTTTAAATATAGTCTGAGACAAGAGCTGGGCTGACAGCACTTGGGAGACAAAAGGGGGCTTCCTACCGAAGTGAAATCAAACAGCTGATTTAATGGGAAGGGAACCGGGTGAGAATGACAGAGAGCAGCAGAGAACTTGTTAGACGCCTGGCATGATGGAGATGGCTTGTTGTTTTTGTATATTTCCTGAGTTCCAGCAGGAGGCTTTGCTGCAAATAGTTTCATCTTTGTTTTGTGTGAAAGTCGAGGTGGTGGTGTTATACATGTTTTGATAATGAACCTTGTTTCTTTGCTCATAACTTTAAATGACACAATCTAGAGCTTGTTTACCTAGTCTCAATGCTGAGCTGTATGATCAAATGTCAACAATATGCGTACTGCAGCATTTCTTTTGGTACAATTTGCGTGAACTTGAGTGCGAATTCTCTTGTGTGATGACCCATTCACCCGAGTCACCCGGATGTGCAAAAATCTAGACGGGTTGACGCAAAGGTCTCAGTGGCACTTGCCTGTCGGGCAAGTACAGGTCATGCTCGAACTTTGCCCAAAGTTCTTGCACACGTCTTTACTTTTGTTGGGTTTGTTTGCTGGCTGTCACTCTTCTGCCTGCAGAAAAATGCACCGCAAAATCCTGTGGGTTCAATTTTCACCTCCTCGTGCTCCCTTGTATAAGCGCCACATCGCAAGCTCATCAAATGAATGTCCGTATTCTGTCCGAAGCGCCACCGGCATCACATCATGCGTAATATAAATCAACTCAGCTGTGTACACTCCGCCCTGCGTAGTGGCGGGCATAGTGTACACAAAAGAAGCTTCCTCTTTCTCTCCGCGCTGGTGTTTACGACATAGCATGGTGTACTGTCAACACACAACAGCCCCCCTGTGCAAACCGGACCGCTCTAATTACGTGGTATTTAGATGACATGCGCCAATTGGCTTTCACTAATTTAGGACAGTTTACACAATGCACCGTGAGATGCATTATGGATTTCTCTCTCGGCTTCTTCCGGCCCGCGTTGTTGATTAATCTTAAATTAGATTTTGGTTGTGTGTGTGTTTATATTTCACATTATTTTATTGAACTAGAACAAGGCAATTTAGGTTATTTATAGAGATGTATTTTTCTTCTTTACGTGCACACATGTGCCGCTAACACACACGCACGCACACGCACACACACACACACACACACACACACACACACACACACACACACACACACACACACACACACACACACACACACACACACACACACACACACACACACGCGCATGTGCACAGACAGATGCAGATCTTTAATGGGCTTCAGTGTTCATCTTGGCATTCATTTGTCATGGTCACTTTTGCTTTAGCCATCTTTCTCATTGTCTCTTGTTTGGAGGTCAGAGGGATGACACTGTTATTATTCATTTTGAGAGGGAATTAGGTATTACCTGCGACGAGCACGCCCTGCGCCGCAATTCCAATAGTCCCCGGGCCTCTCGCGGCCTGCGCGATGGCTGCGGAGGGAAAAAAAAAAGACGACAGCCCGGTTATTTATTTAATCAGTCACAGGCATATATTTTGTTGAGATGGCCTTGAATCGTCCGCGCCTCAAATAATGCCGCAGTCGTGAAAAAAAGAGAAGACACAGAATGGAAACAAATCAGATTAATCTATCTTCGTGACATTATTGGATCTATGAATCGAATTCTCCACCCTCACTGAGAAATAAATAGCCTGCTCTGTGGTCTAAGAGTTGGTGATTTGCAAACCTGTTTTTCTTAAATGTCAAGGACTTTGATATTCAAGGTCTGATTCATATTCAGCCACGGACGCACATAACTTGTGCTTACATTGAAGGAAGTTTGGTTCACCTTTCTATACTTGGAGTTACAGACCCCCCCCCCCCCCCCCCCCAAACACACACACGCATCCATTTGGTTCCTAATAAGTATGAGTCATTTAACTATGGATGCCCAGGAATCAATTGAGATTTTAACCCCTTTAACCATTAATTAATATTTTATACTCTGGCTATTCCAAAACGGCGGATATGCCGGTACAAGCTCATGGCTTGTCACTGAGCTATGTGCTGGTCGATCTGCTATTTTTGTGAGCCCTTGAAAATAGTTAGCGAACACCTTTGCAGTAGGTGGCATAGTGTAATATTAAATCACTGTCTGACATATTCTGAAATAACCCTGGTCTTTCGGTTAAAATTACAACATTTCTGTATTTGTAACGTTGCCATGGACACATGTAATCAAATGATGATGATGAATTAATGATTTGACACCTTGCATTCTCCTGTGCTTGGGCTTTCCCTGATTCATTTATATACGTGCATAATATAATGAGAGGTATTCTAGACTCTAGAGCATACCTGGGCATTATGCGGCCCGGGGGCCAAATGCGGCCCTTTGGCTGACTCTGACCGGCCCGGGGACCACAAGTGGTCCTTGAGAGAGTTCCAAGTTAAATATGGAAAGTTGGTTAACCAGATGTAACTCTTTGAGAGCGTATAAATGAAACCAAATGGACCCTTGCGGGTCCATTTGGTTTCATTTTTACGCTCTCAAGAGTTAAAATATTCATCATCTGAATTAGCTCAAAGTCTACAAAGTCTATTCAATCAGAGAATGTAAGAGAATGATCATTTTTGTTATCCTGTTTTTGTTTCCCAAATCCAGCCTGGAATTGTGGACAAAAACATAAGAAATCTTGAAGAAAGTTTTGGGATCAGTGGGGCTAAAATGTGTGGTGGTCAGTGGCTCAAATACTGAATAAATAGTGGGCCCTGGTGTCAAAATGGTTGGTCTTACTCTTACTTTTATCTTGAAATTAAATTAATATTACACAGACTTTAGTTCAGCCTTTAGTCGTGGCCCTCCACAATATTTTATGTATCTCATTTGGCCCCTTGGGAAAAATAATTGCCCACCCCTGCTCTAGAGGAAGTGAGTTCCAGTGTGTGCTTTTGATCAGCGAGTTCTTCTTTGTCCAAGTGATATCAAAGCCACTCGATTGTGCTTTTGTATTCTATATATACGACTCATATCATTCTGCAAAAGAGACCAATTGAAGCTCTCGCACTGTACTTGTTGTACTTAAGATTAGATAAGACCTGAAAGCAAGCCTGCTCACCGCTTACAATCAGAGCTTCATATTAATTTTTGTTTACTCTCAAGTAACGTATGTTTTGCTGCGTTGGGTTTGCAGCTGATGATAGATGATATCTTAATCTCACCACTAAAAACCCTATATACGTCATTGATCAGGGTCACCCCAGCAGGGGCGTTTTTGCCATTAGGCAGACTAGGCAGTTGGCTAGGGCGCCATGAGGGGAGGGGGGTGACCACCAGAAATGCTTTAAAAGGATACCAGGCTAATAAGACTAATATGGATAAATACATTGTAAGTGTCCTCTATAACTAGAATTGAACATTTAAAACACACATAATATGTTCTTTAGTTTAAAAATAGTTCATTTTATCCCGTGGGGGCGCCATTGTACAGGAGATTTTCCCTGGAGTCCCCCTTACCAAATATAAGGGGGGCTCCAGTGGCCTATATGTTGGTCCCTTCATAGTTTCTCCTCGCTCTGCGTGTGTGGGCTATTGATGGTTCACAAACCTGCCTAGCAGTGACTGGCATCATCAGTGGAACCATTCCTATCAATGACATCATCAATGGAGATTTCCTGGTAGTAGGAACTACAACCTTTCTCTTCCCCTTAAGGTTAAAATGGTGAACTAATAAATAAATAAAATAAAAACCCTATACTCTGAACTCTAGTTTGTATGAAGAAGGATCAAACCTGCTTAGCGACGTCACAATTCTTTTCTGAACCTTACACAATGCTCCTGTGAGATGTACTAATAGTAAGCACTAAGGGCCCATTAACACCAGAAAGCTTTACTGCGATTAAAAGGAAACTTCCCTGCACATTGTCGGAAGCAGCGCTTCATTTGGCTGGTGTGTGAAGCCTCATTACATTTTTCACAGTATATCACCTAACGATGCTACCGCAAAGACAGCCTGCACACACACGCACACGCGCACGCACACACTCACGCACACACTCAGTCACAACCAAATGGACCCTTATGGGTCTGTAACTCCCGAGAGTGTACAATTACCATTGATTTTACAATATAAATTGGAGTCTTGGAGATAGAAATGCCCTTAAGTAGGGAGTCCGCAGCCTGTTGCATACCAAGTGAAAACAGTTGAAAAATATCTTCCTTTTATTGGGTCCACGGCAGCACATCTTTTCTAATGGGGATCCACAGCATAATGTAGCCTGGAAACCAGGCCAAATTGCCACAAGGGAAAAAAAAAATCTGTCCAAAACTTTTTCCCTCAGCCCAAAATTGTGATGGACCAATCAGAGGCTACTTTTTTCTGTGACATTGAAGTCTGTTTGGAACAGAAATAAAATGCCAACACCAGATGTTCCAGACTAATGTCTATGCATTAGACCGTCTGTGAGTTCATGAGTGTCATTTTTTGGGGACCTTTTTTCCTGGACATGACACTGTTTTAGGAACCCACTGCTCTAGAACAGGGCTTTTCAACAGGTGGTCCTTGAGAGGGAGCACCAGTGGTCCTTGAGAGGGTCCCAGGTGGTCCCCAGCTAAGTCGGTTAACCAGATGGAAAGTTGGCTAACCAGATGTAACTCTTGAGAGTGTAAAAATGAAACCTGTATGTTTGCCTGTGTTGTTTCCAAAATCCAGCCTGGTATTGTGGACAAAAGAAAAAAAGCGTTTTTTTTTTTTTTTTTTTTGGGGGGGGGGGCAAAAATCGGTGTGTGTGTGTGTGTGTGTGTGTGTGTGTGTGTGTGTGTGTGTGTGTGTGTGTGTGGCCCCAACTGCTGCCACGCCAGGTGACATTGCGTGACGTGTTGACGTTTGGCTCGCTGCCACCGTCACGACGGGAGAGTCTTATAAGTAGGAAGACTAGTTACAACGACGTCCCTTTTTTTGCTTCTTGGGCTGTCACAGACGACCACACACACGCGCCCGCTCACACACACCCACATTATGTGTCAACTCGCGGCCACAAAGGCGCTTTGTCAGGCGACAATGTGTGCCACTGTCTCCACGCGCCACCACCAATCATATCCAGCTTTACTGAGCAGCCATGTGTCTCATTGCAAGTAGAGCCGAGTCGCATGGAGTCGCATTGAGAGTGCATTTTACAAAGATATATACAGTATATATTTATTTATTATTGGTTACAATTATGCAGCTGTCATCTCTTTTTTTTTTTTCTTTTCTTCTTTGTGCACGTTTTGGCAGAAGTTAATGAAACACGTCAACCTCAAAACGCGAAACAAAGTGAATTCATATTAATCCCAAAAATGTTTCCAACAGTTCCCTGCTGAATGTAAAAAACAAAATAGACAACCAGAACATAGATACTGACACTGACACTTTTTCCTATTATGCTAAACTAATAAATAAATAAATAATAAAAAACCCAGAAAAGACTTCCGTTTAACGTTCTCTCAGCACCATTCTGTGACGGGCGGCTGGCATTGTTTAAAACAAGTCGCTATGTTCCTATTCTAAACTTTGTTTGGAGCCGTTGTGTGGAATGGTGCGGGAAAAAATGGCTGTATCTATGCGCACATAGTTGTGTTTCACTTCTACATTGACATCAGTGTAGAAGTGAAACACTGTCACTTTTCTCAAAGATGTGAACCCACACACTTTTCCCTTTTATACCTAAATACAGAACTGATGTATGTACCGTTGGGTTATATTTCTGTCAATCTCAGACTTGATGTTGAACAGCCTGTCTGTCAGCTCCTATATCTGTCGGACGTCAGTTGTCTACAGCTTGCCTTTGATTTATGAATCCAGATATCCCCTGTGCATAACAGCAGCGCTTCTCAAAAGTCTTTGGCTGAGGTATCTCCTGTAAATTTACCTTTTTATCCACAGCACAGCCTGAATGACAATTCTGTGCTTTGTTCTCAATATTTCATTTCATTTCAAGGACCCCCAAAATCTTCTGTACATGGCCGAACCTCATCTGAAAATGTGTAATTCCAGAGACCCTCCAGAAGCAAAGATTTGAGTAGAACATTAAAAGACAATGAATAACTAAATAGAGCCTGTTTTGGCCGTGATACTTGTTTTGATTATTGGCACCGGTTATTGTCAGTCAGTTCTTAAGCGTATTTGTGCCAGTCCAAATTATTTTTTTGCTAGAATGGAAATGTAATTTAAATTTAAATTTGGATTCATATTAATTTCCCAAAACACAACACACAGAGTAGAACTTGCCACAGTAAGCCCCTCTCCAAACTGCTATGGTCCACCAATAGTTTTCTTATATGATAAAACATTGTTATTTGTTATAAGAAATAAATGTCGTCACACACACACATTTTCCACTGCGTGCAGCAGGACTTGTTGAGGGATTTGGGAGAAATCCGGGAGAAGGTCTGTTTCCAAAATTGAGCCAGTATTTAATGTGTAATGTCCATTCTATTTATGTTGGAATGATTGAGCCCTGCTGGAAAGTGTCCAACTATGGGTTGAACACTGGGGAGAGGGCGGGGCTTAGTGCAAGGTCTAATATTTATATGACAATGAATTGTTGAGTAATTATCTCATGACAGCTGTGTAACCGAGTGAACATAGTGTCCCTGTGTATTTGTGGTTATATGCTGGGAGAAGAGACAACTTGGCCAAGGCCCCCCACTGTCCCTCTCCGTCCCTTCCTCCCTCCCCGTCATCATGGAGGGTTCTTCTGCCAAGCAGCTTGGGCATTGTTCTGACCGACTAGAGGCCCCGCCGGGGCGGACTGGGATGCCCTCCATGACCTTACAGATGGCTAATGGTGTGTGACATGTCACTGTGGAAACTGAGGTCACTCACTGCCATCGACCGTGTGGTCGTTACATAATTAACAGTTTGGCTGCCGTAATGAAATATTTAACCTTTTTTTTTCTCCCCCTCCAGAACACTACATTAACTAGGCCGTTTACATGCAACGGTAGTAGTTTGTATGTTTAATTTACAGCGGCGTGTGTGCGCGAGGGCATAACCGATGGGTATTGGCTCTGCTGCCGCCGATGTCTACACTGAGTATATGAGGTGTCGTACATTTAAGTGAGAGATGGGGCCCATTCTTATTAGACACGCCTTACAAACTGCGGTCACCGCGGGCAATTAGACATTTTATTGTCCCAATATTATTGTCACCACCACTACCTTTTCCTTTTCCCCGGGCGCGAGGATTGTCTTTCGCTTGAAGTCGGAGCTATATGGTTTCCCGGCACGTCCTCCGCTGCTGGATCGTCTTGGAATAAGTAATTATTAGAGGCAGCCAATTCGCCGAGGAGATGGTTGAGTGTGTGTAGATTAACGTTTAATACCCACCGGCGTGATGAGGCTTTCCTTACCAGCAGATGGAGGACAGTTGGTCGCTGACGTGGGTGGCAGCTGAGCGCCCTACCGCCGCATGGTGCCAGCCTGCCAGGGGCTGAGAGACAGACAGGCAGGCAGACAGACAGACAGGCAGGCAGGCAGGCAGGCAGGCAGACAGGCAGACAGACAGGCAGGCAGACAGACAGGCAGGCGGGCTGAGAGACAGACAGGCAGGCAGACAGGCAGGCAGGCAGGCAGGCAGGCAGGCAGGCAGGCAGGGAGGCAGGCAGGGAGGCAGGCAGGCAGGCAGGGAGGCAGGCAGGGAGGCAGGCAGGCAGGCAGGCAGGCAAGCAGGCGACGTGACCGCTCTACTTGGGTCAAGTTGATGACGTGGGCGTAAAGTAGTGGTTTTCAACCTTTTTCATACCAGGGCCCACTATTTATTCAGCATTTTAGCCACGGTCCACCATTTGAGGTTCCCAAAACCAAGGATTTTCACGTTTATGTTGTTCAATTTCAGAGAGATAACTGGCAAAACGTTGGTCAAAATAACAATTCTTCTCCTTTTTCTAACTGTGTAGATTCTTTAAAATGAAGTAATTCAGATGTTAAATATAATTTAACTCTTGAGCGTGTAAAATGAAACCAAATGGACCTGTGAGGGTCTATTTGGTTTCACTTTACGAGTTACAGATCTAACAAGGGTCCACTTGGTTACCAACAATCCACAGGTGGTCCCCAGACCACTTGTGGAAAACCCCTGGTATCAACTCTATTACACACACGTGCGTGTGTGGCTCTTCAAGTCATTAAGGAGTTGACATTAGCAAATTGAGGCCATTGTCATAACATGTTTAGCATTTTAAATAGTTTGTCGGTGAACACTGACGGGTTGCTTTTGGGATAATTATTGAGGAGTCAGTCACTGGTTGCGGAGCTGCCACTAGTAATTGGCCAAGGATTGGTGTGACGATGCCGCCATTCAGTGCGGCTGGCATTTGATGAAATGGCCTTTTGTGTGTGTGTGTGTGTGTGTGTGTGTGTGTGTGTGTGTGTGTGTGTGTGTGTGTGTGTGTGTGTGTGTGTGTGTGTGTGTGTGTGTGTGTGTGTGTGTGTGTGTGTGTGTGTGTGTGTGTGTGTGTGTGTGTGTGTGTGTGTGTGTGTGTGTGTGTGTGTGTGTGTGTGTCCAGCTGAATACCTGATCGAGTAGGCACGGATATAACCTTTCCCCAATTGGGGGGTAGGAGAAAATGGTATGGAATGGACTTCACACCCAGACCATTTTCGGTTGCAGGACTTTTATTGGGAAAGTAAGCAACAATAATAACATCAGTTGTTGTTGAAGTTGCAACAGACACGCAGCATGCATAAAGCTAAAGGTCTGACTCAGAGAGTTTTCTGTTTTCAGTGATGAAGTGATGTTGGTTAAGTAGTTACGATTGTAGTTAGTTAGCAGTAATAGTGTGTTTCAAATACTTTTAAACATAAGCATTGAAATGTCTTTGGTTGTTTTGCATGCCATCAGGTTTGGTGGGGCAGGCTGGTCATTTAGTGCGGCATTGCCCCCCCATACCCATGCCTAGATCCGCCCCTGGTGTGTGCGTGCACACATGTGTTAGGCTGTGGCATGCGTGTATCTAGCTGAATACATGATGGAGTCAAAGCTGGGCTCAGATGTCGGAAGGGCCCCAGAGGTGCTTTTTGAATTCTCCGTGAGTGACAGCTCTGCTAACGTGCCGTTTAGTTCAGAGACGAAGTCGCTCTTATCTTATCCGATGCTAGCTTATGAAAGACATCTTGTACCGTCACCCATGGTATCTTTCTTTACCTTTTGTCTCAGCAGCAAAGAGCACATGTGGAATTTGATTTTTACTTGCAGTAACTTCCCCCTCTTTTAATTCAGGATGCTTATAGCTAATGTTTTAGATCAGGGGTTTTCAACCTTTTTGACTCCAGGGACCAACATTTATTCAGCATTTGAGCCACGGACCACCATCTGAGAACATTTTAGCCCCACAGACCTCATAACTAAAGATTTATTTTTACTTCTGTTCATGACCCGTTAATCTTCTAGTTGTGTAGACTTGAGCTAATTCACATGATGAATATTTTAAGAGAGTGTAAAAATGAAACCAAATGGACCTTTCCAGGGTCCATTTGGTTTCATTATTACATTCTCAAGAGTGACTTAGCTGGGGACCACCTGGAACCTTCTCAAGGTCCACTGGTGGTTCAAAACCCCTGTTTTAGATCACAATGCCAAGTCAACATTCAAGGCTGTGCTCTATAGTGTGCTTTACATGTGCTTTTCAATGAATTAGAATATTGTGTCAGTCGAGAAACCCTCAGCATCCCTGCCCTGGAATCCACACTGAGAACCACTGCAACAAGTAATTCAAAATCAAATCACATTTTTCTGCAAAGTTATTCTCTACCTCGTCTGTGAAGTTCCTTTGAGACTTAAATAAACTCTGCATGACTAACTATTGTTAGGGTAAATCATTAACCGGCAGGTATTGCTAAATCAGTCCCTGTATACAGTCTTAAGGCTGAATGTGAAGTAGCCTAAATGGTATTAAATATTGATGCGCAAAAATACATTAATTTTGTACCGCTGCTTTCTTTCCTTCCTTAAAGGGGAGGGGTTGGTGGTGGAATGGAGTTCAATTATGCATTTTAATGCCCTGGCTTTTTTTGTTCAATGCATCACGGAGCCGAATTAGCGATCATGAACTTTGTGTACAGCCTCCCCACTAAAGTTATAAGTCACCCCCACTGCCTGTGAGTGGATTTGCATTAACAGCCATTAGATCAAACACAGTCTTACACGATGGCCAACCGCTGCGGCGTAAAGCAATAAGCCCAAGGTCCTCCGTCTAATTAGGAATGTGCATTTCAAATAGACAAGATCACTTCGCCGAGGAACCCGCCAAGGTCCCCGTGTGGGCCTTTTACAAAGTGCTCCTCTGCCACGGCTTCTCACATAACGCATGCTTGCCCGTTCACTCGGAAACCTCATATGTCTCTGTATTTATTTTGTTATTTTTTTGTTCTAAACCAACGCCCGGATTTTGTCGTCCGGGTGTGTCACTCAAAAGGCTTTTTTAAATGGCTAATAACGCAGCTCACAAATATTCAAGCTATTTTTGCCTTTGTGAGCAATGTTGAAAATGAAATTGTCACTGGTTAGCACAGAAACCGCTATTACCGTCTTTCTTTGTCAATTAACTGATGTAAAACAATAGCCAAAGCCACTACCACTGCCGACGAGCGTCGACAAACGTACCTTAATTGTCTTATTGTTTGATTGGGTCATTATTCTACTCTGTTACCATTGTCTCACTATCTCTTGTTGTCAACACTGGATCGCGCATCGCACCCAACCATAACCATCCATTCTATCCATTTCTTTCAATCGCCTGTATCTCCTAATTATTATTACCCCTGATGCCATTTTTGGTCAGAACTAGCATATTTTCCAAGGAGCCAGAAACATCAGAAACATGTGACTTTATGGAGGCAGCCATCTCACTTAGAGGTAAACAGAGAATGGATGGCCTGTATGCCGTGCTCTGATATAATATGGCCCCTTCCATTCAAAAACAAGGCCCTTCCTTGGCGCCATTTTGTCAGCCTGTGCCGCCCCCTTTTGGTCCAGAGTGCCATTTATATGCATTAATTGATTGATTGATTGATCTCTAAAGCCCCAAAAATCACCATCATATACATTTTTCAGGTTATATAAAACATGTGACACTGCCTTTCATCACATATGCACGTACATGAGGGCTCCATGTATGCTCATGCACCCCCATATTTTTTACATTATTTACGAGAGAACTATCCCAACGTTAGCCGAGGATGTTAATTCCTGTGACCTTCCGATAAATACTTGTTTATTGTTTGTCTCATCATCTATGGCTATAAGGAGTTAAAATGTGAGTTCCACATTGATAAACACTGGTGGCAGGTAACTACCATTATTTAAAAAAAAAAAAAAAACTGTCTGGTTAACTGTTGGCTGTGTCTGTGACAAAATAACCAAATTCTTCTATTACCACCGCGTCACAACGTTGGCTGGTGCGTTATCCAAACAAGTGTATCACATCAAAAAAGGGAGGTGGGTCGCACGACAGGTTGCAGGAGAGTTGTAGTTTATTGCTTTCTGCTTACATTTCTTTGTACTTTGCAGTAGATGGGCACACAACAGTTTCGGCCGTGCCGGCACGGCCGAAACTGTTGTGTGCCCATCAAAATAACTAAAATTAGATTTCTTTACATACAAGGTTTCTGCCTGACATGACAATAAAGTAGAAGACAAGGGGAAAAAAGAAGTATGCCAGTCAAGAGGAGAGCAGAGCAGAATGTCAGTTAATTTCAGGGTCTTAGGACCTGGAGGCCAAATGGATTATTGGATCTCGGCTGGCCGGTGGGTCAGTAACCAGTCTGGAGCGTATTCTCAGATGGCACACTGAGGTTCCTGGTGGTCATTTTGCAGTGCGGGGGGATTATAGTGGAGGTTAATTGCCACCATCCATCTCAGGCTGTTTTAACACACTATTTTTATTGGCAGGCTGGAATGAGCTAACTGTACTGTCCACTTTCACTTAATAAAGAACTAGGAGGGACATTGTGTTGCGCCTCCACATGCGTTTTTACAAAGACACGGCCTTGACGCCACAGTCGCCACACACATCGAAGGAGAGACATTGGACGGCTGGGGTTGGCAGTGATGGGAACTTGAATACATTTGGTATTCAAGTATATACAATGACTACATTGAAAAAAGTAAATAAAAGGAAACGCTTGAATTAGTACTGCTTCTGCTAGGGATGTAATTACCAGAAACATGCAATTAGATGTTAACATGACGAATCGATGGAATCAGTTGTAGCTCAGGGATAGAGTAACTGATAACAACAGGGTCACCAGTTCGAACCCGTGTTCCCCCAGAGTTGGTGGTGACTCTGGCGAGGGGCCTCTTGAGCAAGACACTGAACCCACGATTGCTCCTGATGTGCTGCGAATCCCTTATTCACGCACCGGTCAGGTTGTGGCGCCCTCGCCCCCTCGCACACACACATTCACCAGTGAGCTGGCAATGAGGAGGACAACTTTGGAGGAGAATGAACATACACAGATCCGAATCACGTGTGCAGTTTCAGGGGTAGACATTACGGGAAATTTGCCACTGGCCCTTCGGGCCAGTGGCTTTTAAGAATCACTGGCCCCACAACTGTAACCACTGGCCCAGGTAATCGATCCCCATAGTCTGCAAAAAAGACCACCATTTATTAATGCATTAAATGCATTCAAGTTAACAGCACTCTTTTCATGGGGGTCAAAACCAGTAGACCGTTCAACAAGCTGACCCTTATACAATGCAGAATGCCTAAAATGTTTTTTTGTGCTAATAAACACCAACACTTTGTACAACAAAGGTGTGGGCGCACCAACAAGGGCATTTTACCACTGGCCCCATCGGGCCAGTATAGGGCGCCATCTGGTGGTCCGCACGTGTTTTCAAACCTGTTTCGGGCCATCGGGCCAATTATAATGTCGACCCCTGAGTTTTGGTCTGTGCCGTTGACAGAAGAATATTAATTAATCACATGAAAAATACACAATGCTTGCACCTGTAATCCTACTTCTATCTGTCTTTGAAGCAAACAAAAACAACCGAAATGTAGTGCTATTTTAAAGGCTTGTCTGATATTCACTACACAACGCTAGTCTAAAGGTAGATCTGAAAATTTGAATGCAATATAATAATTAGCTGTGTGTTTCTAATGCATCATAGAATATTCTTGATTCCTCTGATTCTTGTCATCAGAGGATTGTTTCAGATTCGTGACAAAAAAGCTGAATCGATTCTGCCAGTTTCTGGGCAAAAAAAATCACCAACCAGGCCTTTTTTTTGCAACAGCGAGGGTATCCCCTACATGACAAATAGTGCCGGCTCAGCCGTGACGCTGCCTTCCCGCTCGCTCTCTCTCTCTCGCTCGCTCACTAGCCACTAGGGCAGCCTTGTCATTGCAATGTTCTTTGAGAGACTGATTAATGGAAGCCGTGTGTTAAAAGCCTGTTCGTCTGACGGCGCTTCCAGTCTGACGGCGGCGGCGGTACTTAGAAGCGACGGGAGCGAAATGGAGTCAGTTCGGTGTCTTTGCAGTATATCATTGCACCCGGCCGTCGTCCTTCCTACTGCGGCACTGATTATTGATGCTGTGCTCCTCCTCGCCCATCATTGACACTTTGACTTTTCCCCTCCCATAGCTGAAGATAGCCGACGGCTTTAATATTAGCTGCTTGTCAGGACGGACACCTTGCGTTTTCCAAATACAACCTTACAGCCCTGTTAACTCTGAGAGTGTGCGAAACGGTCCATTCTGTTCCATTTATACACTGTCAGGATTTTGACAGAAATTTTGAGATCCGCGTGGCAACATCACAAAGTACCCCCAGGGGACCTCGCCCTATCCCAGGACCCTGTCTGGTAATTACCAGAACGCCTGGTAATGAGAGATGTCAGGTAATTAGGTAGCATATTATCCGTGGAGTTGTACGACGGTTGCAGCAGGGAGCCTGTGTGTGCTCCAAAACAGATTGAAACTTGCAGACTCGCTGAGTCAGTTCCAAAACGTTTGAAGGTAGTTTTGTTTTTTGCCCTCATTAGAACTAATTGCACAACATATGTAATGGAGAGGAGCGGCGATGAATTAATTGGCATCCTTTGCCGCTACGCAAAAAGGTCAGCCAGATGCCGACGTCTGGCAGGGTTGGGTCTGGTTTACAGTGTCATAAGTATAGGTGTACGAAGAAATTACATGATTACTTACTCATATATCTATCCTTTGTGATCCTGATGTGTTGTTGCCATTGGGCACCACTGAAGTTAGTGGGACGAACGTTTTTTTTGTTTTTTTTGTTACAAGGTTTATAGATGCACGCACGCACGCACGCACGCACGCACAACACACACACACACACACACACACACACACACACACACACACACACACACACACACACACACACACACACACACACACACACACACACACACGTTTAGACCTTTTTGGTTCTTATTCCATGATCCAGAGCTCCAAAATAGGAATGTTAATTATGAATTGTATGGGTAGTTATCCCCATGTTGATTACCGTGATTTACTTGTAATGTATGTAATGTATACTGGTAATGTATATTGTAGTCACAAATATGCTTATGTTTAAATATGCAAATTAGCTAATATTGAAGGAGGATTATTTATCTCTGGTCCATCAATCAACTAAGAACCACAAAGAACTGAACAGGTTCCCATTGAGGAACCAACCCCTGGAAAAGGGGCGAGAGAGACTTGGTGCATTTATCGTTAGATATTATTCTGGCTTACTTTGTCCTTGGAGCAGCTACAGTACAGCTTTGTGCTCTTGGCCTACAGAACTACCATGACACTTCTTGAGGGTTATTGTATTTCTCCAACGATATACCTGAGTATATTGTCTCCACTCCTTTATATCGCCCCATTGATTATGATCTGGACTGATCCAGATAAAAAAATCCGCCTATGCCACCTATTTGCAAAACTGTGTGCTGGGGACCACTTTTGGAATATGATTAGGATATTGCCAATGGATCTATATCGCTTACATTGGTTGTGTTAGGAGAATTTCTCTCCTGCTTTATAGAATGACTTGCGTAGATAGACATCATGACTATTTCATTACACATTTGTGAGTCAAACTGATCTCAAATTTCACTGAAAGAGTTTGCAGAAGTTGAGTTATATGGAGGCAAATTGCAGATGTCTTTTTGTCAAGTGGAAGGCTACGGTATAACCTCTTGCAGACTTGCACTATCGTGATTAAAATCTGATTAAAGCTTTCATCAGTGCTCTATAAATGAGCCGTTGTTGGGGGAAGAGAATTTCCAAACACATAGCTCTGCATGGTGTTAAGCCGGTTCCTTCCTCAGGGCTCGTGCCGGGGCAGTCACGATCATGACATTTCACTTTACGATTAATGTCCATACATGTCATTGCAATTAACAATTTGATGTTGTTTTGGCATTTTACATTATATATTATACCGAAAGAAAGAAGTGCTAATTTAATTGCATAATATATCATGATCAAAACAATTTACAATAATAAATTGAGGAATTTCCTCAGTGTGAGCTTGTAGATGAACTATTTCTCCCTCATCAGTTCTTACAAAAAGGAATGGCAATGTGTATGTGAAAGAATTTACGACAATCTCAAATATTCATTGGGCCGTTTTTTATATCATGTGATAATTGTGAGTGACAGGCCTATAGCCTGTTGCGAGGACTGTTTACAGACATGGTGTCAGTATTGTTAGCGTTGGACACGAAAGGAACTTTTTTCACTATTGCCTTATACCTATGTCCCTAGGATGCACTGTTCACTTCAGGTGTGTGTTTTTTTTTTTTTTTTTTTTTTTAGTATTAGTTTATTCCATACAAAAACATTCTTATATCACATCGGCATTTCATGGTCTGGGAATTTGGGTTGTCACAAAAATGTTAAAACAGGGGTGAACATCTGGCATTTGGGTAGTGGCTCATGGGCACTACCGTAGGTTATAGTGGCTCCTATAAATGTAGACCATGGGCCACTTGGTTAGTGGCTCCTGTTCACTTGGGTAGTGCCTCATGGACACTTGGTTAGTGGCTCCTGTTCACTTGGGTAGTGCCTCATGGACACTTGGTTAAGTGGCTCCTGTTCACTTGGGTAGTGCCTCATGGACACTTGGTTAGTGGCTCCTGTTCACTTGGGTAGTGCCTCATGGACACTTGGTTAGTGGCTCCTGTTCACTTGGGTAGTGCCTCATGGACACTTGGTTAGTGGCTCCTGTTCACTTGGGTAGTGCCTCATGGACACTTGGTTAGAGGCTCCTGTTCACTTGGGTAGTGCCTCATGGACACTTGGTTAGAGGCTCCTGCACCTGCCTACTCTCCCTTCCATGCTCTTCTATCACATTTTCTCCCATCCCTCCTCCCGTGAGCTTCCTCTCACCGACAGCACGCTGCAATGTGTGTGTCCTGTTTTTCTGGTTTATCTTATCTGTTCTTTTGTTGACGTCCGCCACAGTCTCTTCCTGTGTGTGCCGAGAAAAGACATCTGTGTTTCCTTGTGGACTCCTGGAGCAGTGGAATCACCCCCCTCTCTGTCTCTCTCTCTCTCTCTGTTTCTCTCTCTCTCTGTCTCTTTCCCCTCTCTCTCTCTCTCTGCTTCTTTCCCGTCAGAGGGAGAATATAAAACCGCCCTTAAAGGGAAACCCCACCCATTTTCAACATTTTACTGTCATTGAGGTACGCTCAAGGTGTTGGATAAACATGATAAAAAGTTCCCCCATTCTGTGTTTCCTAGAAATGGAGCTCTGAAGAAAAACACTAACATGGTGAAACATCTTGATGACATCATCAAGATGTATTTTCACCCTGTTAATGGATTTCTTTAGACACTTCTTTTTTCTGAGAGCGTACAAATGGAACCAAATGAACCCGTTAGGGTTCATTTGGTTGCATTGGTTGCATTGGTTGAAAATGGGTGGAATTCCCCTTTAAAGGGGAACTACACCCTTTTTGAATAAATAAATAAATACATAAATGTATTTTACATCTTAACAGAGTCCAGTGTCTCTGATGTCATCACCTACATGTTGTCTCAGTAAGACAGCCCTGCCCCTATCCACAAGGGAGGTGCAGTGCACCAAAGCTTTGTGGGAGTTGAAGTCCCGGGAATTAAGTGTGAGCTCAGTGCCGACACTGCTAAAGTTTACATTATCTAAAACTAGTGCTGCAAACGAATATTCCCTGTTCGGAAGAATGTCCAAATATTAAAATGTAAAGAATATTCAAATGCCATAATTTAAGGTTCGAATTAAAAATAAATGGCAATAAAAATGCTGTGCGAGTTCCCACAAGACTCTGGCCAACATAAATTAAAGTATTATACAAAAATAGGCTTTTAAGATAATTATGAATCATTAATTTCATCTTGCAAGACTCAAGAGAGCTCATTTCCCAGCACCAACCGTGGACAATGCTGCAATATTTCATATTGAAATTATATACATTCAATATTCGAATAATTCGATATTTGTTTGAATCCGCATGGTGTTTTAAAAGGAATATTCAAATGTAATTATTGGCCAACTCTTGCAGCACTATCTAAATCCACATATTTCACCCATAAAGACCCACAAGAAAGTCTACTTCGACTAAATATTCTAAATGGCATATGTATATTTTTGTGCAAAAAAAGGCTCCCTTTAACGTCAGGGCAGTGCTCTGGGTCTGTACCTCGGCTTGCCTTTTCCTATAAATTTGAGGGTAATTGTATGTGTTTTTTTTTCTTCCTCCTCTCGCTATCAACTGCAGATAAACCCCCGGCCCTAAAGAGCGTCGTAGCAAATTGGTTTCGCGGCGAGAGCGGGGCGATCCGTTAGACACCCCTGATGATCCTCGGTTCGTCGTCTCTGATTGCCTCCAAATTAAAGCCATCACGCTGCTGTCTGTGCACCTAACCCGCCCATTAAGTCTCATTAGAGAGGGACTGGAAATTAATTACAATGTTTTTTTTCCTCTCCCCCTCCCATCCCTCCCTCCAGCCCCTCCTTGTAAAAGCGTTGTCACTGACAAAGCCCTTCCTCCCGTATGATGACAATTACAAGCGTAAGTTGATTGCATTGTTTCATTAGGCGATAGGGCACACTGCTTACTGGTACAGCTGCGGAACTGTCACCTTTGGCCTGTTCGAAACCGTGGAACGCATCTGTGTCATTTTAGATTTGAGCTATATTAATAAGGTTAAATAGGTAGATTCCTGCCCACTCTTTACATTATCATTTAATGCCTTTAGAAAAATGTGCGATATATACAATAACTTGTCCCGTTTTAATGGTCCAAGTGGGTAGTATTAGACAGCCCAGTCCTGATGGTGACTTCAATCACTTCGCTTTTCTTCTGTGATACCCCTGATGATGGATCACCATTAGGATCCGATCGTCATCATGGTCATATCGCAGTCAAATCAAGGTCTAATCAAGCCGCTGTGGACATAAAGACCATTTCTGGCCATCTCTAGGTGGACGACATGATTGGGAAGACCACTTCTCGTCCTGATTGTACCACTCCAGGGGATCAGTGGTGACAAGAATGAACTTGTTATATGGTCTACAGGGGTGGGCAATTATTTTTCCCAAGGGGCCAAATGAGATACATGAAATATTGTGGAGGGCCGAGACTAAAGGCTGAACTAAAGTCTGCGTAATATTAATTTAATTTCAAGATAAAAGGTAAGAGTAAGACCAACCATTTTGACACCAGGGCCCTCTATTTATTCAGTATTTGAGCATTTGATGACATTTTAGCCCCACAGATCCCAAAACTTTCATCAAGATTTCTTTTGTTTTTGTCAATTCCAGGCTGGATTTGGGAAACAAAACAGGATAACAAAAATCACACCCGTGTGAAATAAGTGCTGCCTGTGTGGTGGTCTGTGGGGGGGTCTCCTGTACTGTCCTGCTCCTGCAGAAAAACTGCTGTCCTGTCCCACTCCTGAACAAGGACAGAAAAAAAAATTGTGTCCTGTCCCACTCCTGTAGAATGGCTCCTGATCCTGTCCCACTCCAAATTACTCCCACTCCTGTCCTGCTCCGTTTTTTTTTTTTTTTTTTTTTTTGTAGACCTCATGAACATCTATTGTGAAGTAAAAGATGTAAAAGGTTACATTACACACATAAAAAACAAGAAAGGGTTCCTTGTATCCTAAACATCATTAAAATATGCCATGGTTGCAAAAGGGGTGAAATGGCCCTTTAATGTTTGTCATTTCTAGACCAGGGGTTTTCAACCTTTTTGACACCAGGGCCCACTATTTATTTAGCATTTGAGCCACGGACCACCATTTGAGGACATTTTAGTCCCACAGACCCCCGAAATGGACCAACACAGGTCCATTTGGTTTCATGTGTATGCTCTCAAAGAGTTACATCTGGTTATCAAACTTCCCACCATTTAGCCTGGGGACCACCTGGAACTCTCTCAAGGACCACTGGTTGAAAACCACTGGTGTAGACAAACAGAAGAGTGCCCCTAATTTCACATGGGTGTGATTTTAAGAAAATATGATGGCCAATGAAAATATATATCCATGAGCTAACTGAGAAGGGAAACTTCAGAGTGTTAACAGTCTTTGAATGAAGTTGTGCTTGAAATTTAGTAGGCTATATTTTGTAAACGGTTAATCCATCAAAGACTTGGTTGGGAATGGATAAAGGAGACGCAATGCCGTTGCATCGCATTATGTTGCAATATAGAACGCTATGGTCAGTAAACTAGCTGTTAGCCAGTGATGGGCAGTAGCTTGTTACAAGTAGCTAAGCTACATAGCTTAACTACATTTTCCCGTAACTTGTAGTGTAGCTTACTACATTTGTTCTGGGAATAGCTTGTAGTGAAGCTACACTACATTTTCAAGTAGCTTGTAGTAAAGCTACACTACTTATTTTGAGTAACAAGGATTGTAGCTTACTACATTTTCCCGCACACATTTTCAAATTCCGCTCATTTTTAATGGGTAGAAAACCTAAAATATACATCCCTCTAATATACATAATACACATTTATTGATATTATTTTATTATTATGATTATTATTTAGAAAGTTGTACATTAATTGATATATATATTTTTATATATGTAGTGTTGATGTAGCAAGCTACATCAAGCTACTTTTGTCATGTAGCTTGTAGTGTATCTTGCTACAATTTACTAGGGATAGCTTGTTGTGTAGCTTAGCTACATTTTTTCGAGAGTAACAAGTAGTGTAGGTTACTACATTTTCCCAGTAACTTGCCCATCACTGCTGTTAGCGTCGTTAGCATGCTGGAGGAGGACAACAAATCCGTTAGACTATTATAGATGACGCCGTCACGGTGATACAAAATCATGCACAGCTGCTTGCAAGCAAACTGTCTTCATCTAAAACTTCATAAAAAAAAAAGTCCAGTCCATAAGTTGTCGGCTGTCTGTCAGTCGTCTCGTTCGCTACACTGCTAGTCGGCAAGCTAGAAATACACAGCTACAATGACGATGCCATGGCGACGGTGTGCTCTGCATGTTGCCACATAAGAGAGAAACAAGCAGCAACAAGCAGCAAAAACCGTGCCGGTTAGGCATGGAACGAATTGTCGTTCGCCAACACTATCAGTCTGTACTGCCCATCCCATAGCCTGTAATGGATACCATCCCATAGCCTCTATGCTGGCCCCTATGCTGGACCGGCCAATAGAAATACACGGCTATAATGACGATGCCATGGCGACGGTCACTGTGCTCTGCATGTTGCCACATGTTGAGGGAGAAACAAGCAAGCAACAAGCAGCAAAACCATGCCGGTTAGGCATGGAACGAGTCGCAGCGACTTGCAATTCATTTCCAATGGGAGCGTGGCCATCGTGCCCGTTCCGTGCAGACAGCGTGCCCGTTCCGTGAGGACAAGCTTGTAAATCGTCTAAGGAAGTGCTGAGGCAGCACTTAAAAACGAGCATTCTCTTACATTCTCTGATTGAATGTGTAGACTTTTCCCTGATTCACATGATGAATATTTTAACTCTTGAGAGTGTAAAAATGAAACCAAATGGACCCGCAAGGGTCCATTTGGTTTCATTTGTACGCTCTCAAAGAGTTACATCTGGTTAACCAACTTTCCATATTTAACTTGGAACTCTCTCAAGGACCACTGGTGGTCCACGGGCCGGTCATAGTCAGCCAAAGGGACGCATTTGGCCCCCGGGCCGCATAATGCCCAGGTATGGTCTACAGGCTCAAAAGTATAACAAAGATTATAAAAAAGAGAAGAAGATATGTTAACTCCTTAACTGTTTTACCACGACTTTTGGAGTGATTGGTTATTCTGTTGTCTGTTTATCACTCCAAAAGTCGTTTTGGGTTTTGTTTTATTAATAAGCTCATTAACTCACTGCACACCACCTGATGAAGTCCTTTGAGTGGTGATTACACTACAAAACCCAGAAAACACCTCACACACTTTACAACTATCATTGATAAATGATAAATTATATAACTTTAAATGCATTTATCTCTGAATGAGCCCTGGAAACAGTGAAATGTGAAAATACAGCTTGTTTTGCCAAATGTATTAAAAAAAGCCGAAACACTTGATCAACTCATTTTATTTTTTCCCTTAAAGTAGACACCTTAAACTGTCTTTGGATATCATTCATTTGTACAAATTCACAACAGAGGATTTTCTATAAATTATTGTGTTAATATTGAGCCTAATGGGAGCGAGCCTAGCTTTTCTGCTGATCTGTCAAAGAGTTAAATAGATGAAAACATTGAGTATAATGGTATAATGGTTGTACTGTGCACAAAAAACGCGTCATGGAGTTGATGAAAACATCCCAGAATTCCTCAACAGATCTACTACTCGGGGTCCAGTTGGTTGCACCTCTGTGCCTGCACCGCGCTGCAGTGCAGTTGTCTATATTATGGCTTCACTGAAGCGTGTTGGCCTGGCAAACTACAACACGGTGCGGGTGAGTCCCTTGTTTCTTGGGGTCGCGCCTCAGTGGGCTCCATGCAGTTACATGAGTCAATGTCTTCTGAAGCTGATAGCTTCCCCTCCTCGAGCACTTCTTTGTTGTTGAGTTTGTAAAGTTATCGAAGGTTGAAAGTGGGTACTAATACTATACCTCGGAATTATGGATTCACTTTTTACAAAAGATTTTGATGATTCAGAACACTTTCCTGGGTATCTTTTTGCATAATATTTGGTTTTAGATATTTAGATATTTTACATTTTATTTTCTCATGCCATGAATATTAGGCTCACTTCCTTCCTGTGCTACAATTCATAATGATTTGGTGCACTGCTCCTCCTTGTGTATAGGGGAGACAACATGTAGTCCATTAAGTAAGTAAGCCCAGTGTCGAAGACATCAGAGACACTGAGCTCACTGCTAAAATAAAAAAATATGTATAACATACAGTATGATCTCAACCATATTACACACACACAAGCCCCCCTGGAAAGCGAAATCTTCTAAATATCAGTAACCTACATTTATTTTGCAAAATGGGTGGCGTGTCCCTTTACGTCGATGTAGTTGGAGGAGATACAGCTGTCACATTGAAATCTGTCACATTATACAAGGTATAGAACTTTTACCATTACCATTGTTTTGCAGACTTTCTCGAGAACTGTTTTAAATAATATAAAAAAATCAATCAAATTTCAGATGTGTTTAAAACATATTTCTTCTCCATGTGGAGTAATCAGTGCAGAGGATATCACCGCTGCACATACAACTGTATATTCAAAGTTAAACAAAACAGCCTCTTCTTTGACTGACTTTCCTGGGAGACCTGCAGAGTAGCACCGCAGACTAATAATCACTGGCAGTTCAATCCCGCTGTATGCCTGGCGAAAAGGGCATTTCACACTGTGCTGCGCACAGGGACTCTGCTTATTGAGCTGCCATCATCCAGCTTAAGCGCTGTATCAAATTAATTGTCTCTGACTGTCTGCATCATGCCATAGTATTATTATTACTATTATCCCACTCTGTGTGTCATTTTACTCTCCTCACTCATGGTGGTACTGCACACACATGCATGCAGAGTGAACACACGGCACCGCAGACTAGTTGTCTGCCAACCCCTCCTCTCTCTCTCTCTCTCTCTCTCTCTCTCTGGTTCTTTTTATTGCTCTTTGAGACTCCCACGCTCCATTAGGTCAGTGAGAGAGACACAGGCAGGTCAGACGGGGATTCCTGCCAGGCAGGCAGGCAGGCAGGCAGGCGTGTGTGTGTTTGTTTCCTTGGCTGCTGGATGTGTGTAGTGCAGTGGTTTCCAACCTTTTTGACACCAGGGCCCACTATGTATTCAGAATTTGAGCCACGTACCACCATTTGAGGACATTTCAGCCCCACAGATTCCAAATGATCTGTATGATTTACCATTTCCCATGTTCAAATATACATTAAATCATCATTAGTATACATTACATCATTAGTATAATTATTACCCAAATTTTACATGATTTGGACTTCACATTCAACTGGTAAGATCCTAGTACCTTTCTAAGTACCGGTACTTGCTACCGCTGACAGCATAGCTTTCCTAGTGTAAAGGCTACTCCACTACAACGTGACCCCACTAGTGGTGGTGAGGGATTCATTGCTGCTCGCACAAACAGATCTCTCTGTTTTTTGGTCACCTTGTCCCCTAGAACCAGAATATAAATGGTGCCTTAAAGGTTCTTAAATACTCCAGGGTGGATTGAGTTTGGGTGAAAGGATTTTCACGGCATTGTGTGTGTGTGTGTGTGTGTGTTTTTTTTTTTTAAGGTTCAACCTTTGCTCATACAGTACATACTTCAGGGTGAAGCCTTAAAAAATACATTGCGGTGAAAATCCTGTTAACTCAAACTCACTTCACCCTGGAGTTTGTACATAGGAGCCTTCAGTCTCCAAACCCAGCGAGGCACTACTGAGTGACGGTGGAGCCGTCCACTCTGCTGTGTTTGTGGCTGTAGAGTTGCAGGATTGGCAGAAGTAGTCTACTTGGCAGATTCAGGAGGGGAAATGTTCCGACGGATGTTCCAACGGCCACTTCCGCTGACTCTCTCTGCCTTGGGTTGCTGTCCGGGCTTTTCTCTTTGCAGCGCAGACGAGTAAGCCTGGGGACTAGTGTTTGTGTCCCTAGAGTGACCTGAGCCCCCTCCTCCTTCTCCTTCTCCTCCACTGCACTACTCTGTCTCTCCTCAGAGACTCCCCAGAATCCCCCCTGCTCTCCTCCCTCCAGTCTGTTCCCCTTCTGGGGCAATCCCTTTGGGATTGTATACTTAACCCATTAATACTTGAGGCACGAGGTTCTAAACATAGTCTTCTAAATCCTGAACAGTTTTTTTTTCCGGGTTGGAAAAAAAAAAATAAGCATGTTGTTGCTATATCAGTGCTTTCAAGGAAAGGAGGTTGCTGCACAGCTCATAGCCATGACGCAATAGTGTTGTTTTTTTAAGACACCATTGTTTCGGTGCTACTGATCTGAGCACAGTGGTCCTCGACTTTTCAAGTAGGTCTTCTCTTCTCTTAGTCATGCTTTGGCACAAGAGAGAAAGTCCTCTCCGCTGCCATTGTCCTCAACTTATCTCCTTCCTCTGAGGGTAACCTCTCTCCTGCCCATATCTCCTCTTACTTTGAGAGATCGTACTCTCTCCTGTCATTCTTCTCTACCTACAGCAGGGGTGCCCAAAAGGTAGATTGTGATCTACCAGTAGATCACACAGACCATGCAGGTAGATCACGACAGTCCCCATAGATGTGTAACTCTTGAGAGTGTTAAAATGAAACCAAATGGAACCTTACGGGTCCATTTGGAAAATGGAGAACTGTTGTTATTTTGACCAATGTTTTGCCAGTTCTCTTTCACAATTGTGGACAATAATGTGAAAGTTTTGGGTGCAAGAGACTAAACTCAACATCCCAAACTGTCAACTCAAACCCCAAATACTGTTTTCAAATGTCAGCAGTAACATATACAAGAAAACCTTCCAGTTCTCTATTTTTCATTTTAAGCACATTATTCTTAAACACTATAACAGTAAGTAACACCATCACCACGATTTCAAAGCTCAAACGTTCTAGGGGGCCTTGAAATGGATTTTCAATAATGGAACAATCACATTTTTGATGTGTAGATCTTGTTGAAACGCTCATTTTGAAAGTAGCTCTCAAGTCAAAAAACTGTGCGCACCCCTGACCTACAGTATCCCCTTCTCCTCTGAGAGTAATGATATGTTTTACTCCCGCATGGATTAGTGCAGGTTATTAGTGACACCGGAGTGTGGAATTACAATCAGCCCCAGTGTTTAGTCAGGCCTGCTTTATAATTGCAGGGGAGGAAGGGACTGTCGAGACTAAGTGCTTACTTAAAGTGTCTGGGTGGGCATACATAATCTGACTGCTCACTTTGGTTCTTCCTTTTCTTTTTTCTCTTTCTGGTGAAGAGGTTCACCCGGGCCAGGTTTTTGCGCTAGGCCAGAGCAATTATTTGTTTACCAAACATTTCGACCTGATGCACTGGTGACTGTTTCATCTACCGTATTTTCTGCACTATAAGGCGCACCGGACTATAAGGCGCACTGGATTATAAGGCGCACCTTTTAGAACTGTATTCATATATAAGGCGCACCTGATTATAAGGCGCAGGGAATAGAAGCTACTACAGTTTACATAGAATAGAAGATACTTCAGTCAAACAATCCATATATAAGGCGCACTGGATTATAAGGCGCAGTGTGGATTTTTTAGAAATTTAAAGGCTTTTAGGTGCGCCTTATAGTCCGGAAAATACGGTAATCAATTTCCAAACCTAAACAATCTTCAAACCTTTTGTTTTGAGGAGCGCTGGTTTCAGGCCATTCGACCTCCTAGTGAGGTGCACCCTAGGAGACATTTATATTTTGTTTTGCAAAGAACGGCTAATATCCAAACTCCCATCGTGTTGCGACTGTGAGTTTAGAGGTCTGTGTGTGTGATACCATTGTGGGATGGCACATAAGTTCTACTTCGACATGGTGCAGGTGCACGTTTACTCGTGCACAAGCAGACCCTGCTGCTGTGATCATGAGAGCACCTCCTGATCTTATGACCGGAGGTGTGTAATATGTTCAAACACGACAGAAACCAAGGATTGTATATTTCAAGGGTGAGCGTTCACAATAAAAATCCAAATCATTCTTCCTCCACACTTGGAGAAAAACAGACCCTGAGACTTGAGAGAGGCTTTTGATGGAGCATTTCTTACACGTGAGTCTCAAGGTTCTTCTGCAGCCAGTTTGCACGTGCGTACTGGTGTTTACCAGTGTGACATCGTCTGTTGAGGCGTCTCTATAACTGCCTGATTATTAGTCTGGAACTTAATTGTGGAAGATTTCATTTCCCAGGTCACAAATGCATTCGCAACGTCACAGCAAAACGAAATTATTCCACTTTTAATGGAGGGTTTGGATTGGTCACCCACAACCCTGGCTTGAGGAAAATGTAATTTCACTTTTTTTTTCGTACTGGCGAAACATGGTACTCTGCCCTGGTATGAACCATGTTTCCTCCCTCTCCTCTCTACCTCTGTCACCAATCCTCTGATTGACATTTCTCCATTAACTTCCTCCTCCGGAAAGGAATAAGTTGATGATGAATAATCCGAAATCAGGTTGTTATGTGACATCGCAGCACCGTTGGTTGCCTCAGCCTCAGCATGCCACATCACAGCTGTCTGTGTGTGTGTGTGTGTGTGTGTGTGTGTGTGTGTGTGTGTGTGTGTGTGTGTGTGTGTGTGTGTGTGTGTGTGTGTGTGTGTGTGTGTGTGTGTGTGTCTTTTTCGTTTACTTCCTTCTTGTCCACCCAAGTGTGGGGTGTGGGGGGTTGAGAATTCTCAACCCAGTCTCATGTGGTGTAGGCGAATATGCACGTAGGTACCAATTCGTCCATACTCACCTAGAATAGGCAAAAATCTGTGCATATTCGCCTACAATAAATCTGTGCATATTATACTTGCATATACTCCACTGAAAATGACGGAGCGGCGCCATCTCTGCCGACCATGAGCATTGTGAAGCGCCACTGAGCGAGGCGCTAGCCGAATTGCTGTGCTGAGCATTGCGGATTTTTGCTTTAACTAGTAGTGTATGCACGCAATTCGTAGGTGGCATTCCGTGCATAGTGTTGTACTATCTGTGAGACCGGGCTGGAATTCTCCAAGATCCCAGACAGTAGCTTGGGGCTGTTGGTGTTGGGGAGCGATCATGGGACATATAATTATTATTTCCAGGAGGAGGAATACTCAATCTTTTACTGTCTGGCATCGAACATTGGAACAAATCAAAGTTACATTTCTGTTCTACTGTCTCATCTAAACTCACCTATACCCGCACAACAGCAATAACAACAACCTTTAAATTCCAATATTGTTCCACTGTCTTATCCACGGGTGGAAGAATCACCTTTGTGTTTAAGTCGATTCACATTCCGCCACTGCACTGCAAGGCCTGGAAATAGAACACATGTGTATCGGAGTGCTGTGCGGTGCACGAACGTCCGTCTGATGTCGCCGGTGTGATACTATAGGCTGAGATGTACTGCAAGTGCTATGTGCTGAGATGTACTACAAGTGCTATGTGCTGAGATGTACTACAAGTGTAATGTGCTGAGATGTGCTATGGGCTGAGATGGAGTCTAAAAAGGTGTGTTTTCCAACTGGACAGACGGAATAGTAAAAAACTTGAGCACCCGCAAGTGTTATGTTGCCATTACCATTATACGCACAACAACAACACGCCAAATCAGCATGGACGGTCAACCGACCAACCCCTTCAGCTTTCCAAAACAAACATGCAACGTGTAAACACACACACACACACACACACACACACACACACACACACACACACACACACACACACACACACACACACACACACACACACACACACACACACACACACACACACACTAGGCCCCTTTCTGGCTGCTCTTTAATGATGGTTTAATTGAGGCCCTCTAGTGTGGTGAATAGCCCTGCTCTCTGATGGATGCCTGCAAGAGGATTAATCCACACACACACACACACACACACACACACACACACACACACACACACACACACACACACACACACACACACACACACACACACACACACACACACACACACACACACACCACACCACACCACACCACACCACACCACACCACACCACCCCTCTATTTGGTTTGTGGTGGTGGTGTTGTTGTTGGTTGTTGTTAGCTTCCTTTTGTGTCACTGAATGACCGTGTGTGTGGAGTCACTGCACTGCCTTTCACTCGGGGTCTTTGTTTCACAATAGTCGCGGCTCCCGTCCTCCCTGGACAACCCCCACTTGGCCCGGCCCGCATTCTGGTCGATTCACTGGCCTGCTGAATTGACTGCAACGTTCGGTTCAATTCAGTCTTTATGAGCCGACTCAGGTCCATAGAAACGCAAACAATTCTTTTTTCTCTTAAGTAGGGATAATAACGGAATTAATACTTAATTCTTAATCCACAGGCGGTACTCACTGGAACTTGAGCCAGATTTTGTGTGAATGAGCCTGTGTATATTGTGAATTCCTCCTTTAGTTTGCACAAGCCCCTTTAGCGTTAAGAGTGCAAAAGTGATGCCGTTTGCAGATATGCAATCATCCAGAGCCATTTAGAACAATAGTTGCGATATTAAGGCGTCATGTTCGTTATGTACGTATTGCGCGAGCCCATAGACTACAATGTATCCCGTAACTTGGGATTGTCCCCCCTCTCAGTCTATGCAGAAGAGTGAACAGAGTTTGTGTAAGTCTGTGTCTATACTCTCTATGCATAAGGTTCTGCAATCACCCAGCCATTGCATGAACTACTTGAAACATTAAAGTTTATTTAACCTAAGTTTTCTGGAAAAACTGCAAATATTTATATAGCAGCACCAAAACAATTGAATGTTTGAATACTGCATACTGTACAGAATCCAAAAATGGATGTGTCATTGTCAGTCAGTAACAAAGTGGCTGTTTCACTTCCAGTTCAAGTGTTTTTGACAGATTCATTCATGAAGATCAATGTAAACAATTCTGGTGATTATGCAAATATAAAGGGACTATCTAAAGTAAAGTTAGATTACTGATTTTGTTGTAATTGCAGTAGGTCTACAGCTACACACCAGTGATAACTACCAGTATATACCTTTACTTAACACTAAGCTGCAGGAACAGAGATTTACGTCCTTATAAAGTGTACCACTGTGTACGCCTACTACGCCCTATAAAGAATGGAGATTAATAAAAAGGGCAGAACTCCAATGGAGCTCTGGAGACTACTATGTTTCTATTCTTTTACTCTTTTACTTCTACTCCATTTGACTACTTTTACACACAATTTTTGACATGGCAAAAATAGCAGATGGTTTGTGCTTGCAGAGTGTCTCTTTTTTCGCCAGGTGACGGCCACTGCATGAAAACTAGCAGGCGGTTAAATGGGGGTGGTCTGTGTTGGGTGGTGTTGTGCATCATAGTGAGACAGTATAAGGCAGGTGAGGCTGCTATCACGCTGCTGCTGCTAATGACTCCATTACCTTCAGCAAACCTTGAGTTAAATTAATTATACCGCCGTTCACCTGTGGGAAACCTCTGCGATGGCACCCCACATGCTTTCCCTCCGGCGGACACACACACACACACACACACACACACACACACACACACACACACACACACACACACACACACACACACACACACACACACACACGGACTCAGACACCCAGCTGGCTAATTTGTACCCCACAGTTGTTTTCCTAACACATGCACGCAGGCGTGTGTGCGCACACACACACACACACACACACACACACACACACACACACACACACACACACACACACACACACACACACACAAACCCTCTGTCACAACAGGGCCGCCTGTCACCTTACTTCTCCCGCTGGCGTGTGTCTACTCTGTATTTCATGCCATAACATAGTATGGGCCCACATGGTGCGGTGCGTGTTTGTGTGTGTGTGTGTGAGTGGGGGGACAGGGACGTGTGTGTGCACGTCGTGGGTGTCATTTTTCTCAAAGACGTGTCGGTCACGGCTGGTTGGGCAGCGACATGCTGTTCACAAGTGGCTGATGAGGGAACGCTTGTCATGGTGTTGTCGTTACCAGTTGACCTTGGACACGCCAGAGGGGATGATGACAATACACTGGAGGATCTGTTTCTGTGTTTGTGTGTGTGTGTATGTGGCTACACGCCAGTGGTTGGAAGACATACTTGTCTGTCTTTACCTAAGTAAAACCTTTTCTGTCATGTGCCGTGTTGGACAGTAACAAATGTGATGTAGCACGGCCGAAGTTGAGTCTTTGAGGAAATTCTCATTTTTGTTTCATCATGCCATGTGGACGGATGGAATCATAGCTCCAATTTGACATATCGGTTGTGCAGTTTGACCCAACAGTTTTTTAAGACATAAAGAAGCAGGAGGTTTTTTAGTATCCTGAGCCTTTATTGTTAAATGTGCCCTGACTCCCTCAGCTGCAGCGGTTTAAAAATGGATTCATAATTACAATACTTAAACCTGTTCAACGTCACTCAGAGTTTTGCTGTCTCAAGTTTTCAGAAATCTGATCCACTGACAGGTCCTTTGTATGCCAATCAATCAAGTCACGTTAATTCATGTGGCAGATAAATATATAAAGTGTATAATCTTAGGGGCATGTCATGTGATCTAGTACCTGCACAGCCTTTGTTGTGATCTACTGTGTAGATCGCGATCTACCTTTTGGGCACCCCTGACCTAAAGTACCGTATTTTCCGGACTATAAGGCACACTTAAAAGCCTTTAATTTTCTCCAAAAAACAACAGTGCGCCTTATAATCCAGTGCGCATTATATATGGATCGTTATACTGCATGTAGCTTCTATCCTATGTTGACTGCAGTAGCTTCTTTTCTATGCACCTTATGATCCGGTGCACCATATGAAAACAGATCTAAAATAGGCCATTCATTGAAGGTGCGCCTTATAATCCGGTGTGCCTTATAGTCCGAAAAATACGGTATTCAATTGAGTAATGCAAGGAAGATAATGGATATTTGCAGCCCTTAGAACACTGCACCTGGTAAAAAATCGGGACACATTTGGGCTCCATAATTGCCAATACAGATGTCATCCAAAAACTCAATTATAAATAATGTCCGTTATGTCTGCCCAGTGGCATGCTGCTACAGTATATGGTGTAATGTGGCTCTGGTGCACACACGGCGACACCGGAGAACGGAATAGCTCGCATTTCTCCAGATAGTGGGAGAAAATGGAGGTCACAGAAGCCATTAGTCATTTGCTGTACCCGCCGCTCACACATATAGCCAGAGTAGAGGAGAAGCAAGAAATGATCATGGCCACCGCCAGGTCCAAGCAGCACCCGCTACTTGAAATGTAGAGCGCATGGATCTGATCTTATGGAGGGGCTTTTTCGTTTCCTTTTTCCGGGCCCCCTACCTGGGGTGTGTTATTATACTGTAGGCTCATAGGAGTTATGGAGATATGAGCGGCATTGAAATTAATAAGTGAGAACCTTTCCTGTGGGGATTGATAGTCCCACAAGAGGGCTTGGCAGCGCTATGCAATCTTACCTTTTTTTTTCGGGAGGCCTTTTTAATTCGTTTTCATTTAATATTTCGACTTGGCAACAGCTACATTAGAGTTCTGGTTCTTCTGAAATACCTTTTTTCAATGACAAGGTCTCCTACGTGCATAGAAGAACGTGTATTTGGCCCTGGACCGTCTTCAACCTCAGAATGTATTTTGTGCCAAGCAGCAACCAGATGCAAGTTTTTGCATTATTAAACACTTTCTGAAACGTTTCAAATCTTTCACATTTTCAAGATTTTTCTTTTTTTCTTTTTTATTTATTTATTTATTTTTTTACAGCAAGGAGCTGTAAAACGCTCCTAGAATGTTAAGGTTGTAGTTTTTTTTTTGTGTTTATTTTCACATACAACAATGTTTAGAAATGGCATGATGATGGCACAAGGTTAATTAAAATGTGATGGAGAATGCCTAAAAACCCTCCAGGGCCTTGAGAAGTTGCATTCTCCTGGTTTGTTTCTACATTCGTAGTTTAAAAAACAACTCCATTCCATTGGATTTTCATACAACTGCAACATTGTGTCATTTTTGTATTCAGCCGTTTTCAATGGGGCAGATTCCTAAGAGCCTTGATATTCAACAGTCTGCCAGCCTCTGTGAGAAGTGACACCCCCGACTTTTTTTAAGTCGTTCATTTAATAATACTTTATTTACGTCACCATTACCGGTACATCAATTAATACAGCAAGTCAAGGTTTGTTCCCAGCTGACTGAAAACACCTTGCTCTGTTTGCACAAGTAATTATATCTTGCAAGCTTATACAGTATATCAGCAGATCGGCTCGATATATGCTGTATTTATGGCTATTTGGTGCTAGCCTTAACGGAAGGATCAAGATTGTGCATTATTCTTAAATCTTGTGTACAGGTACACAAGGTGTACACAAGATGTAAGACGATGCAGGGACATTTTTGCCATTAGCTAGACTAGGCAGTTGCCTAGGGCGCCATGAGGGGAGCGTGGCGGCCAAGGGGGGAGGGGAGCGAGGGGAGTGGGCGACCACCAGTCATGCTTTAAATCGATACCAGGCTAATAAGCCTAATATGGATAAATACATTATACTTATCCTAACTAGAATTAAACATTTAAAACACATATAATATGTTATTTAATTTATTAGTTAGTTAGTTCATAATTTTATCCCTTGGGGGGGTCCATTTTACAGGAGGTTTTTCTTCCCTTACCAAACGGACCCTTACGGGTCCGTTTGGTAAGGGAAGGCTCCAGGGAAAACCTTGCCTAGGGCTCCAAATTGCTTAGAGTCGCCAGTGAGATGTTTGGCAACAAGTACGATAGAAACTACTAACTACTTTCCTGTAACAATAATAATAATAATAATCCTTTGGTTTTCTCACCTCCTCCAGCCATCTACAACTATGACGCCCGTGGGGAGGAGGAGCTGTCGCTGCAGATCGGAGACACTGTGCACATTCTGGAGACGTATGAAGGTAAGGAATCAGTAGGGAGTGTTCACAGGATGACGGAGGTGCCACGAAATAATTACACAAATGCCCATTCATTTCCCTACCTATGTACAAAAAGGATGTACCGTTGTGTCCCAAATATAAGATGACCCTAGTTATAAGACGACCCCCATTTTTCAAGACTCATTTGTGTAAAAAGAACATTGACTGTCCAGTAATATAGTCCTTAAATATAAGATGACCTCATTTTTTAGGATATTCCCATTGGAAAAAACAACAAAACTGTCTTATATTCAGGCCAGTAGAGTATTTAAAGACCTTGAAAGCCACAGGCAAGAGCCGAATGAGTCAAACCATTTCAATAAACACATATTTTTGGGCCTGAACATTTTTTTTCATCTTTACAATGATCAGTTCTGCCCAAAATAATGTGTATCGTTGGCTGTCTGAGGCTTTAAAGCTATACTGGGTAATCTTCTCATTAAAACAAAGCTTAAATTTGATAGATATTATGACTGGCATATTTGTCATATAACCCATTCCCTGGATTTCTCTAAATATGTTTTTTATCCAAGGGTAATGGGGGTAATATCTTGTTTTTTGTAGAAAAGGCTGGAGAAGTTCGGAAATCAATAACTCCTCACACAATATGCGAGTCACCACTCATTACACTCGGGAGGATGTGAAGAAAGCAGTGCAATTTAAATAAATACTTTTTGAAATGCCAATGGGGAATTATTTCCTGGTTTCCTTGTCATTCTGAATGCGGTGGGACCGCCATGCTCCATTAACCCATTCAGGCCTAAGTCCGCCTAGAAAAAAGCCATTAAAACCTATGGGCGGTTTTGAAAATACCCCCAAATCCTGACTTTTTCTGGAAAACTTACCAGGGATGTCAACGTTTACTAAAACATTTGTTTCTCAGGCTCTGTAGCAGCTAGAAACAAAATTCCAAAAGCATTTGATAGCTTACACCTTTGGAAAATTAATTGTCTTGGTCCAAACCTTTATCAAAAAATCAGAAAAAATTAGGAATCTAGAAAATATGATAAAACTAGTAAAACGCCTACTAAAAAACAGCAATTTTTGCATTTTTGCACACTCTGAAACACATAGAGACACATAGAAACACAATTACAACACTATTTGATAGTCTGATAGTTGCCTTGGACCAAGACTAGGTCCTACAATAGCAGGTAGGAACTAAACGTAAAAAGTATTTGAGATCTCACACTGTAGGCTTTCAAAAACTATAACTTTTATTTGTGCAGACTTTGAAAATGCACACAAAGCAGAAAATCAAACTAAATAAAGTAATAATAAAATATAAAGTGTCCTTTCAATAAAAAAAAGTGACAAAAAGATATGTGTTCAATAAAAAGGTGAAAATTTCTCTGTGGAAACAGTTCACAAGCAGCTAAAAAGGTAAAGTGTCTGTTATTGCAACAAGTCACAGTTCAGTGTCAGTTCAGCATCACTGACAACCACGGGGGTGGAATCGAGCAACAAGGAAGTCCAGGAACCATCTCAGCTTCCACATCTTGTCAGTCCGGTCTACATCTGCCTTGTTGTCCTGGAGGTGTAGAAACCTGAAAATGCACATAGGTGTTAGTCATTTTTATACTTCTTTGTGGTGTTTATAATATATAAACACACACACACACACACACACACACACACACACACACACACACACACACACACACACACACACACACACACACACACACACACACACACACAGCGTGTGTGTTTATATTATAGCATTATACATGCACATTGTTCAGTAATGCAGTATACACTACAATACTCCAGGTCATTTGCCATTATAAGCATCATGTAGCGCTGTATGCTGTATCATAACATGGCTGTATTATCATCATAGACGTAGCGGTGCGATGATAAATGATGAAAGGGTGCGCCTAAAAAGTTTTCCATCGCAGCGTCGACATCAATTATTACCGTTATTATCAGCAAGATCACTCAACATTATCTATTTGCAGCGCTATTATTATCATAGGCCTACTATACAATTTGTATTATTGCTATTACCTTCAGAAAACCTCGCGACGACTTTTGTTGTTGCGCTATTATAGGCTTCTATGGTCACACAATAGTACAACTCTATAATAACAATAGCACTGCTATCATACTGTTTTATCATTATAATTATCATCATAGCGGTTTGTATTAGTGTTATTATTACCTCCAAATAGCGCTGAATCTGTCCCGGGCCATCACTTTGTTATAAGTGGTCTGGAACAAAGTCTTTGTCTGTCGGCAAAAAAACACGGAACTCGGCTTGATCATCATCGTCGTCAGGCGATCACGCATCCATTGCGCTCTGTCCAGCGGCTCCGAAGAGGGAATATAATCTGGATCAGTAACATCGTCCTCGTCTCTACTGCTATACTCATCGACAATGTCGCTGCCGTCGCTCAAAACATATTCCATTTCACGTGGAGTCGTTGTTGTTGTTTTCTTCGACGCTGCTGCTGCTGCCATGGTGATGATTGGAATAGCGGTGACGCAGTAAAAAAAAAAAAAAAAAAACACTTTGCCGACCAATAAAGTTGCCTTAAGAGGAAAAAAAAAAAATCCCACAATGCATTGCGACACCCTAGAATACATACGTCATCGACTTATGACACATTTGATTGGCTATGAGACCGGAAATGGGCGGAATCTACCCAGAGTCCAGATTTGGACTCCCGGCATGAAAGGTAAAAGTCCCAAAATGGCCTCCCGTTCTTAAAGGTAAAGATCCACATTTGGACTCCCGTCTGAAATGGGTTAAAAGCAGTTTATGAGGACATTCAGGAGACGTATATACTGTGAAGGTGAGGGACGGGCATTAACAACATTAATAAACATCACTGACGCATCGGCACATTCAGAACCAGAAGTTACTTTATTGCACAGATTTACAGGTGTAAAAAAGTACTGTAGGAGGAATTAGAAGTTTTGGCTGGGAAAAAGGGGAAGTGAGAGGGAGCGAACACTACAAACCCAATATAACTTTTGAACAATATCAGTCTCCAGAAAAAAAAAAAAAAAAAGATTGGATGTTTTTGATGAATCTATGATGGTTAAAATGTGAGTGAGGGGATTGTATAGGAAGGGTTGGGGCAGCTAAAATGAACATCAAATCTAAATTGAATCTAAATACTCAGTCTAGTAACATACAAACTGTCTCGGTGTTCACATTTTTTAAGTGAAATAATCTCTTTAAATGGATTTAAATTAAATCATTCATGTGTCACACTCTGTAAAGTCCTCTCATGGAGCTAAGATAAACCTGTGAGGAAACAGACTGCTGTTGTGTGTGTGAGTCATTGTTGAGCGCTCTGTTTGTATTCTGCAAATATACACTGTTTCTGTTAAAAAAACAAACAAAAAAAAAACAAAAGAAAAGAAAAAAGAAGGTAGCTCACCTTTTGACATCGTTCTATTCCACTATGCAGGATGGTACCGTGGACACAGGCTGAGAAGAAAGTCTAAAAAGGTGAGTGTGGATATTAAATTGAGGCTTTGAACGGTACAATTACCGACTAAATGGGTTATTTTACTCCTTATCGGGAAGCATGACATTTCTGAGTTTTATGGTTTATTTCAGTTCAGGTGAAAAGAATAGATTAAACGCCTCAATTCTAATGACTCTTTGGCTACACAAACTGAGTGAACCTCTACTTTACCAGTATTATCTAACAGTTTTCTGAATTCATTTCCAGTCGCCATGGCTCGGTTTCATTTAAGGTTCTCACAGCCTACAGTACCTGGACCCTGTTCACTCAGGAGGGCGGCACTAACCATTAGTTCGCACATCTATTAAAAGGATCCCTGTCTAATAAGACAAATATGGCTTAAAACATTATACTTGCCATATATAACTAAAATAAACAAATAAAAGCACTGTCAGTATCTTAGTTCTTCCATAAATATAGAATCTTTCACTCAACAGGGAGCGCTCCTGTCGCAGTTTGATGATGTCACACGAGCATGTGTTCCTTTAGGCCTGAACCACACAGCCTCATGTGACATCATCAACCTGCGACAGGAGCAGTCCCTATTGAGTGAAATATTATGTATTTATGAATGAAATAAAAGTATTGGAGGTGTTTTATCTGTATTTTTTAGTTATAGAATGCAAGTATAGTGTTTTAAGGCATACTTGTCTTATTAGGCAGGGATCCTTTTAAGGCCAATAATAGCTTGAGAACATTTTGTTTATACAGTGTAAATCAGTGTGAATATTATATTTGATCTTGCCGTCAAGGCTCTTGGCTCAGTACATTAGCAGACAACCATTTAAGAGATAAGAACACAGCGAGTCTAGTGATGGTGTTGAGATGACGGTGGGTGCAAACAGGGTGTCGTGGGTTTGAATCCTGACGACCTTGTTGTGTGCCGCCCCATCTCTCTCTCTCCCTCTCCATTTGCTGTCACACTAATGTAGCTCAGTGCATGGTTTTCAACCTTTTTCATACCAGGGCCCACTATTTTATGTGTATTATACTGTATGTTTCATGTTTACGCTCTCAAAAAGTTAAATCTGGTTAACCAACTTTCCATCGTTTAGCCTGTGGGCCACCTGGAATCCTCTCGGGGACCAATGGTTGAAAACCCCTGATGTAGGTGAAAAGAATAGAGCTCCTCAGTGATGTCAGATCGCCTGGCCCAGGGAGTGAATTCCCTGTTTAGTTTTAGGATCTTGATAAAGATGTTTGATACGATTGGTTCAAATACAATGTTTGCGACCGATCAAATAATTAGTAAGAAGAAAAACAGCAAAACAATTTTTCTGTTTTTAGTTTTTCTCCTCACAAATTACAGTATTTGATTAGCCCGAAACATTGTACTTTTTCATGATTTGCCACGACCCGAGTTGGCTTTGTCCGCAGCATAATCTTCATTATTTAAATCACTTTCATATGACGAAAATGAATGGACAATTTACTTTCCAGACCAGGCTGCATAAACTGCATAAAAAATGGGTTATGGGGAGTTCACCGTGGTACAGATATGCCAGAACAGTTAGTGTAATGGTGTTTGTCTTGTGTTGTTTTCTTTTCCTGCAGGGCATATTTCCAATGTGTTACATCCACCTGAAAGAGGCCTCGGTGGAGGGCAACGGGTCAGTACCTTTCCTTCATGAGTTATTATGCCTGGAGATGAATTATGTGCAGCGCGGGTGGAAGAAGACATGCTCACATCGTTTTAGATTACCTTTTGTAAAAGCTGTGTTAATCATGCCTGCGAGCTCACAACATGCCACATGAGTTTATACATTAGCGTCAGATGTGTGACTTGTGAAGTGGGAGATTCTGTACAATGGACACTTTTAATTTTGTGCAATAAAACTATACAAGGTAACATTTTTTTTTAATTAAAACAAATCTGAAATAAGCCATTCCCTGGATTTCAACTCACAACGGGAGGAACTCCTTATACAGTATTGTCACAACACTCCCAAAAATAGGGATGATTAGCAAAAAAAGAAGTACTTTCTCCACCACTAGCCCTGACTTACTACTACCAAAATCATTTTTCACTCAAGTAAAAGTACCGATATTGCAGATGTAGAAACACACGTTTTGATTGATGTCTCCTTGAGAGTTGCTGCTGCCTGCACGACACGAGAGAGAGAGAGAGAAGAACATAAAAGCTCAAACGCCAAATCGTTGACTTGTACGGTTAAGCCTCGGGGATAAGTCTAATAAGAACAGATACCGTTTTATATCATTTGCTCTCAGAGGATGTAGCCATCATGGTGTTTAATTAAGGATTAATTACGATTCACTCAGAACTTGACTTTTGTAAGAAAAAAACAATATAAAATATATATATTATATATTCAGCCCTCGGTTGAGCAGGATGCATAATATATTGTGTTATTGTATCATTTGCAGTGGTAATTTACAATTATTGATGTCCTTAATTAAAAGTGGTGGATAGATATGCAAAGACTCATAACTCATCGACTTTGTTTTACAGAATATTTAAATTTAAACTTTTTTTTTTTTTTACCATGAATTAATTATGTTTACAAGAGCATGGAGCAACAGTAGCAAATCACATCGCATAGATCTGCTGTTGTTTTGCTGTTCTGTGAAGAAAGATGAAACTTTCCTCTTCTTACCCTTGAACCAGGTTTCCTGCACACATCCTGTCAGTTTTTACCATTGAGCTGATCTTGACCATCAGGTCAAAGCTGAGGTCAGATCGTTGTCATGCACACTATTCAACTGTGCATGACACAATACGCATCATGGCCGCCGCCAAATCAATGTGCCCCTCTGAAATGATGTTCCTGACTGTGTGTGCTGCTGTTGTGGCTTCTTTCTCCAGGCAAAAGGAGACCATCATTCCCACAGAGCTTCCTCTGGTCACGGAGGTCACCACCACGCTGCGAGAGTGGGCGTCCATATGGAGAGACCTCTATGTGGTGAGTGTACACTCCTGTCTGTCTGTCTGTCTGCAACAACTGCTGAGGACTAGTCAAAAGGCATGTGAAAAACATGTTTTGCCACTGTAATGTCCGGTATTCGCACCCATTCCCCCGCATGGAAGCACATCTTAGACCAGAGGTGGACAATTATTTTTCCCAAGGGGCCAAATGAGATACATCAAATATTGTGGAGGGCCGAGACTGAAGGCTGAATTGTAGTCTGCGTAAAATTAATTTAATTTCAAGATAAAAGTAACCACCATTTCATGACATTTTAGCCCCACAGACCCCAAAACTAAAGACTTCTTTTGTTTTTTCTCCACAATTCCAGGCTGGATTTGAGGAAACCAAACAGTCCAACATACAGATTTGGTTTAATTTTTACGCTCTCAAAGAGTTACATCTGGTTAACCAACTTTCCATATTTAACTGGAACTCTCTCAAGGACTACTGGCGGTCCCAGGACCACTGGTTTAAAACCCTTTCATGGGCCAGTCAGAGTCTGCCAAAGGGCCCCACGTGGCCCCCAGGCCGCATAATATGGTATGTCAGGTATGTCTTAGACGCTAGTCTTGAAGGAAATTTCGCATGGGCCGCGTAGGAGATATATAGGTGTTTAGGTCATCAGATAGACAGAAGCTCTGGCCCACTACCACTCACGGCTACACAACCAGTTAACCAACACCATTATTCAGGTGACTCACTTGTAGACTGAGCTTTGTGGATTCGGGTTATTTTTTAAGTTATGTAGTAGTGTGTGGCATGCAGCCCCTGGGCAGCATCCTGTCAACTAAGTGTGGCGTTTTGTATTTAAACCATTGTGTCCTGAACCGTTTTAGCAAAGGATCACTGTCTTTTTCGATCTACGCAAATTTATCAAGCACATTTATCATGCTTCTTGGTGAAGCATGGTCTCAAGCTGAGCTGCACAGTTTGAGTGCATTGTCTTCATTATGTCGCTCTGTCTCAGACATGCGTCTCTTTTGACATGGTTCTTTTGCATGCGACTGTGTTTGATGATCTCTTCAGACTCTACCTTAGCCTGTAGCACTTGTCCTATCCTTGACAGCCTTGCAGGCTCATGCAAGAAAGGCTATAGCGGGTCATTTCGATAGTATGTTAAAGTATGTAGGCATTGCCAGGTTCATTTGTAGACCTGACATCCATTATACTGTTTATAGATGACTCTTACTACACATTTGATGTATTACCTCAGGATTTCCTTACTAACCCTGCATTTTCCTTGCGATTAAGAGAATGAATTGTACAGTGTATTGAGGAGGACAGACAGACAGACAGACAGACAGACAGACAGACAGACAGACAGACAGACAGACAGACAGACAGACAGACAGACAGACACTGTAACGGTGAGCACACACTCAATGTACATAGGTTGTGATGCATGCAACAAAACCGCAGATATGTTGCATTGCATACATGCAATATGCCATGTTGGAGAATGGATGCTCTACAAACCACACATCTCTCAGCCGCAGCTAAATAAAAGACACGCACACACACACACACACACACACACACACACACACACACACACACACACACACACACACACACACACACACACACACACACACACACACACACACACACACACACACACACTGCACACATCTGCCCGTCTCGCTCCACATTTGAGTTACTGTCACCATAACTCTCTTTGCGACTATGATTATAGATAGGCTGTTATTGATCCCCAGGGAAATCCTGGCCCTGTCTGTTTTCCATAGTACTGCATTGGATTAAAGTTCTCACAGTTCTCCCAGACTGATCTTTAGGATTCCATAGAAACCAACACGGCTTCTATGGCAGTGGTTTCCAAAGTTGTGTTCGGTGACCCCCGGCTTTAGGGAGTTTGACAGTGTTCCCAGATAAATTATATTGTTGAAACCAAATGGACCCTTATGGCTCTGTATCTGTAAACTCTTGAGTTAACATTCTCTCTTGAGTAAAAAAAAAAAAAAGATTTTACAATATAAAATCTAGAGGGAAAAAATGACATTTAAGAAGTTTATACCGACAATTTCCAGGGTAGAAGCATTTTCCAAAGATCACTAATAAAACTACTGAACCTGTCTGTATTTCATTTGCCACCGTTGCCTTGTCCCTGTCCCATTGTGAGTGTTTCTGCTCCTGTCCTGTGCTGTTGTCTGATGTATGAGACTAAAGACAAATTTCCACATTGTAGACAATAAACTAACTAACTACTCTTTCTCTGGACCATTGTCTTCCGTTGACTCATCCCTCATGTCTTGTCCACGTCTCTCCGGTCCCGTCGGTCCACACAGGGGGACAAGCGTGAGATGTTCAACTCCGTCCGGGACATGATCTACGACCTGATCGAGTGGCGCTCCCAGATCCTGTCCGGGACCCTGCCCCAGGACGAGCTGACGGAGCTCAAACAGAGGGTCACCTCCAAGATCGACTACGGCAACAAGTATGTGACCTCTGTGTGTGTGCCTTGCATGGTTTCCACTGCCATCAGTGTATGAATGTGTGTGTGTAAATGGGCGAATGCCTTGGACAAAGGCGCTATACAAATGCACCATTTACCATTTAGCAGACAGTCCCTCGGTTTGGTTGGCCGCAGGGGTGGATATAACATTTCCCATTTGTGGGGGCAGGAGAAAATGGTACGGGTGTGACTTCATCGCCCGTGTCGCTTCGCGCTACGGGCGATGAAGTCGCACCCATGCCATTTTCTACCATTTTCAGTTACAGGGCTTTTATTAGGCAAGTAAGCATCAATAATAACATCAGTTGTTGTTGAAGTTGCAACAGACACGCAGCATGCATAAAGCTAAAGGTCTGACTTAGAGTCGTTTTTCTGTTTTCAGTGATGAAATGCTGTTGGTTTAGTGGTGACACAGCTGTAGTTAGTTCGTAGCAGTAGTAGGGTTTCAAATACTTTTGAAATATAAGCACTGAAATATCTTGGGTTGTTTTGCATGCCGTCATGCTTGGTGGGGCAGCCTGGGCATTTAGGGGGGCATCCCCCCCCCATGCCTATGCCTAGATCCGCCCCTGGTTGGTTGGCCGTGTGAATGAAGTCCATTCCCTGCATCCCAGCACACTCCTTTCTCCCATATACCCCAGGCCAGGCCTGCAGGACGACTGGCCCGGCCCGGTCGGCCAGCCGGCCTGCCTTTTGTTGGAATAGGTCAGTGCCGGCGTCAGTCAATAGAAAATGACAGGTCATCGCTTAGCCATAGGACATACCGTGGGGATTTAGCAGTGGCACGTTGCTCTGCGCTCCATCATGAGATGACAGCGGGATGCTGCGTCTGCACTGGCCCACTGGAAAATCACTAGAAAATGAGAATGGGGGGGTGGTGTGTGTGTGCGTGTGTGCGTGTGTGTGAGAGAAGCCCTTCGCTCTCCTCAACTCACTGAGATGAAAACTTGGAAAAACACTTTGAGAAATGACTCCAAGCGTACAAATGGAACCAAATCAACCTGTTGTTAGGTTTCATTTTGTTCCATTTGTACGCTCTCAGGAAAAAAAAAAGGTCCTAAAAGAAAAATCATTAACACAACTTGATGATGTCATCAAGTTGTGTGCACGTGTGTGCGTCGTTTATACAGCACATTTGTCCAACGCGCTTTGCATAGATTGCGGATCCAGTTCTACCAGTCACACACTGATGGAAGCATGAAACCATGCAAGGTATCGACCAGCCCATCAGGGGCCAATTATCCATGAGGGAGCCGGAGTTTGAACCGCCAACCTAGTGGTACCCTATCCACAATATTGACTCTACCCCTAAGCCTACTGTATGTGGCGTGAGAGAGAGAGAGAAGTATTTTCCACTCTGTTAAAGGTTGTCTCTGCATCGTGGATAGACACCCTGTGTGTGTATAGTTATTATGCATGTAGTGCTAGCGATGGATTATGCACCTCTCTCTTTCCATCTCTCTCTCCCTCTCTCTGTCTCCCTCTCTCAGTCAGTCTGTCTGTCTGTCTGTCCATCTCGCTCATCTCATCGTCCTTAACGGGTGCTCTGGCCTGGGGCCAGCCTGTCACATCTGCCCTTCAAAACGAGCCAACGACTCTGTCACACCCCTGCTGCCATACACACTGCCACGCCACCATCACCCTGCTGCCTCTGCCTCTCTCTCTCTCTCTCTCTCTCTCTGTTTGTCTGTCTGTCACTGTCATTGTCCCTCCGTCTCCCTCTTTCTTTATACCACATAAACACATCACACACACGCGCCGCACTTTTAACTTTCTCTTTCATGGCGTGCCTTTCCGTTTTTGACACCTCCCATTGTTATTGTTTGTCATTGTGATTGTGATGGTTGTCCTGTCCTCTCTCTCTCCTGTGTTCTCCAGGTATCTGGACTTGGACCTGGTGGTGAGAGATAAAGACGGCAACATCCTGGACCCGGAGCAGACCAGCACCATCAGCCTGTTCCGGGCCCACGAGGCCGCCTCCAAGCAGATCGAGGACCGCATCCAAGAGGAGAAGGTGCCGTATTTATACACTCGTCAATGCAAAGAGCCCTAAAGCCCTGTCGCTCCATGTCTGAAAGGCTCTTTAACGTTTGTTTTCGTAAATGAACCGTTCTACCTGATCGTACTCCCGTGTCACACACAAGCATATCCCATCCAAAGCAGCAGCTATTTTCACCAAGTTTGGGTCTAGATCTGAAAAGTTTACAAAGCACTAAATCGCCCAGAGGGGATGGAAAAGGGATGGTTTTGGTGCCGGTCGGTTGGGTGGACTCACCTGAATGCCAACTCTGCAGTTATGTTGGTGCGGCCAGCGCCAAGCGGTCTCAATTTACATGACCTTTTCATCCCCGGGGCGTCTGTTGCATATGCATGGGCCGTATGAAGACACTCTCTCAGGTCTACGTATGTCATGAATAATGATGGCCGCCGAGCCGCCGCATTCATTTGAAGGGCGTTCGGAAGATCAAACGATAAAAAACTGGTTCTCTTTAACTTTAAAATTCCCCAGATATGGTCGGCATTATTATAGGCTATGGATGGAACTCTATGGTTCTGTTTGGTTCCATTTTCTTTACACTCTGGAGTTATAAAACTTTAGTAAACTTGCGTTGCCTACTAAAATCCACAATCTCTTAAAGATAGAGCGCTTTGAAAGTTAATATACAGTACATTCGATATACAGTGTAGATTGGAATTTTCATTTCTGCTAAGCAGCAGGCTATACAGTATGGCTCGAAAACAGGTCTTTTTAGTAGTTTTTCAACTGCAGTGACGGGTGTTTCATTCAGCTGGAGTCCCACTTGGTCCACCACCGCTGACTGGGGTGGTCCCTGGACCCCACTTTGCGAACCACTCTCCCGTATATTATTACATCTGCGGGACCATGCTCTCACCTCTAAAACTTCCAACGGATAGCAACTGTAACTTTTACAGTCCGGGTTTGCACTTTAAGAAAGTTAATTTACTTTGCAAGAGATGCCGAAATGACCCCTGGTTTTTATATGCTGCTGTTGGTGTTGTGGTGGCCCTTTTGGTTTCCGGAGCGCGTCCCTCAAGGGCTCAGCGTGTTAGTCTGTACAAGAATATATACAGTATGTGGCTTTGCACCGGACAGCAACCACATGCAGCATCTCTCTTGCTTCTCCCCTGCAGTCCCAGAAGCAGAATATCGATCTGTCCAGGCAGGCCAAGTTCGCCTCCACTCCCTCCTTCGCTCTGTTTGTGACTCTGAAGAACGTGGTGTGTAAGATCGGCGAGGACGCAGAGGTCCTCATGTCCCTGTACGACCCTGTGGAGTCCAAGTTCATCAGGTACACACACGCACGCACATCCACACACACACACACACACACACACACACACACACACACACACACACACACACACACACACACACACACACACACACACACACACACACACACACACACACACACACACGTGCGCACGCTTCCAGGAGACGCCTTTCAAAAAGAGAAGCGTGCCAAGGGCACCCCTCTATGAAACTTTTGTTGTGCTAAATATGTCTTTATCGAAATATTACAGATTCACAAGCCTACAGCCCATTAAACTGACACATTGTGAGCTTGTCTTTTTTTGGTGTGCGACGCTGACAAAGCATAGAGGCGTGACCCCAAATAAGCTTGACCCAAACCTAAACCTCTAGTCTAAAAGTCTAAAATAGCCACAACCTATAGTTTTCATGATGCTGAATCCATTCCAAGCATTGGTTTAGCAGCAACACACGCTGAAAACGGCCATAGCGCCTGCCAAAATGTGCTGACTAAGTATTGATGACGGGTATGACTGTTTTTTTTTGCTTTCTGAGACTTCACACCTGTCTAGCCTCGACACCCAGGCTTTCATTTTCGTCCTCGTTACGCCTGGACTAATTTGTTAGCCACGGCCTAGAATGGGAGTCAACTTTTCGTGGTGGGCGTCGCTCCAAATGATGCGACGTAGCCATAGTTGGGAAGTAACGAAGTATTTTTACTTCGTTACTGTAACGAAGTACATTTTTGGGGTATTTTTACTTTACTCAGTATTTATTTTACTAAGTACTTTTTACTTGTATCCGTTACATTTTAGCACAAGTATCTGTACTTTTTACTCGTTACATTTCAAAACAGGCTCGATCGTTACTTTATCTCCAGCACCTCCCGAAACCAATAGATAGATCCAGAGGTGCGACAACAACAATAGCCTACGCGCTAATGACTCCTGCCTAATGCCTATGCATTCAGTATAGCTCCCCGATCGCCCATCGGCATGTTAATTTAAGTCTTTGTTTGAATGGGGCAATCACATCACCGTGGACTTTAGGTAGCCTATACTTGCAGAGCTGTGGGAAACACCGCTATAAGTCTTTATGCTGCGGTAAAGCGCAGCGCCCGAGCTCGTCCAATATGCATTTCCAACTCGGAAGGAGAATCAGAGCGCTCCTTCTCAATACACGTGGGATCGCTCCTAATGTCGTGCCTTTACCCTGTCGCTATCGGAGCTGAATAAAAGAAAAGGTGATTCCAGCCAATGCTGTCGCAAAATACCAGTAGGCCTAATAGTCCACAACCCGCGGGTTCAGATTTTGCAGAAGGAAAGGAATTTAAAACTCTTACTAAAAACATAGTAAACAAGAGAGCAATTGCAGCTTCTCTCAATGCTGCATAGAGATACAGTTCAGGAGAGGACTGCCGCGGCATCTCGCCGTGTTGCATGGGGGAAAAAATCACACCCGTGTGGAAGAAGTGGTGCAACTGCATATGGTGGTCTCTGGGAGTTCCCCCGAACTTGCAAACAGCACGCACACACATGCACACACACAAAACGTATATCTAGGTGTGTCCTCCTGATGTTTTTGGGCTATGAAAATGTGCTTTGGGACAAAAAAGGTTGAGAACCACTGATCTAGTGTATTCTATGACTGTTGATTTTAAAATCAAACTGTTTCAAGAGTTGGTTACATTTTAAGAAAAGTTTGGTGGGGATTTGAATACACTGTAATTTCAATGCAAATGACTGGGAAGCGTCTGTTAAAAAAATACTTTTTACTTTTACTGTAAAAGTACTTTTGAGAGTCAGTACTTTTTACTTTTACTTGAGTTACTTTTTTGAATGACTACTTTTACTTTTACAAAAGTACTTTTTTACACAAGTAATTTTACTTTTACTTAAGTACAAAAAATGAGTACTTTTCCCATCTCTGGACGTAGCACAGCAGTGGAGGGGTGGGGGAGGGGCGTTGGATGGCGACACGTTGGTGAGATCAAATCAGATCAGCTCATCTGGTGGGGGGGACGGCACCCCCCCACCCCCCAGGCCAAAATCATTTCAGGTTAGGCCAGGCTACACCTGTCAAACGAAGCGCACTTTCCGGCAATACACAGCAGGATCTGTTTTAATCGCAGTAAATCTTTCTGGCATGAAGGGCGACCTCCGTAGACCAAAATAGACGTGGATGTGAATCTCAAATTGAACTCAAAATGATACTCGAGGTATCTATAATTTGTCACTGTCTGACCTTCCTTACTCTGTTATTAAAGAAAAACACGGGCGGTAATGTCCGAGAAATCCTTTGAAAATTGCCCGTTTTCAAGATGTTTTGGCAACAGCCCAATCTGTTCGGTCAAAAGCTTGCTGGAAGTGTGACTTTGAAGACATTTCTTTATCAAAGCCCGCCTATTGGCTCAGGGCCCCTGTGCACATGTACACTTGGCTCAATTTATCACTGTTTGTGTGGGTATTTATCCCTCACAAGTATAATAATGTGCGCACACACACACACACACACACACACACACACACACACACACACGCCTCAATTCCCCGCAGTAGACCGTGATACGCGATACGTGCCTCTGCACTAAAACACAGCCTCCTCGGTACTCGACTCACACGGTTAGGATTTGGCTTATTGTTTCCGGATTTGCGACAAGAAAATTACATAATAATAGTAGCAGGTCTAGCCGTGCCTGTTTTGTCGTCGTTTTTTTTGTGCTCCAAACAAGCCGTGAGGCTTAGATTACAACTCCTCTGTGCCTCGCTACTGCTTTGTGTGTGCAGTCAGCCTCGATCGCACTGGGTGGGTATAATCTCGTTACCGAGGCTCTCAATGAGCCGCTTGCCCACGCACAAATCGAAAGGTCGAGTCATGTTTTCCTATTTCTTTCTTTTTTTCCCCCCATTCGGTATGGTGGAAGTAGTACTTTAGTGATGTAAAAGCAAGTAAGCAAGTAAAAGCAACGGTACAACACACAAAACACATACTGTAAGAATATATACAGCACCAAAGTACCAAGATGTAGATGTAGCCAATCTACATATCTAGATGTAGATGTGTAGATTGGCTATTATTAATATCAAAACAAAAACATGATTGGTTGCTTGCTTTTTTAATGTAAGGCTGATTATGTATTTTAGATATCATTTTTTTTCATCTGGATTTAGATAATTTAGACAATAATTATTGTTATATTTTGTAGTAAAAAAAGGTGTAATATTTACTCTAGTAAAATATAAAATGACATACATCTCCTTCCCCCCTCCATCCCCAGTGAAAACTACCTTGTGAAATGGTCCAGCTCCGGCCTGGTCAAAGACATCGACCAGCTTCACAACCTGCGGGCGGTCTTCACCGTAAGTGTGACAACCTCCTTGTTTGCTTGTGGTGTGCATGAGCACCTCTATGTTTGCATGTTGTCGTACACGGTACCTCCATGTTTGCTCCTTGTTGTACGTGATCAGTGTTGGTCTATATTACTTAGGAAAGTAACTTCTTTACTTTACTCCTTACCCCTTAGACAAAGTAATATCATTACTTTACTTATTACTGGATTTGAAGAGTAATATATTACATATTACGTTATTACTTTCCCAAGTTCTCAACACCGCCTTTGAAAAAATAGAGAAGTACAACATAATCTGTTTATTACAAAATAAAGCAGCAAGCGATTTGTAGTGTACATAACTGCGCAGGATGCAGCGTGTGGACTGGATCTACAATCTACTGCACATCTCTGTTGTTACAGTACCTGCCAATAGCTTTTATATCTGTTCTATTTTTGCATGCAACAACAAGCTCATTTAAAAAAAGTAACTTGGCGTTACTTGCAAAGTAATGCGTTACTTATTATCCATTTATGCAGAGTAATCCCGTTACTTTACTTTTTGGAGCAAAAGTAATAATATTACAGTAATATGTAATCTAAAATTAGTTACTGCCCAACACTGTACGTGATACCTCCATGTTAGCTCCTTGTTGTACGTGATACCTCCATGTTTGCTTCTTGTTGTACGTGATACCTCCATGTTAGCTCCTTGTTGTACGTGATACCTCCATGTTTGCTCCTTGTTGTACGTGATACCTCCATGTTTGCTCCTTGTTGTACGTGATACCTCCATGTTAGCTCCTTGTTGTACGTGATACCTCCATGTTAGCTCCTTGTTGTACGTGATACCTCCATGTTAGCTCCTTGTTGTACGTGATACCTCCATGTTAGCTCCTTGTTGTACGTGATACCTCCATGTTTGCTCCTTGTTGTACGTGATACCTCCATGTTTGCTCCTTGTTGTACGTGATACCTCCATGTTTGCTCCTTGTTGTACGTGATACCTCCATGTTTGCTCCTTGTTGTACGTCAGGGGTTTTCAACCTTTTTCATCCCAGGGACCACCGTTTACTCAGGATTTGAGCCACGGACCACCATTTGAGGACATTTTAGCCCCAAATCTAAAGATTTTTTTTTGCTTTTGTCCACAATTCCAGGCTGGATTTGGGAAACACAACAAGCAAAATTACATTGTAAAATGGCTAATTCAGATGATGAATATTTTAACTCTTGAGAGTGTAAAAATGAAACCAAATGGACCCGCAAGGGTCCATTTGGTTTCATTTTTACGTTCTCAAGAGTTACATCTGGTTAACCAACTTAGCTGGGGACCACCTGGAACCTTCTCAAGGACCACTGGTGGTCCCCGGACCACCTGTTGAAAACCCCTGTTGTACGTGATACCTCCATGTTTGCTTCTTGTTGTACGTGATACCTCCATGTTTGCTTCTTGTTGTACGTGATACCTCCATGTTTGCTTCTTGTTGTACGTGATACCTCCATGTTAGCTCCTTGTTGTACGTGATACCTCCATGTTAGCTCCTTGTTGTACGTGATACCTCCATGTTAGCTCCTTGTTGTACGTGATACCTCCATGTTAGCTCCTTGTTGTACGTGATACCTCCATGTTTGCTCCTTGTTGTACGTGATACCTCCATGTTAGCTCCTTGTTGTACGTGATACCTCCATGTTAGCTCCTTGTTGTACGTGATACCTCCATGTTAGCTCCTTGTTGTACGTGATACCTCCATGTTAGCTCCTTGTTGTACGTGATACCTCCATGTTTGCTACGTGATACCTCCATGTTTGCTTGTTGTTGTACGTGATACCTCTCTGTTATGCTCTTGTGCGCGCAAGCAGACGTGCGGATGTCTTTGACAGGCAGCAGTTCACCCCCTCCCACACACCCCCTGCTATAGTTCTCGGCTGTTGATTCAGTGGTGCTGTTCCGAGGGACGTGACACCCCACAGAACCTTGTTTGCAGAGCCGCTGTATATTTGCTAAGCTGCGTGAGACAGTGCTCAGCTCGCATTCTGTGTGTGTGTGTGTGTGTGTGTGTGATTGTACCGCGCCACTCACCTCTCTCTCTAATGGGAGGCTCAAGGGCACAGGGGGGTCGCCCCCCCACGCCCACGGAGGACCCCCCTTTAACCCCCTACCACCCACACACAGGCCTACAGGAAATGTGTGTAGCACACAACACAGCACTTAATACTGTAGACGCGCGCGCGCACACACACACACACACACACACACACACACACACACACACACACACACACACACACACGACCACACAAAAAGTTGTACACGGTTTAATGAAACGGTTCCAGCGATTGATTTATTCCGTTGCTTAATAAACACCCCCGGCGGCGGGGCGTTAAATCCACACAAAACTTTGCCGGGAGGGTGATTTGTCAACATCGGTGGGATCGAAACGAATGATGCAGGATCTGATTAGTAATGCTTACTGCAAGGGGGAAATGTTTACTTTTCAGAACAGTTGGTTTTTTGGTGGGTTATTGCCTCAAGTTAATCAAAAGAAAGAAAGAATAAAAAAAGGAATACAGTCTGTGCAAACAGCTTAACACGGGTCTGTTGTGTCGATACAAGCGGCAAACTAACGTCTTTTCTTGCTGAACACCGCTAGCTTCCCCTCCACATGCAGTCCCACCGAGACGCATGACAAACTTACTGTATATTCCCCCCTTCTGTTTTAGTTAGTTTTAAGTTTGTCCATACTCTCATATGTGCCTGTTGTTAGCCTAGCAGCTGGCTAGTGGCTGTGGCTACTGTTGTTGTGGTTGCGTATTTTGCTTAATGGAAAATATTAACCCCAAGCACACCGAATCGTCTCTATGCCATGGCTATGGCCAGTTGGCCACGGCTTTCGGTCAAGACCCTTATTTTGAAGTGCCAGATCTCCGTAACCGGATGTATGATGACATCATCGTGTTTCTGGTGTCTTGACCATTCTGCCATCTAACTCTCTGTGCAAGAACATCCGGGTCACGAGTCCCGGAAGCCGTTCAATTCCTGTTGTATTTACCGATGTAAGCGACATTCAGGGGTTGACTCTGAGATAATGCCATTCGAATGCGGCATTTTGTCCCAAAGGAAATATAACAATACAACAATTGTTAAATGATATGCTCGGATCAAAAGATGGATTAAAAAATTGAATTGTCGTGTTGTCGTGTTCGTGTTCTGCCTACCGATGTGTTCGGCACCTGAGACTAGCAGGTAGGCCTGTCATAAGGTGCTTGGTGTGTTAATATATTACACATGCCGCCATTTGCTGAACTGTCATATTTACAGTATAGCCTATCTGTACAGTGTACTTTTTGTTTTGCACCATGGGGCATGGCACTACATTTTTGCCCTGGAGGTAAAGGACATCACTCTCTCTCTCTTTGTTTGACCAGGACCTGGGCAGTGAAGACCTGAAGAGAGAGAAGATCAGCTTTGTGTGTCAGATTGTGCGAGTTGGACGCATGGAGCTGCGAGACAACAACGCCAAGAAGCTGACCTCAGGCCTGCGGAGACCTTTTGGAGTGGCAGGTAAAAAAAGCTGGACCGTTTATCAGGGGTGTAGTGGAGGGGGGACGCGGGGGGGTGGCGTCCCCTCACTTCTCACATCTAAAATATTTTGGGGGCAAAAGTAGGCATGTTTTTTGTCTTGTCATTTACTTTTATGGATACAATTAGGCATTGTAAACAATCATTCTCTACATGCTATAAAGGGGAATTTCCACTCATTTTCAAGCATGGTGAAATGCATCTTGACGACATCATCAAGGTGTGTTTCACGATGTTAATGAGTTTCCCTTTTTCCGAGAGTGTAAAATGAGACCAAACTTGAGAGCGTAAAATGAAACCAAATGGATCCGTAAGGGTCCATTTGGTTTCCAATGGTCCTTTTCTAGGAAGGAAGGAGGACTGTCATTGGAGGAAAATGGTGAAAAACGAGGGTTTTATCTCTGGGGCCTGTCAACCAATTTCGCCCCAACTCACCTGCAAAAAAGCACTAGATTTTCCGCCAGGAGTTTTTCACTAATTTTGGCACAAGATTGGTCTGGAAAAAAGCTAAATTTAGCGACAAATGCGTCAAGTTGGCAACACTGGCGCTGTAGTGCCTTGGTGTGTTCATCTGGACATTTTAATTTTCGTTGATCGCAATTTGCATTTTCAGCTGGGATTAAAATAGAATAAAACATGGTTTGGTGGACACAGGGACCTTAGCAGATACAGTACCGAGTCCCAATCTTGCTTGTAGTTACATTCCAATTAGAGGAGTCGTTTTCAGACGGAGTGATTACGGTAGTAGAACTTGGGGGATGGGGGGGGGGGGGGGGGGGGGGGGGGGGGGGCTGGCATAGCTTGAAGTTTCCATATGTCTAAGCCCTCAGAAATTTCTCCCATGCATCGCCTTGCTGTTGAATAATTAATGTACCCCAGGCCCTTTGCCCAGTCAAATAAATACATTTGGGCCAAAAAAATAAAAATCAGGCATATCTACATAGCTGTAAGTACGAAATAGGAATTAGATCTTGATTTGTTCGTCCCTCTCCACCCACCCACCCCCGTGGGCATGCTGCCAACTCCATCTTAAACTAATTAGATTGGCATTTTGCCCGCGGGTTCCTCCAACGGGAGAAAATGATGCTCCTCTCACTCGGGTCTCTTTCTTGCCACTCGAAGAGAGAGAGAGAGAGACGAGATGACAAGTTGATTCACGATAGCTTCATCTGCAGTGCATGTCGGTGTCAGTGTGCTCCGGAGCCGCTTGAAACCACTTCAATCCTGTACCTAGGCTGATCAGAGAGCCCCGGGGCGCTACGCTACAAAGGTTCCCCGACTTCTTCATGTCAAGGACCCACCAAATTGACATTTATTAGCCCCCGCAGGACCACCCTCGTCCATGCTCTCCATCTTCCAACCCTGCTTGTTTCTCCTGTATCTGTTTGGTACGGTAACCTCGTAATCAAAAGATGAAAAAAAAAATGCCCTTGGTAGAATCGTGAAAAAAAACAGAGTCTTAAAATTACTTGCATTCAATTGGAGAGCCTTGAGTTATTTTATAATAGACAGCTTGCGCGTCAAATTGTGCCCACCACCCACTCTGTTCTGAGTACACACTGCTACTATGCGGCCTTTGCTTGTGTGTCCCTGGAATGACAAAAAAAAAAAAAAAAAAAACGGGTAAAAACACTCCTTTGTCCTCGATTCGAGCAATCAGTGCTGCCGGAATAAGGTGAAAAATTGATGATGATGATGATGTTTGCACTCTGCTCTTTATGCAGGGTGCATTTTATGTCTGCACTTTATGTTTATGGCCATGGCTCTTTATGATGCTTCCATTTGGACCGTACCTGGTTGGCTCGGCTACTCATTTTTCTCATCATTTTATCGATTGCACACGCTTTTTCCTGCAGTATTCTATGCTGTCCCATTGCTGTACTGTGATTTTTTTTTTACATGCCAAACCTCTATGATCTGCTGTAAACAGATCATCCCCTTTAATGACTCCCCCCGGGAGGGAATTCCACCCATTTTCAACACTTTCTGAGAGCGTACAAATGCAACCAAATGAACCCTAACGGGTTAATTTGGTTCCATTTGTACGCTCTCAGAAAAACGAGGCGTTTCACCATGTCAGTGGTTTTCTTCAGACCTCCATTTCTTGGGAACACAGAATGGGGGAACTTTTTTATCATGTCCACACAACACCTTGAAGGTACATCAGTGACATAGTAAAATAGTGAAAATGCGTGGAGTGCCCCTTTAATAAACTTATCCATAGTCGGGCCGTGGAGGTAACAGTTCCACCAGAGAGCTCCGTTTCACTGAATGTTTGCCCGCCGGAATAGACATACTCACTCACGTATATCTATTCTAGATATACTCACGTATATCTATTCTGAGGCCTCTTTGGTTTTCGTTTGGTTACCAAACCAAACACAAACTCAAACCCATGCCGAACACCCGCTAGGGTGGAACCCATTAGGACTGAGGATGGCCTCGCGGTCGATGGCTCACAGTTGAACGCCCAGTCTCTCCTTAAACCCGATATCACCTCAAACAGTGACTCATTTTCTATCAATTGCACACCCCTTGAAGCCTGGATGAATTTCATGGCTGGCGAAATAGTTCTCATTTGAGCCTTCTGCTGGAGATAGAGAGAGAGATGCAGCTGGTCATGAAATTATTGGCTTTGGAATGCCACAGAAAAATAATAAAAATCAATCTCTGCCAACTCTGTGCATCTTGGGAAGTTGATTTGTAACGATGAACTACTCATACAGTACATACTGCACCTATTCTGGGTACAGCATTTGCAGAAATTTGAACTTGTAGATCATCTTAATTTCGGCAGCAAAGAGGTTTGGCGTAGTAGGGAAGAAAGGTCAGACTTCAAGTATGGTGCTCAAGTTGAAATGTACCGTAATTTCCGGACTATAAGCCACTACTTTTTTCACATGCTTTGGACCCTGTGGCTTATACAATGGTGCACCAATCTATGGATTTTTACAGGTGTTTTTTTAACAGGGGTTTTCAACAGGTGTTGACCACCATTGGTCCCTGAGAGGGTTCCAGGTGGTCCCTCCAGACTAAATGATGGAAAGTTGGTTAACCAGATGTAACTCTTTGAGAGCGTAAAAATGAAACCAAATGGACCCTTGTGGGTTTCATTTTTACACTCTCAAGAGTTATGATATTCACCATCTAAATTAGCACCACTTAATTAATAAGTCATGGTCATTTTGATCTCTCTGTTTTGCCTGTTTTGTTTGCGAAAATCCATCCTGGAATTGTGGACAAAACCAAAGAAATCTTTAGTTTTGGGTTCTGTGGGGTGAAAATGTTGTCAAATGGTGGTCTGTAGCTCAAATGCTGAATAAATAGAAGGCCCTGGCATCAAAAAGGTTGAAAACCACTGCTCTAACATGAAGCTTGTCTGGTGCGGCTTATATTCAGGTGCGGCTTATAGTCCAGAAATTACAGTACTGTACTCTCAGCTATAGTAACCTCCCCGCTAACCCCCCACACCCCCTATACTATCCTTTTGTCTTTCCCACAGTCATGGACGTCACAGACATCATAACGGGCAAAATGGACGATGAGGACAAGCAGCATTTCATCCCCTTCCAGCCGTAAGTGCAGAGACAGAGGAGGAGGCGACAGCCATTAAGCGACGATTAGTGCTCACATTCAGACACCAGAACAAGTGGCTTGTGGAATAATGATGCGCGGTGGAGGAGGAGGGACAGCACATTGCTGACACATACTGTGCCCATTATGTCCTTGATGAGCTGTTTGCCCCGGTTGTCTGGGACTACAGGACCACAGTTATGTTGCAGAGATTATTTCTGTTTACATGTCTATGTTTGGACGGAGGGATTAATCTCAAACTACCGTACATTGTACGACAATGTCTTAAAAGGATCTCTGGCTGATAAGACGAATATGCCTTAAAACATTATACTTGACATCTCTAACTAAATTAAACAAATAAAAATGCCTTAATTAGTTTATTTCTTAAAAAAAAAGACAAATCTTTCACTCGGTAGGGACTGCTCCTGTCGCAGGTTGATGATGTCATACAGTATGTCCATGAATATATGAAAAGCACATGCTAACAAAAAAAACAACACAATACTTTGTAAATTTCATATGAGCATCAAAGCAATATTTTACATATTTTATTAGCATGTGTTAATAAAAATAAGATATTGGAGTTGTTTTTATCTTTAACTTAGATTTTAGTTATAGATGCAAGTAAAGTGTCTTAAGGCATATTTGTCTCGTTCGCTGGGGATCCTTTTACCTTAAGATATTTTTCAGTCGTAAAAAAAAGAAAGAAAAAATAAATGACTGTGTCAAAGGTAATCAAAGGTAATCAAAAAATACATTATAAAAGCTGGTCAAACGTTGGCATAATAGCCGATCCACAAGCTCACAACGTCTCGCAGGGATCTGCTATTCTCACAGTATGTTGGAACAAAAACAAACTAAATGTAATGCTAGATTTTTATCAGGACAGTGGGCCGGGCAGGGGGTCCATGATCCCCATGGCGCTGCCTGAAAAGGTTGAGGACCGCTGCTCTTATCATAATAATGATTACCAGCTGAATAGAGAGATCTAACCTTTATCTACAACCCCAGTAACTAATTATGACAGCAGAAATCACCCCCGCAGGTAACTATTGGCCCCACTGTGCTGTTCATACACACATCCTCCAGGCATATCTCTTTCCTCTAGTTCTTTTTTATTCGCAGCCGAAGGAAGCCTCTAATTTGGACGATTTATGCCCGCAGATAAAAGGGAAAAAAGTTAACCGAGGTGATCTGCCAGTTAAACTGCTTGTATCTGAAGCATTTCCAATTATACAGGAAATCACGCTAAGGAAAAAGGTTAGCCCCGGCCCCGGCATGCCGCCCCCCCCACCCCCAACCAGAGTGGCGGCAGTTAATGAGATTGTCTTAATTGAGTCTGCGGGGAATAGTTGGAGCTTCGACTGCCTTTAAAAGCCTGTTAATCAGGTGTCAAGGATTACAGTCTTTCCAGGAGGGAAACGGGGGAAAAGAAAGGGAAGCGCCGACGCACGGCCACTGCAGCCATCGTTAAATACACAGACGGAAGTGTCAATTAGCCTATATATACAGTATATAAATCCATATAAACACAATTGATAATTTATGTAATCGGTCCCTATTTTGGGCAAGTTACTATACTGAAATTGAGCTTGTAGTTCAATGGTTTTCAACCAGTGGTCCGGGCACCACCAGTGGTCCTTGAGATGGTTCCAGGTGATCCCCAGCTGAGTTGGTCAACCAAATGAAAAGTTAACCAGATGTAACTCTTGATAGTGTAAAGATGAAAGCAAATGGACACTTGTGGGTTCATTTGGTTTCATGTTTACACTCTCAAGACTTAAAATATTCATCATCTGAATTTGCCCACGTCTACACAACAAAATGTTCTCAAAAGGTGGTCAGTGGCTCAAATGTTGTATAAACAGTGGGCCCTGGTATCAAAAAGGTTGAAAACCACTGTTGTAGATAATTACTTAACTGCTGGTAGTTACTGTATTCCAAACTAACCAATGCTGCCTGCATTGATTGATTACCTTTGGAGCACATGCCAAAGTTTTTTGCACCTTTTGATGCATGATATTCCTCCCCCTGAAAACAGTTCTATGGCTTGTTGTCAAACAGACAACATGGATTAAACAACAATGAAAACACATCCTGGGCATCTCGTCGTCGGGAGGGTAGCCGTTGTGCAATTAATCCAACTCGTCGTCTAGCAGCGTGCAGATGTTCTTTAGGCGTTTTCACTAGTCCTGGGACCCTCCCTCCCTCCCCTCCTTCTGTCCCACACTCTTCTGTCACCCTCCTTTTTGTCTTTGTTTTTGGAATCGGCCACAGTGCACACGCCACACACACACACACACGTACACGCTCCTCTCTCTCTTCCTCTCTCTGCTGCTATCCCAGCTGTGACACATGTGGTGCTTTGCAAACATCACATCTGCTTGCCTCTTGTCTTCCACTCAGTGCCTTCAGTCTCCAGTCCACGCTGTTCCCTTTGCTCCGTAGCATCTCTTCCGGGTCGGGCCGGACAAGGGCTCTTCCCCTTCTCCTGTTTCCATGTTGCAACATTTCACTGCCGCTAGCCTCACGTTACCGCTTAGCGTAGCTGCATGGGATCAGTTAGAGATCTGGATTTAGCTGGGGACCACCATCATTTAGCTGGGGACGGCCGGTTGTCCCCGAGAACAACTGTGCTAAATGATGTCTCTCTCTCTCTCTCTCTCTTCTCTCTTGTGTCGTCTACTCCATCGTCCAACCTATCCCGGCTTCACTGTTATAACCGGGCTAACATTTTGGCTTTTGGTCTCTTGTCCGTGGTGTTAGCGTTGCCGTGCGGTGTGTGTGTCTCTTCCTCATCCTCCTCTCTGCCTCTCTCTCTCTAAATATCCCATCATCACCTTTATAATGCCTTCACAATCATGTTATCCCTCTGGCGCCTTTCCTTTCTCCTCTTTACACTTCCTTTCTCCTTGTCTTCCCTCCTTCCTCCCTCTCTGTTGGCACTTTTTTTGCCTGTTGTGTGAACACCTGCAGGCTAGCGTTGGATGACGCCATGATTCGCCACAAGCAGCTGAACATCTCCCGTTTTTCACCCAGGGTGGCTGGAGAAAACGACTTCCTGCAGACGGTCATCAACAAGGTGATCGCCGCCAAGGAGGTCAACCACAAGGGCCAAGGTGTGTATATATACCGTATGTAATCTACTGTATGTGCTGTATGCAGCAGTGTTTTGACGTCGAAAGTTTGATTCCATTTTTAGCTATGGCAGCGGTGCCCACACTTTTTTTTGGACTTGGAGCTACTTTCAAAATGTGATTGTTACACTACTGAAAGTCCATTTCAAGACCCCTAGAAGGTTTGAGCTCTGAAATAGTTGGTGATGGTGTTGATTACTGTTATTGTGTTTAAGAACAGTGCACTTACAATGAAAAATAGAGAGGGAGAATTGGAAGGTTTTCCTGTATATACTATTACTGACGTTTGAAAACTACTGTATTTGAGGTTTGAGTTGACAGTGTTGTGTGGACTCTTGAAAGTTAAGTTATTCAATTGTTTAAATGTAATTTAACTCTTGAGAGTGTAAAATGAAACCAAATGGACCCTTACGGGTCCATTTGGTTTCATTTACAGATCTATGAGGGTCCAAGTGCTGTGGGGACTGTCATGTGATATACCTGCACCTACAGTACCTGCACTATCTGCCTGTATGATCTACTGGTAGATCACGATCTACCTTTTGGGCACCCCTGGTCTATGGGATGGAAAATCCATTTAAGCTTACGTCATATTTCAGTTGTAGTTTCGGGTAAAGCTACAGTTGATTTTGTCGACACAAATGTATTGTTGGCCTTGATGGTAGGAAGATGGATGACTTTTCATGCTGAAAATTGCCAATAAACTTGTAGTACTGCTATTTTCAGCGCAGAACCAAACTTAACACAACTTAATCTTCTTGTAGTCCTGCTGGAGGTCTTCTCCACTAGTCCTTCCCTGACATTTTTTTGTTGAGGTTTTATTTATTGCCAAAATTGTTGTCAATATGTTTGAAATTGGTAGAGTGCACAGACATTGGAACAAAATAAAAGTGTGACGGCTTGTTTGCTAAAAAGTAACAGTTTATTGACAGACTGTACAAATTGTTCCCTGGCCCAAAGCTACGTTAACTTGCAATGTCTAACTTACAACAATCTGAGCAACAAAAAAATAAGCTAAGGGAAAGGGAATGAAAATATTGGAACTAAATTGATACCAAGACAGTTCTTCTCCATGTATACATTGTCAACATTTCTTCACCATAATGCTATGAACAATAAAAGTGTTTGAAATTCAACTCTCGTGGGAAACCTCATAAAAGACTAGCCACAACCTAAAGAAGGCAAAACATTTCATCATGCTTTATGAAGCATTTCATACTGGAATGGATTCAGCATCATAAAATTCCCCTAGTTAGACATACAGTATCAGTATCACATGCTACATAAAACGTGCATAAAGCATGCTTTGCCTTCTATAGGTTGTGACTAGTACCCCGACTTTGACCTGGTTTTATAAGGTTTCCCACAGGAGTTGAATATATTATTAGACACCGAATATATTATTAGAAACCAAATGGACCCACAAGGGTCCATTTGGTTTAAATGAATATTACGCAAACTTTAGTTCAGCCATAAGTCTTGGCCCTCCACAATATTTTATGTATCTCATTTGGCCCCTTGGGAAAAATAATTGCCCACCCCTGAAGTAAAGCTAGCCGAGCCATAAGGACTCATACACATGCTCCTCTCCTGTTTCCATAGCGTACTACTGATACTTCTAGCGCTAGCATCAGGCAGTTACCTTGTAGTTTGTGGACCCTGTTGTAAACAGGTGTAACGCTCTATCAGTTTGTCATTACGCGGTTACCGTCTCCATAATGATTTGGGCTTAAATGTGAAATGAAAACTGTTAATAAATACTGCAATCAGACTTCAATCAAAACCTCTCAATCCAACCATTTCTTATGAATCCGGTAGTGATTGGCGGTTGTTCTTATCGATTCTGGTTCCTAACGGTGTAAATAAATTAAAGCCTCAGGCCACTGAGAATAGTTTGAAAGCCTGGCATTTATTTATTTGATTACTGGCCCTCCAATGTCCTCTCTCTCTCTCTTTCTCCCCCCCACGTCTTCGTGTCAAGGAAGAGGCCTCCGTATAAATCAGTGCTATAAATACAGTGTGCCGTATCACCATGGCTACAGGATCCACCAAGTAATTCAGCTGTTAATTAAGCCGGCGATTCATCTGCGAATCCTTGATTTTTCTTTTCATTCGCCTTTCTTTTTTTCCCTCCCACCATTGATTTTGCGTCCTTGGTTTCGAATAACCCCGGCAGTCTCATTTAGCGCACTTGAGTGGGTGTGAGTGTGTGTGTGTGTGTGTGTGTGTGCGCGCGCGCGCACACTACTGTACTTGTTAGTCGTGCCAGAAGTCCCCGTAAGTCTAGTAGAATGCAGGGGCGGATCTAGGCATGGGCATTGGGGGGAATGACCCCCCCCCCCCCCCCGCGCTTCGGCTTCACGGGCGATGAAGCCGCCCCCATACTGCCCCTGCCCCCCCAATTGGGAAATGTTACACCTGCCCCTGGTAGAATGTGTCAAACCCTGTAGCAATTTACAATTTAGGCATTTTAAAGGAGAATCTCAGACTAGAAGGCCGTCTTACCTCTATTTGTAGTTGTTATGTCCACACCAAAGAGTTGTGGACAGACTGTACAGTCTTGTCATGTACTATGAAGATATACTTGGATAAATGCCAGACGTGTGTGTGTGTGTGTGTGTGTGTGTGTGTGTGTGTGTGTGTGTGTGTGTGTGTGTGTGTGTGTGTGTGTGTGTGTGTGTGTGTGTGTGTGTGTGTGTGTGTGTGTGTGTGTGTGTGTGCGCGTGTGTGTGCGCGTGTGTGCGCGTGCGTGTGTGTGTTTGGGGGAGGGGGTCTCTCATATGAAAAGGCTTCCAGCTAAATGCTGGAGAGGCAGACCTGTCACTCAGGACCACTGTTGTTATTACTCTGGATAAAGACAACAACACAAGGACAGTGGTGGAAAGTCATACATTTAGACTAGTGCATGCATTTACTCAAGCACTGTGAACGCATCTAACGGTTTGAGGTACTTGATTATTACAAGACATTGAACAAAGGTGAATTCCTCACATTTCAACATTTTACGATATTAACTTCTTAGCCTGTAGCGCCCCCATTTGGTCCAGTGTGCCATTTATATGCATTCATTGATTAATTGATTGATCTCAATAAAAAAACAAACAAACAAACAAAAACACAATCAACAGATGTGCCACGGTATGGAGGGATTGCTATGACGCTAAAATGCAAAAAAATAATCATATTGACGTGAAATCAGGTTCAATCTGGCCGGGATTAAAGTGGATTAAACAAGGTAAACAGGTAAACAACCTTGTACTTGTGAACAGAGTGGGTGACCAGACATACGTCTTAAAGAGATACTTATAGAGGTCTCTTAATTAGCTCACCATGTCTAAACTGGCCATTCGGAACACAACGACTGATGACAAACAATCGTGAACCAATCTCTTAACTTAACAAGTCATGATTTTTGTTTGTTTTCTTTTACACATTTGAAACCACTTACTCACCACTTTTTGGTACTTTAGTTAACATTTAGACACCTTTAAATACTGGTCTTTTAGTTGAGTACATTCTGAATTTCCGGGCATTTACTACATTTGCTTGTAGTAAATGTATTTCTATTTTTGCAGTATTGCTACTTTTTTCCTAAGGATGTGGAACAGACGGAGCAGGAGCAGGAGGGCAATTTTGGATGAGAGACTTTTAATTGGATAACAGCTAGTGTCATTTGGAGTCCAACGTGTCCGTGTGTGTGTGCGGGTGTGTGTGTGTATGCATGCACGCACGCGTGCGTGCGTGCGTGCCTGCGTGCGTGCGTGTGTGCATGTGTGTGTGTGTTATGATGTGTCCCAGCGTGTGTGTTCCAACACTTCCTACACACCTCTCTTTCTTGGCGATCTATTCTAATTCCTCATTCACACCTGGACACCACGTCCTTGGCCTTGCAGAACGGCTACCGTATTTTACAGTGCATGACCCCATGTGCTAGCCGCAGCCCCCGCAAGTACGGACTGAGCTTTAGTGCTGCCAACTTCCGTACGCAGGGTGACACGCTGCCCGAGTCCTCATTGAACACATGCTCGATGAAAAAGAGGAACCCGCCAAGCCACTGTTGTTTAATCCTGATCTGATACGCGTCGGAGGAAATCCCCCCGAGGCGTTGTGTGTTTCTTAACCCTTTGTGTCCTTATCAGATTCTAGTTTGCTAGATTCTAAATTCTAGTTGGTGACACTAAATTCTAGTCCCTGCCGTGAGGTTTTAGTTTTGCTGGAAAAATCTCTTTCTGTGTCAGTGATGCTTAACATATTTCATAGGAAGGACCCCCCAGAAATATCTATTATTTAGCTGCAGAACCTCATCTAAAAACATGTTGTTCGTTCTAGGGATCCCCCAGAAGCAAAGATTTGAGTTAAAAATGTTTGCTTCCGAAATAATGTATTCAAACATTTGCACCACATTTTCACAATTTTTTCAAAAATAGCAGAGCTTGTAGATCTGCTATTTTTCAACAGCTAAAACACCAAAACACACTCATTACAGAAGGGGTTAATTAGACTCAGGCCATGCCGTGACCCTCATCCTCTGCTGCGTCACAGTCACAGGTCAGCTCTCCCTGCCCCAATTATCTGAAGCTGGGAAGGGGAAAAAAATCACAGAACCCGGTCGGTCACCTTGCGAGTACTTTGTGCGGATAATTTGAATGCCTCACCTGAGATGTCACCGACCGCTTTTGCACACAGTATAGCAAACCTCACAGCCCAGGAAAGGAATGCTCTCTCTCTCCTCTCTCATACGTTTCCATTTAAAAAGCAGTACAACAATACAGTCAAGACAATGTACATTTGAAGCACATAATCTTCAACATATCAATCTCTATGTGCCAAGTTCACTTGATGAATACACAAGAATACACAATGACCTTTTTTAGGGTGTATGTGTTCCAACTGCTATCTTTGCAAATGTCGCTGCCACGTTTGTTGTACTTCACCTGACAGGTATGGGAGGTATTTTTGTCATCAGGCATGTTTTCAAACTCTCCTTGGGTGATTGTAATCCATGGGAAGTACATGTTCCTGATGTCTTGGTACAGTAGACAGACGGTTGGGACGTGTAGCTGTAGGTGTAGGTTTGTCTGTTGTCTTCAACCCTAGAATACAGTGGTTTTCAACCTTTTTGATACCAGGGCTCAGTGGCCCACTATTTATTCAGAACTCTAGTCACAGACCACCATTTTATGTCATTTTAGCCCCACAGACCCTAAAACTAAAGATCTCTTTTGCTTTTGTCCTCAAATCCAGGCTGGATTTGGTAAACAAAACAGTCAAACATACAGATAAAAATGACCATTAATCTTCTACAATTTCTATTTGTGTAGACTTGGGCTGATTCAGTTGATGAATATTTTTTAACTCTCAAAGAGTTACACCTGGTTAAATAAATTTTCATCATTTAACTGGGGACCACCTGGAACTCTCTCAAGGACCACTGGTTGAAAACCACTGCTATAATACATTGAATGTACTGTAGATGTCATCCAACGCATATGAGCGAGATGGACAGCGACAGGCAGCCTGTAGCATTGACTGTGTTTCTCCTCGGTGACCTGGCTCTTGTCACCTGCCTGTAGCATTGACTGTGTTTCCTCTGCCATCCCTTCCCCCTTCCCCCTTCCCTCTCGTCCCCCAACCAGGTCTGTGGGTCACTCTGAAGCTGCTTCCCGGAGACATCCACCAGATCAGGAAGGACTTCCCTCACCTGGTGGACCGCTCCACTGCTGTGGCTCGCAAGATGGGCTTCCCCGAGATCATCATGCCAGGTTAGTAGCGGCTAGTCTTGTGCAATATCCCGGTATTACCGTTTGTCATGTAATATCGTTGGGTCTATAAAAAATACTGAATATCGCCAAATCGAGACATTATACTGTATTCTATTAAAATATGAGCAATGAGACTTTTAATTGTAACTATACAGACAATTTTCATGTTACACACGTGGCTAAAATAGCCGTTATTTGGGCTAGGCTTATTGGAAACAATGTATTTCAAACTCCAACTTCAGACCCCTCAATGTCACAATTCAGGGAGAACTATGTGACTGGTGGAATGTGTCCGACTCTTATTGCGCGCCATTGCCATCTAGTGGTCAATACCGGTAATATCGAGCTAATTAACACGTTATCAATACCGATATTAAAAAATCAATACCGCCCAAGACTAGTAGCGGCCCTAGCTGGTTAGGGTTAGGTTAGGGGGGAATGCCTCGACTTTTTCGACCGCAGATGATCTGATTGGATCTCACCAACGTGTAGTCATCCCTGGCCCTCCACTCATAGGCGGATTATGAAATGAAGGGCCCCTGGGCCACCACCAGCCAAAGGGCCCCCCTACACCGGAGGATCTTTCTGCCCGGCGCGGCAGAATGATGGTTTAGGACATTTCGGGCTATTTTAGTGACACAAATTTAGTAAATTCATTGTTAACCCACCCCCTGCTGTCCACGTGGACTCGTGATCTTCTCTGTCCGTCCCCCCCGCCAATCACGACGATCAGCCCAATCACGACGATAACCATTTCCCCCATTATACATTAGATTAAACCCTTGTGCATCCACCCTGTGGATATCAAACGTCTACATCAAAGAACAACACCACAGCAGACGATCACAGCACACCATGCACAGACAGAGTAGCCAATAGTATTTAAAAATCAACTGAATATAACTTGCTGTGCCCACCGCATGGCAGCAGCAGCAGAGAGAGAGAGAGAGAGAGAGAGAGAGAGAGAGAGAGAGAGAGAGAGAGAGAGAGAGAGAGAGAGAGAGAGAGAGAGAGAGAGAGAGAGAGAGAGAGAGAGAGAGAGAGAGAGAGAGAGAGAGAGAGAGAGAGAGAGAGAGAGAGAGCAGACGGCTGCGCACACACGCGCACACACACACACACACACACACACACACACACACACACACACACACACACACACACACACACACACACACACACACACCAGTAGTCCGGGGACCACCAGTGGTCCCTGAGAGCATGAGGTCCATTTGGTTTCATTTTTCTGATCTCAAGAGTTACAGACCCATAAGGGTCCGTTTGGTTACAAAGGATCTATCATTTAGCTGGATCTAACTAGCTCAAACAATCAGTGCCGCCATTACCAAAAAAAAAAAAAAAAAAAAAAAAAAACAGCAACCAAGGCTTTTTTAAAACCTTACCTTGTCTCCAAATAACAGGTCAACCACCAAAGATCAGGGAAAAGATCGCTATTAGATCCAAAAGTCAATAAATCCAAGCTCCTTCAGTGTACAGATCCATAAGGCTCCCTCTACTACACTCTCTCGTCTCTCTGTTTGTTGTGTGGTTGCTATAGAAACCCGTAGCTGACACATGTGGCTCTCCTGCCACGTGGCAGGGAGAGCCACGTGGGTGAGGATGAGAACCCTGTAGACTCAACTACATGCAACACATGCTCTCTCTCTCTCTCTCTCTCTCTCTCTCTCTCCCTCTCTCTCTTCCTACAGTGTTGCCAGGTTGTCGGAGAGAAATAAGTAACCAGGTCTCAAAATAATACTACTTTACACATGAAATAGTTCAAATCCATCAGGCATTGAACATGGCAGTTCTTCAAGCTCGTTGTGATGTGTTGTGGAAGTAAATGAAAAAAAAGTTGTTTGAGGTTGGCATGATTTTATTTATAATATTATTTTGATGTATTTATATGGTTATGGGTATTGTATAGTACATTTTGGTATGGTGCCGTTCAAGTTTAGTACAGTACATCACAGTGTGTGATGTGGATGTGAGTGTGGTATATTTCCCTAACTGTGCTATATCATAAACTGATTTCTGCAAGAAAATGCAGCCACAGAACATCATCTGTGGGGACTACATGAACATGCCATATCTCTAATGAAAGGTTATGATGTCCTCTTGAATACAAAAGAAAAAGCGAGTTTCTAGCATGTACCATTTTGGAGTTATCAGTGATCAAAAACAGATTGATGTCACATAATTCAGTCACTATTGAGTAACAATGCTGCTTTCCAAGGCTGATATTTACATAACGGTAGATGCTATTTTATTATTTATTTTTTTTAGATTCAAGCAGGCATCATGAGGTTTAATTTGATATATGGCATGGATGTGTAGCAGTAATATTACCTAATGTTAAATGCTAAATAAAACTTTGAATTGAGTTATTGAAAATGGCCTCTGGCCTGCTGCATCATCTGCCATTATAACGCACTGTATTCAATTGCTAATATCTACAAAACAGAACATGTTATCAACTCACTTATTTTTTTTCCATGAAAGCAAAGAGATGGAGGATTTTTAAGGTATTCCGTGTCTCGAACGGCCCACCATAGATTTTTCCATAATTGTCTAAAAGTCAGGTATTTCTGGCAGTGACACTTACTGTCCCCCTTTCTTGCAGCAGCGGGTGGGTTAATAAGGACCGTGTGCACCATTATTATCACTTTTACCCCTTTTTTGGGTGGGCCCTGAGCTTGTACCTATAAGCGATCACGCGGACATTCAAGCTCATGGGCCCCCCTAGCTCAGGGGCCCCTGGGCCTGGGCCCAACGTGCCCGTTGGATAATCCTTCCCTGCCTCCACTGCTGTGCTACATCACATCATTCAGAGTGACGCCCACCCCGTGGGTAACAAATTAGTCCAGACTTTCCATGTTTGCGCAACACGGACGAAAATGAAAGCCTGGGTGTCAAGCCAGGGTTAGGGTTAACCTAACACTGAGGTGTTTTTATTGTGATCCTCGAAATCCGTCAGAATTGGATATCGAATGCAATTTTGTAATCGTTCACCCCTAATACATAAGACACGCAAATACGGGAAGCAAACGCAGCTCTAATTATCTCTAATAAAAGTATCAAAGCTGTAACAGCATTGCTTTTTGTGTTTGGTTAATCTGTGCAGGGCTCAGATAGTAGTTAGGTAGTCTGTAGTTTTCCCTTTGGTGTAACCGCTGGTGGCAGGTGGTGTCAGCACAGACAGACAGACAGACAGACAGACAGACAGACAGACAGACAGACAGACAGACAGACAGACAGACAGACAGACAGACAGACAGACATGTTCTGCTTGGCTTCCATAGCTACGCCTCCTTAGCCCTGAGCACAAAACACATTGCCAGAAATAGTACACAATTTAATGTCATTTAAAAAAAGAAGTGGAAAAAAGGAGTTCAATATGACATACATGGGCATGTTGACCTGCCATTTTTGCCCATTAGGAGCATTTTGAAACATGTTTTTGCTGATCACTAAATGGCCATAATGCCGGCGCCAGTCTTTAGAGTGGTTAAGCTTCAAAGGGCTGGCATATTGGCCTCCCGAGCTGGAGGTAAAAAAAGAAAGAAAAAAAAAAAAGATTCACCATGGCAGACATTCATCTAATAAATAACAGCACGGAGTGCAACAGTTATGCTAATCAGGCATATTTTCCTGCCAAGCTGGCCTGGGTCACAGTGACCACTCAGTGCTCAGTAGCAGCTTACTGATTGGGTCACCCTGTCAGGTCTGTACAATCACTGAAAAAAAAATGTGTTGAAAACTAAGAGAAGTTTAAGAAATTCCATAAATTACATAAAATGTTTAAAGATATGAACCCGTTAAGGTTCATTTGGTTGCATTTGTACACTCTCAGAAAAAATGTTGAAAATGAGTGGAATTCCCCTTTAAGGCAGTCAACACAATTTCTCTTCCTTGGCTTTTCAAGGTGACGTAAGGAACGACATCTACGTGACGCTGGTCCAGGGGGAGTTTGACAAAGGCAGCAAGACCACACCCAAAAACGTGGAGGTGACCATGTCTGTGTACGACGAGGATGGCAAGAAACTGGAGGTACAGTAGGAGCTTTCATATTATATTATTATCATTAATATATAATATAAGCCACCCTAATTAATAATATGGTTTTGGAGATAGTTTCCTCGGACTGACATGCATCAAACTCGATCTGTGTGGGTCTACCTGTAGCAGATGTAGTTGCTACATCTGATACAGGTAAATGCTTGTTTACATCTCATCTTATCGCCTTTGGCTTCTATCCAGTTAATATAGATTTTTAAAACATGTTTGAAAATACAGCAACTACCAACAGCAGATGGTGTTAAAAACACACACGCACGCACGCACGCACGCACGCACGCACACACACACACACACACACACACACACACACACACACACACACACACTGTTGCTGTTGTGGTTTAGCCTCGATTCCCGATTCCCGCAAAAAAGTGAAAGACTGGACTAAATCATTGGCCACGGTCTCCTAGAAGAGGAGGGGCCAGGCTTGACTGACAGATCGATGAGATCCAATCCAGGGCAACCAGCCTATCTGAGTGGGCCCACTGCCTCTCCAGGCCAAAGCACTTTAAGGTTAGCTCAAGCTGGTTGTGGTGGTGTGACAATAAATTGAAGTGGAGTTGAGTCGGATCATCCATCAGTCGGACAACAAGAGGCAGACGTGTCTCCGAGACGGCCTGTGATTTACGGGTCTTTTTCCTGTAATCTCACCCCGGCTCAGTGCAACACTTAAGTCCACTGCCTGACGGCGTGACTCGCACAGCAAACCTATACACAGTCCACAATGTTCCGCCTGTGCTTTAAAATGCTGCTCACCACCTTACAGTATACGATGCTGCTTCCCCAACCCTATCCCAAACTCTCTGACCTCCACAAGCCACACGTTCTCTCCCGCTCCCTCGGGGTCCGGCCATGGCTTTGGCGTCCCGGAGGGTCCGCAAGAGCAGGATCCAAACTTCCAGGACGTTCCCCGGCGACTTGTAGATTGGCTGTTTAAGCCACAGTACACCGCGGTACTATGATGCTATAAATCTAGTGGAATTGGCCCTGTATCTGTGCCACAAACTTACTGGTTGTCACGGTAGCCTGCGGGGGTTCAGTGCAGCAGGCTGGTCAACAGGAGTGCAAAAACAAAAACTGACATCCATAACAGTACACTGTTCAGTTACTAAAGTTTGTAGATTTTGTTTATTATTGTTCAGTCGCCAGGACGGAGGAGGAGACGTGTTCTTTGATTTTTATATTTTTGGTTATATTGCCAAAGATCCCCTTTCATAAAATCCTAGCCATCCTAAAACTGTATGTTCACATCCTTACAAATATACAGTAGCATTATGCCTATATGCATGTGCATGGGTGTGTGTGGAGACGCATGTGGATGCGGCTGTGTCTGGTACTTGATTAAACGTGTCCATCTTCCCGTCGGGTGATGGAAGAGCTGAACTGAAGATGATGATGATATACTGTACATCCCAAGAGGAGGATGGAGGCTTTCCGAGGCTTCCCAGGGCAGGGTAGCGCGCACGTGTGTGTGTGCGTACGTGCATTATATTTTAGTCACAGACTGAGCAGAGCACGACTGATCAGTCGATGAGGATTAGGCCTGGAGTGGAGGGTGTTGTGTTGCGTTGCAGCGGACCTCCTGAGCGATAATGAGTCCCTTAGTGTTGTTGGGGAAGGTGGGTGTGTGTGTGTGGGAGGGGGGTTGCTGGTGCTTACCAGGGTAGCAGCAGCATCGTGTCCCATTTGACTACTACACTAATTATCACAGCTAGAGGAGGAGAGCGGTGCATCTGACTCGACCGCACTCTTCCAACCGGCTTTCTCATCAAAGGTGTCAGCTGGTTGTGCTCATCCAGTTCTTCTCATCTCATCATC